>JAIUCT010000001.1:8012350-8048093 GCA_021307375.1 Tetraneura akinire | reverse complement strand
TATTATTATTATTATTATTATTATTATTATTATTATTATTATTATTAACATAACAGTTGACGTCTTACCCGTGGTTCACGGACCTTGTACACAAGTGGCCCACGGCTAATTTTTAAATAAAACACAATGCTCGCGGTACATTATAATATAAAGAGATATTTAATTATTATTATTATTATTATTTTTTTTTTTTTTTAGTGTTGATTTTCTTTATTTTATTACCATATGATATTAAATTTTTATGTTTATAGTTATTTCTAAAAAAAATTGCCGATTAGTATATAATATTAATATTATATACCTATATATATATATGTATATTATATATCGAACATAAAATATAAACTATTAACCAGAGTATAAATTATCACAAAAAATGGTTTGGTATATCGTTACATTAAAATAATTAAAGATCTGATTTAATTGCAATGAAAACACACAAAAATTGTAAATAAATGTTGTACTATAAAAATTCAAAAATTATATAAAAAAATTAGATAAATGTTACTTTTTTGAATTAAAATTTATAATATTAGATTTAGATACATAACCAAATTATGTTCATTAAAATTAAATCTTTTATTACTTAAAATATGTTTATACAAAGAGAAACTACGTTCTACGTCTACACTAGTTATTGGTTCATATTTAAAACAATTCAATAAGATAGGTGTTATATCTAAAATAACATCTTTTTTACCTGACGGTTGACATCACTTCATAATAAAATTTAATAGTTTTACACCCTTCAATTTTTTTAAATTACATACATAAATTTTTCTATTTTTTACCCCCATCTGGACCAGGAATATTTGTTAAAACATCTAATGTTTTCTAAACATATTCATACCTTCAAGTAGTTCACTATTCGATTTTATACAATAAATTTAACAAAGTTAAACGCATTGTTCATAACACACAAAATTGTAAAAAAATGCAAAAAAGTGGAAAATTGCAAAAAATTGCATTATAAAATTAAATAGGCGTAACACATAAAGTATAAATCGACTATACATTTGATCAGATTTGGTTTATCTTAACTGCATAAAAAGTTGCAATATCAATTAAATCCGGTCTTTAATATTATAATAGACTGCGGTTTAGGTACGTACGCACACGTTTACTTAAATGGAACGTGTATATACAGTAAAAAATACGAAAGCAAAATTTTACTATAATATGTCCCGTCAAAAGTCGGGCATCACTGATATAGTATTAAATGTCATATTATAATAATAATTAATAATATATTATGATATTTATATAATGTTATGGACAATTTGAAGATTTCAGGATCCAGGATCGCAGGATCAGAACGTGGGATTCGCAGAACGACGACTTAATTTATATATTAACCGCGTTCCACATGCTTAAATCACATTGTATAGGTATAAGTGTACGTAATATACCCGGTCATAAAATAATAGATTATAATATTAATTGCTATACTTTTATTTTATTATTTTTATTAAAACGATTTTTTATTTATTAATATTTTGTTATTATTCGTATACCATCAATAACATAACATGGATGTAAAATATAAAATTATACATACATTTGTTAAAATACTTCTCTGAACTGTCATAATATATATATTATATATATATAGATAGATTCGTAAGTCATATACGCGATATACACTCGTATTTATAATAATTTAACGTTAAATCGAACCTAAAACAGCCTGCAGTTATATAATGTAGTACAATGTGTGCTCAGACACAAAAGGTCTTCGGCGAACGATAACATCAATATAATATTGAACTTTTACGCGATGATAATATTTATTTTTATGGTAATTATACCATTATGATCGGATGGACGACGCTGTTGGATGTATAGCATTGCCACGGATATTACAATATTGTATATTATATAGGTACCCATATACAATAATAAAAAAATAAAAATTTATAAACAAGAGCTCGATTGAGGTCGTGACTACTATTATGTCTAAGATGACCAGTATAACACTTAAGAAACGCAATAAAATCAATTTTTATTATTTATAAATAACTTTTATAATTTGTCAACAACTGTTGTTTTTATATATAGGTATATGTGTATATTATATAATTAAACGAGTTGACATAATTTAGTACCAATTAATAATTGAAGTGTTTATATAATAATATATATTATGGTTAAATGTCGTGAAAACGAAAAGTTCATTTTGTAGACGGCGTAATATGACATAACGATTGTCGACTATATTATAACTAATATATAAAAGAATATTCGAAAAAAAAAATCGTAATCATTTTCAATGCTAATACTCTTTTAATACGTACTTAACCTGTGACGATACAATAACTTATTGGTATTTTTTTTTTTTAAATGAAAACATGATCGATAAATCTACAAGTCTACTCCATATATTATAATGTATATATTATTACAAAGTAAGCGAACATACTCAAGGCAGTAATACTTAATATAATTATGAACAAATCACGGTTTTTAACATTTTAATTTACTGATTAGATTACAACACACTTTTGAGTATACCCGTTCAAATAACAACGTATAGATAAATTGTGTATTGTTACGGTAAAAATACGAAATTCGAATATACTCGTAATATTTTATACCTTATACCGCATATTAATACCAAGATTCATTTTGGTTAATTATTCTAAGATATATACCCATGGGTATACTTACTATATACTTTACACGGTATAAAACTCAAAATCGAATTGTTATAATTTTATGAATTTATATAAACGCGAGATAAAGTAATAATCGTTGTAGAATTATACACAATAAATGTTGGTAAAAGCTCGAAAAATAAAATTATAAATATTATTGCGTTATTAGGAATAAATACTATTACGAACGTACAATACAAAATAATTATATTATGTTTATGTATAATTTATTGCGAATCCTATTTTTAAAAACAACAATAGTATAAATGTCAAATATTAATAATATAGTTTAAAAAAACATATAATAGTACAATAATATTCATTTTATTTTTTATCCATCATATATCAATCATTGGGTTGATAATAATATTAATTATATTGCAGATATTATTATATTAATAATATAATTATAGTGTCAAAGCCATTAAGTTATTGTAAACAATTTCAAAAGAATTAACATAAAACTGAAACTACGATAGAACATATTGTTATCATATTAAAATACAGAAAACATAAAAAAAGATAATAATTATTATTGTCCTATATTATCTATGTGTTATTTTAATTTTAATTTAATATTATATACATAACACTTAACGGGATTGTAGTGCTAATTCGTGATAATTAATTTGATTGGGGGTTGTAGTTATAGTTATATTCAATTTTTTTATAATATAATATGATAAAATAACATTAAATAGATTTTTGTTTTAATTGCATGGACTCTATAGTTATATAATAAATAGATATTATGTAATATACTGCGGAGTGCGCAAGTATAATATCTAGATACGATCAGAGTACTAAAATAGTAAAATCCAAAATATTCGAAATAATGATATAATACGAGTATATTATGTTTATAATGGTGGCGAGAACGAGTTTATATATTTTGACTTTTCACCTAGAGTAAAATAATGTTTAATCGAACACGAGTATTATAAAGGCGTAATATTGACTAAACTTAAAAAATAAATTTTAATATTTAAACTTAAATAAATTGTAATAATAATAATAATTCCGACGGAATTGATCGGAATTCGGGATCACAAGTTCGTTTTACGTACACGTGTAGGTACCTATATCATAATAACATTATGTCGTATATGTTTATTATTATAATAATAATATTCTAATATAATATGACGATAATTGTCGAATACCTTGGATGTTGTATATTCTTGTTCTTGTTTCTATATAACATGATAATATACTAAAATACCTACGGGCTACTATATGATATTATAACAACGCGTATAATACGTTTTCATCCTAACCCTACATTATATATTATATTATTATATACACAAACGGCTATACTAACATATTGGTCGAAAGCGTAACAATAATATTTTCTATATATTATATTATTATTTTCATTCAATATGCCGAATTATTATTTTACAAGCATCAAGATATATAAAAAAAAAAAAATTAAAATTATAAAAAAATACGAGGTTTACTTATTATTATACACACGCGAATGATTTAATTTAATTTAAACGAATTCCGTATTGTAATAATTCTATTATAATATATTAATAATATATTGTATTTATAATATTATTATATCGTGTGTGTGTTTTTATTATAAACGAATTTTGGCAAAAACGTTTGTGTGGTTTGTGCTGTACCTACCATTTAACCTTGGACAATAAGTTGGACCACCTGCAAGTGAAACAGAACAACGTGTAATACTTATATTATAATAATATGTATTATACTATTATAAATACATACCTATTGGATATTAAAAATAAATTTTATATAACAATATACACATAATGTGTTATTAATTATTGTTATATTATAATAATCTCTCGTATTAAAATCTCCAAATTCTGCCAAATTATATTTCTTTAGCCTACTTTATAAAATAGTTTAATTAGAGATTATCGAAATAATTGTTTTCGTGAATTTCGCCTGTTTTCATTCATTTTCCATGTCCTTCATGAAAACTATTGGAGAATTCCAAAAAACAATCTAATAATTAATCTTAATGTACCAGCTAGATAAAATTTTCTACCGAAAGCATACCCCGTTTGAGCTAATCTAACAATTAATTCTACCACAAAAAATATTTTCCTATTTTTAAGAACACACATTATTATGTAAAATCATAAATTTTGAAGGTTCCATCACCTAAAACTGCTAAAAAGGTTAAAATATTTTTAGGTCTAATTAATTATTGTTCAAATTTTGTTAAAAATATATCTTTGAAAACTGGAGCATTACATACCTTTTTGAGAAATAATGTAACTTTCCATTAGGAAAAAGAACAAAATTTAGTGTTAAAGAAAATTAAAGAAGTTATATTATCAAATAATGTACTTATACATTATAACCCAGAATTAGAATTAGTTATTACCTGTGATACCCAGTCCAATAAGAATAGGGGCAGTTCTTTCACATAATTAAAATATGGTACGGAGAAACCAGTTGCTTTCGCATCCAGATCTTTAACCAATAGTGAGAGGAATTATGTGTGTATACACAGATTGATAAGGAAGCTTTATCTTTGTTATTTGGTATTTGAAGGTTAATATTTCCACCAGTAGGTATGTTTATGGAAGAGAATTTATCTTAAAAACTGACCATAAACCATTAGTTAGTATTTTTGGAGAAAAAAAAGAATACCTTGTTTAGCTGTAATGGTAGCTCTTAGACTTCAGAGGTATGCTGTATTTTTGTTAGGATATATATAAAATTGAATTTATTAATGGTATTAATAACACTAATAACAGTAATGCAAACGCACTATCAAGATTACCGATTCAATGTACAAATAATATCAATGATGTTAAATGTAATAATTTTTTTATAAATTTAATTAATATTAATGTACAATCTATAAGTGAATTGGATATTTATGGTGAAATAAAAAATAAAAAAGTATTACGCGAAATTTATTTGAGAGCATTAGCAGGAAATTGTCCAGATAAAATAAAAAATGTTAGTGATGAACTAAAACCTTTTGTTTAGGTATTAGGAGAAATGAATTTAGTATTGAACTAGGTTGCCTTTTGTTAATGATTCCTACAAATTATCGAAATGTATTGTTGGATGAACTTCATAATACTCATATGGCAACTGTTAAAATGAAATCATTAGTCAAAATATATATAGTGGCCAAACATTGACAAAGACATAGAGAGTATTACAAATAGTTGCATTTCTTGTTTAGCAATTAGCAATAACCCACTTATTTTACCTAGTTGGCTTTGGCCAGAAGGACCTGGTTAAAGAGTGCATTTATATTTTTTGGGACCTATACAAGACAAAATGTTTATGGTTTAAATAGTTATATAGGTGGTAGAATTAAGAACTATGAATTAAATGACAGAGTTATATATAGAAATTATGGTAGAGGAGAGAAATGGATGCCTGATATGATAGGTATAGTTAAGAAATTATCTCCGGTAATATACTTGATTAAATGTGTAAATTCAAATTTAATTTGGAAAAAACATTTAAAACAAATTATTACAAGAATGACGAAACAAGAAGAAGTGAGTATCGAGAAACTTGAAAATAAAATAAGTAAATAACAAGTGTAAAATGAGAATACAATAGAGGAAAAAGTTATTGAGGAAGTTGAAGAGGAAATAGCAGTTGAAAAAAAGAAATGAAACCTATTGAGAGCAGTACCTATTTGAAAAAGCGAGAGGAATAGGAAACCTAAACGTTTGGATTTATAAATTTTGTCATTGAGTTTTTTTATTTGTCAGTACCTAATTATAAAAATTTAAATAACTAATAAGTTGTATATACCTGGTCTGGTATACAGGTAATACCTGTAACTCTGTAAGTTTAATTGTTATATTATAATTATATAAGAAAAAAGTGTAAACTTTATCTAATAGGTAATTATAATATTATGTTTATTTTCTTGTGTATAAACAGTTATTCTATAGATACTTATAATTACTGTGATTTTATAATATTAAATTAAGTCAGGAGGACTGTAATAATGTAGGTATTTCACGTTAACGATATTATGTTTCATATTGTAATAATTGCGATGATGTAAAAACTCGTGTGTTTTGACATTGCGTGTAATGCAAATAAATAAAAGATGGTCACGTGCTAGAGTAGGTAAATTAAACTTGTTCGGCGTTCTTAATAAAATATGTAAAACGATACTAATGGGGTTAAAACTGGTGAAAACACTACAATTAATTATATCGGAAATTCGCCATGGAAAATACCTACTCTTTATGTGACATTGGAAAATATACAATAAAAATAATATCGCGTATCGTAACGAAAGAAGAAGAAAACAATTTTTTTTTTAAAAAATTAGTTAAGTCTAAAAAATACACATAATTATACATGATTATAATGTATTATGTACACCTATACGTGTTCGCCGTTCGGTGTAATCGAAATGACTTTATTTTTGAAAATGTCTTTATAATAAAAAAAATTTAAATATGACTTATATAATTTATAGGTATATTATATTATAAACACGTCGTTATTAAATATTATATTATAAAACGATGGACTGATGATGGATGTCGAGATTTTGTATTTTATTTTTTAATAATAAACACTACGCGGATTAAACGCGATAATTCGTATGGGCAGGTATATTATACAAATTGTATAATAAGTTACATACTATTATTATAATTATATTGTCTTAACAATTTACGATATGCATATACATATCATATCATATATTATATTACGTGTGTGTATTATATTATTATGCTAAGTATGTATGTACAACGATAATAATTATTATAATTAATAAGTACTCGCTATAGGTATAGGTATATTATATATTATGATGTATATAGAATTTATAGACTTACTGCGGACTATAATACGAAAGTGTATTGTAATGTGTATTTGTAAATGTATAATTATTTTAATATGTTATTATAGTAATAACCACTAAGGCACTAACCACGATCAGAGTCGTAGTTGTCGCGTCATATTAAAATAACGCACGACCTTTATAAAATATTATAATAATTGCATTATGATATATTATTATTATAATTTATACGAGTTTTTCAGCCCGTCCGCATGTATTGAATAATGCGTTTTTGATTTTATTTCACCTAAGTATACCTCCTATATGCTATATTATTACGCATTAATAATATTATTAATTGTTATATATTTGAAACAATCACGATATTAATGTTTTAAATATCTATATACCTAACATAATATAATAAGTATAACATCGAGTCGCAGGTTAGGTTTGATTGTTATAATTTTAATAATTTTGAACGTAATTTCATGTATTCATATACCTATAATATTATAGGTATACCTATTTAATAATGTAACGCACCTGTCTATTATACCGATATGACGATATAAATACGATAATTATATCGTATTCGAATCAATCCCCCCCGGATCATACACCGTTCGGATATCTGTTCTGGAAATATAATATTCGTCCTTGAGGCAAAACTTCATTCGTACACCTACCTATTATATTATTATACCACCCATTCTCGTTCTTCTTTCTGTACCAGAAAAATATTTAGATATATTTACAGGGTAGATAGGTAGGTATCTATAAAATTTAAAAACAAACGGATCACTTATCATAAAATTATATAAACGAAAAACGAGTTCCTGTTGTATAAATTAATATTCAACAAATCCCTTTAACAATTAATATTTTCGTGCAATTCCAATATATCCTTATTGAAACGTATTTGTGATTTTTACACCCTTGCGTTATGCAACGTACCTGTAATATTAATTTAAAATATTTAAGTATCTACTCGTATTTCATATTAGGTATACCTAAATAGTCGTTGAATATAATCACGTGACTACTATAAAATATTTAGTGATGCAGTGAAATGTGAAAAATAAAATAATATCGCATGCCCAAACATCTAAGTAAAAATATATAATTTTACAGGAGTAGGTACATAATTAGGACATTTTTGTGTCTTTGCAGTTCTTTAAACCAAAAACCACTATAGGATCGTACATATTTTAGGGATTTTTAAAAATGGCTTTTCATCCTCAAGTTAGTCTTCTTAACTTAGTTATTCACCGATGTTCGATGGTTAAAATGAATATTTAATGTGTATTGTTTAAGAGTTTATAGTCACACCTCGCGAAAACTTATTTATATTACTCCTGGTTCGTACGAACAGAAATGAAACAATTAAATGTCCAGTTATATAGCCATATAGGTAATATTTATTTTTGGTAATAATGTCCTAAAAAGAAAAGAAAAATAATACGATTGCAAAAAACGTCAATATATTATTATTATATCGCGACGAAATGTTGTTATTATACTTCGGTTATAATAGTTTGTAAATATTATAATAATAAATATGTACACCTACTAGGTACATTTAGGTAAAAATGTGAGATTTCCTCAGGTAGTCGTACAAATCAATATAATATTGTACCTATCCTCGCATGTAATATGGTAAGTACCTACGTTTTTTCGATAATGAAGTTGAGGAATAAGTAATGTAAATGAACGCTTTTATCTAGACCTAGATTGTTTTAATACGCTACAGCAAGGCTTAAAAACAGATGTGTACAGTAATTTATTGTTTTGTTAATAATTTTAAATTGAGTAGTTAATTAATTTAGAATGTCATTAAAAATTTAGAATATTAAAATCTTCGAGATAAACACATTATTGATTAAATAATTTGGTAATATGAAAAGTAGGTACCTACCTACCTGTATATGTTAGTACCTACATAATATTATTATCAGGTAATATAATAATTTATACAAATAAAACAGAAAGTCTAGTTCTCACGACTGGTTTGTAGGACAAAAATATGCTAATGTCTGTAATGATCGACCGTGTAATTAATTTGTTCCCACGCTGTGTACCTACATTTTGTGAATAATATTGAGTAAATTTAATATTAAAATAGTAGGTTATTTTTTGATTTTTCATCCCTCATATTTTTCAAAACAATTACTAAGTAATTAAATCTATAATTTCAAGAAAAATAACTGTACTTAAACAATTTTTCATTACCTAGGTACCTCATGTCATTGTAATTATAATTTATCTTATAGAGTTTGGATAAAAATTAATTTATATTGACTATATTTGTTCATTGCTAAACCTTAAACAAAATTATTTCATTGTTTAATTATATTTAGATATTTTATTTTAATTTATTAATACTACGTGAAGTGTATTTAATAAGAACTTTAATAAAACTATATAGAGTATTTTAAATTTGCTGTCAGGAGCAAACTTTTATTTTATTATTATATTAATAATTATGTAGGTACTAGAAAGTAGAAATTACTTATTTACTTATAACTTATATAATTTACAACTATTTAATATTATACAAAACTATTTAAACAAACTTTTGTTAAAAATCAGATAATATTCCACCCACCTCTCAAATACACATTCAGTTATTCATTATACTATTAAATAAAATAACTTATAGGTACCTCTTCCCAAAAATAATATCGTACATTTGTGCATTATTGTAATAAACCTTTATTAATAGTTTAATAACAGTATATTATAATATAGAGCTTACCAGTGGCACCTAAGTCAATGTTGTGGGGGCGGACCACGGCCCTACATCTTTTTTTAAAAAATGTGGTTTTACATAAAGTTTTAATATTAATTATTATTGTCACCTAAGTATATTATTCCATTTTTATAAAATTAATATTATTAATTATTATTTATTAAAAATGTGTAAAAAAATGAGTTTAAATTACTATGAGGCCTTTCAATTTGATAATATGTTTTTAAGACTTGGGCGCTACTGGAGCTTACAATTTATATCAACTAGGCCCGAGTTAAATAAATGGAGGTTTGGAACATTACAGTTTTTAGAAATCCCTTAGATTAAAATTTTATTATACAGGATTAAAAAAAGATGTGGTACAGCTGTAGAATGAATAAGTAACAAATTAGTTTAACATAAAATTTTTCAATTTAAATTTTAAAAGTATGTATTTGATTTCTGAATATTATAATCTGAAAAACTCTTACAAAAATATTATTTACACGTGTGTAACTAATATAAACATAAAATTCAATAATTATAATAACATAAAACCACTAAAACGAGCATGCCGTAGTGATATATTAATTTTAGTGTATCACATGGACTTTTGTGTGGCTAATATGTGGCCCCCTAATTTTATGATCCCTGGATCTGGTGTAAAAATAGCCCTGATATCAACAGTTATATATTAATTAAAAAAATGAAATATAAAAATAAATCGTATATATTTTGATAACAAAGTACAAAAAAATTATAAAGTGATATTTCTCTTCTCCTTATAAAAATGATATATAAATTATAATTTTGTAGTTTAATACTTAAAAAACAAAAAGTAAAACATACATTATCTTCCACCTTTTAAAGATTTTATTTTATGCTATTTCATAATATTAAGTCTAATCAATAATATAACCTTAATAATATACCTTAATGATTGAAAATATTAATTAATAATTAATATAATAAAATATTATTTTTAACAATATATAATAAAAATATACTAAAACACCCAAATATTTTTTTGTTTCTTGGTACTATGTGTTGGTTTATTTTTTATTGTTTAAGAAATTTTAGAATTTCTAAATTAATATCAATATTGCAATGTAAGAAAGTAGTTGATTTATTATAATTTTGATTCTGTCAGCCAAGCAAAGTTTTGTGGTTTACGTTCAGCAAAAGGGTTGATCATAATATTTATAAATGAAGGTCCATTTGTATTCTGTAAAAATAAATTATAATAAAAAAAAATTGTGTATCTTAAGTTAATAATTTACACACTATATTCAAGTATAATAATTATTTGTGGAAATTACTTATATTATAATTAAAACTGAATACTTCAATACATCAAGATAAAAATAGTTTTTATAAATTTTAAATGTACATTAATTATTACGAGAAAAAAATGTGTTTACTTATAAAATAATATATATGTATTATCATACATAATTTATATCCTACAGTCCATAGATAACGTTGATATGTGAATATTAATTATCCATTTTAAATTATGAAACTAATTTAAATTCATATTCAAAAAACTACAAATATATTAATGTAAAATAAATTATAATATATTAAATTTTTAAAGTCTATAATTATTTAACTGTAAGTGTATACATTACAGCAAATTATAAATATATAATTAAACAACTAAAGAAAAATTAATATAATTTATTAATTATTATAAATAATGTCCCAGATTTTCAATGTTATTTATATGATTATTTTATATACTTACCATAAATGATTGTCTTATTGCTGTAGAAACTTGTTCAATGGTTGTGCAAAAATGTCCTTTGAGACCAAATAAATTTAATATATTTTCATAATGAATATTTACAGAAAGACAATTGGGAGGGATCCTGAAAAACATTAAATAACAGAATAGGAATAATATTATTATTTAACATAATATTTTAACATACATTTCAGGTAAATTTTCAAAATCGCTGACTGCAGCCCAAGTAGATTCGTCAACACCACCATATATACCATTATTATTAATAACAACAATAACAATTGGTAATTTATATCTAAAAATTATTAAAATATAAATGATATTAATTAAATTTTGGTATAATACATTTCATTTTATTTTTTACTTCACACACATTATGATAACAAGACATTGATTAATGAAGACATGTAAATTTTTTAATTAATATATTGATAAATATTTATCATATAAGAAATTTTACAAAGAGTGACTAACCTAACTATGGTTTCTACTTCCATTCCAGAAAACCCAAAGGCTGAATCTCCTTCAACACATAAAACTCGTTTTTCAGGTTCATATTTTTGACACCATAAAGATGCAGCAATAGCAAATCCTAATCCAACTCCCATAGTGCCAAATGTACCTATATTTTTCATATAATTCCAAAATTTAAAATATTAATTTTTAATATTATTTATATTACCAGCATCAAGTCTATGTCTAGGTAAGTTGTTTAATAATATTGTTCTACCAATATCCATCGTATTAGCTCCTTCACTAACTATTATACAATCTGTAAACAATATAATTTATTATATAATTTTAATTAATTAGAATATTTTTTTTTAATCTATGAATATATAGGCTATCCCAGATATATTAACTCATGGTAAAATATCTATGAAAAATTGAAATTTTTGAATATATATTTTTTTAAATTATTACTTGCATGATGGACTATAATATTATATATATATATTACTTTTTAAAATTTAATCTTGTAAAAAATATAAAAAATAACTTAATTTTTATTAAGTTTACTGAAATTTCAAAATAGGCAGTTTGAGTTCAATTGTATGATAATTTTAATGAATTAACCTTTAATAATTTAATTAACATTTAATGAAGATAATTTTTAGGAATATTTTTTTAATTTAATGAATTAATCATATTTTTCACATCACTATTTATAATTATTTAATATTATAAAATGAATTTACAATTCATATTATCAATATTATGATAATTTTTATACTATGACAGTGATTTGGAAATTTCTAGATGGATAATATTAATTGAACAAATATACTAATAATTATAATATAACATCACTACAACATTGTATAATTCAGAATTGAAAAAATTCCCTAAAAATTAACACCTTCGTTAAATTAGGAGGTTGAGCCATAAAAATTATTATATAAATACACTTCATAAAGATCTTTAAATATCACAAAACACAAAAAATAAAAAGTTATTATTATTTTTTTAGTAAATGTTTATATTTAAAAAAAGTAATATAGATAACATACAGTCCATTACAAGAAAAAAAAAATGGCATTCACAAAACTTAACTTTTCACGGAGATATTACAATATAGATCTGGAACACTGTATAAATAACAATAGTATGAATTAAATTATAATTACCTACATAAATTAATATATAGATTTAATACTATAACAAACCTTTTGGAATATTATTTTGTATTTGATTAAATACAGCATAATAATTTAAAGGTATAGATGTATCATTCATCATTTCCTGAAAGTAAAACAATTTTAATTACATATAGATTTACACAGTAAATTTAATGTTGACAGTATAAAATAAATTTGATCAAATATAATTTACCTGGACGTATTTTTTATTCAATAAGCATTTTTCTTTAAGCATATTCAGCCATTCATTCCTTACACATTTCCATTTTTTTTGTGTCAAACAGTCTGTCAATGTTTTAACAGCTGCATATATATCTGCTTGAATGGCTACACTAGCTTGTTGACTATTGTGTAATTCTTCTGCATTAATATCAATCTGTATGAACTTAACATTAGCATTATATCTTGGTGGTTTACCAAAATGTAGTATCCAGTTTAATCGTGCACCAAGTAAAAGTATGACGTCAGCATTTTGTAAGGCATAAGTACGTGCTGATGCAACACACAAAGAATGTTGATCAGGTACTACACCTTTACCCATAGGTGAAGCTAAAAATGGTAAATTAACCTGATTTACGAAATTTCTAACAATGTCTTCTGCACGACCATAAGCAGCACCTAAATATCAAATTAATTTTAGTAATGTGTAAATTATTTTATATTATAATATGGTACTTGTCATTTATCAAAAAATAACTTTTATTAATAGAACAAACTTAAAATTTAGTTTCTAATTAGTATAAATTAAAAAGTTATCAAAAATAAAATACATAATAATGTTACACATTTGTTTAGATATAATATTATTATATAATACATATAGAACAAATAAATAAAAATGTATAATTTCTTAGTTTTAGTTTTTAGTTATGTAAATCAATCATTACTTATTTGTTTTAATAATATGTTATATAGCCAAGTACTGAATATTTTTTTATTACCTTTGCCTATAATAATAAGTGGTTTTTTGGAATCTATTAAAAGTTCAGCAGCCGATTCAATATTTTGAATATCGGGGAAAATTATTGGTGGTTGTAATACAATTGGTTTGTTGACAATTTTATTTACAGATATTTGAGTTGACAATAGATTAGCAGGAAAATCTAAATATGATGCACCTAAAATGAATTTTAATTTTAATTATTTTCTCTATTAAAATTATAAACTATCTATATTAAAATATGTTACCGGGTCTACCATACATAGCACAACGTATTGCTTTTTCAACATGAACTGGTATGAGAGCTGCATTTGGTGGTCTTGCACTGTACTTGCAATAAGGTCTACTCAATTCAACTTGATTACATTCTTGAAAGCCACCCATTCCTTCGTGGTCTTCAGCACAAGAACCACCAATGACTAATAATGGCCTAAATGTGAACTATTGTTAAATCCACATTTGTATAATATAGTTACTGTAATATCGAGTGTTTACATGAGATTACTGACCAACAATTTATTTGAGAATTTGCCATTCCAGCAGTGACATTGAGCAAACCAGGCCCGGATACTACTAAACACACTCCGGGTGTCCGTGTTAGATAACCAATTGCTTGAGCAGCATAAACTGCTGCTTGTTCATTCCGCATTCCAATGTATTTAAGACCCACTTGCTGGATGGCAATACCTAACTCGATGATAGGAAAGCCAGTGATGCCGAAAACATATTCAACGCCCTGTACAAAACAAACATTATTAAAATTACAAATGTACACATTTTTTTATTATAGTCCACTTGCTTGATGTTTCAGCGCTTGAGCCAAAATATTGTTTCCGTCCAAAACATCTACTTCACTGCCCATTTTGTGAAATGACTATATAGATATCAAGGGAATAATTTAAAATATATAAAAAAGAAGAAAAAAATGATTCAAGAATAATTTTAATATTTAGAAAAAGTTATTGTCATGAAATAACAAGTCTATAGTAATAAAATAATTATAATAAACAGGAAAAGGTGTCACTGGTCATAAATTAATTAATATTATTAAATTGTGAATTAAACATTTTGACATTTTAACGTTTTGTTATTACAAGGCACGGCTTTGACTAATCGATGATAAGATAATACCGTAGAAAACAGAAATAAGAATATGATATGATTAAAATTTAAAAGTGCGCGCGCATTATGTAACTGCTGATTACATACAAGATATAGCCGAGGTCATAATATTTCATATTTATATTATTATTAAATGCATTATACCTAAATTTATATTATTATAATTTATAATATATTGTAAATTTGTAAAGCGTATACACTTTACACAATAAATAATAATTAATAATATTAAAATTATAATCGTGTAGATTAAAATTACCCAAGTTTGGGCGAAATTTACTATAGGCATACAAACATTCCAGCTAAAAATGTGTAGACTGTTGGACGCAATTTAGAATTATTTTTTCTCGTTTTCCCCAATAATCTTAAATCCACCATCGGAGACGTTGCATTATTATTATTATTATTGTAAAAATCGAAATTTAATTTCTGATGGGGGGAAAAAAATGATATTTCATTTCGTAAATAACATTTAGGTAGGTACATTAATTTAATTTACAAAACTAATGGGGTGCTAATTTAAAACTTGGAGGTACTAAACTACTAACTGCTAACCACCCACTGCTGGCACCCTGCATGCGCGCTAATGAGTTGCTACACATTTTATACGTAGTATAAAAAATTAAAAGTTAAATTATTTACATAAGTATATTACTCAAATGATAAAATTTTGAAACTGTTACCTACATATTATTTTTTAATAATTAATGTTTCGAAATAGTTATAAGAGTTATACCAAATTCATTACCTACCTACTTATTATTTATTAGTAAATCAGACTGAATTTTGTTATTAAATAAGAAAATTAATTAAAAAACATTCATCATTCAATATAATAAAGGAAATAAGACGGTAAATACAGCCGAGTTAATCTAGATTAATATGTTAAAATATCATAACGGAAATAGTTGTAGGCGAGATATTAATGTGTTAGAGATTAAACGAAAAAATAGAAATCGTTTAATATTATGACATAAAACGGAGAGTTGGACAATGTGACATTATTATGTCATTATATGGAGGAAATTACAAATAAATTCTTCGGAACGTAAGGTGCCAGTAATACCGAAAGGAACTATTTTTATATTTATACATAAATATTTTAGTAGACAAATATAATAAAATGCAGTTTTTTTATCTACTGATAAATTATTTTGAAGAAATTCAATTGGAATATTATTTTTTTTTAGTTATTTCAACGTTAATTATATTATCGAATTAATGTGATTTAATTTAATGTTATAAATTCATTTTTATGTTATAACTTATAAGAAAATATAATTTGTAATATTAATTTGATTCTATTTGCATATAAACATAATATTACCAATCCGATTTATTAACACCGCTGACGTTAAAAATCGAAAAGAACGATCTGTCATTTTTTTTTTTTTTAATGCGTCATCTCCTCGCTCCAGAAAATAACATCATATCGCGATCTGTTCGTGTCACACGTGCATTTGTCAGCCTCTGCAGTCAAATGTTCGTACCCAAAAGTCCGCATGTCGTCTGTGTTCATTTCGTCGTTTATTTAACAATATAATAAGGCTACTACACAATCAATATGAATATTTTGAATTTTTTTTTTTTTTATTTAAAACACGTTTTACGAGCATCCGTATTATAATATTACAAATTTTAATTTTATATAAAGTTCAACTGACTTCCGAGGTTTTATTTATAATTTTCGCTCGGCCGGCTGTCCGTAAACGAAACTTTTGACATTTCTAACCATCTCGTCCGGTATATAAGCTACTTATTTCCAACGATAAGAGACCGAGTTATTTTTTCCAGACCGAAACACCCATTTACGAGATTTTGTTCATTTCGTTAATCAAATTTTTAAATAATAATATAGTGTTATATTCAATAATAATATTATAAAAATATGTACCTAACGATAATATTTAACTTTTTACGGTTTTAATAATATTTTATAAACGACAACATTAATAGGTAATTAATAATATTATAATTGTAACGTAGTAAAATAAAATGTCATATTTTATTGTTTAAACATCATCAATTTGATGGAATCAAGTGTCACGATTTATAAAATACGTATAAGAAAAAAACTTTTGTTGATAATAAAATTCGAGTAAAATTTTATACTTCTTATATAATATTTTTATACGTTTAAAAGTACTTATATAAAACGATATTTTAGTATTTTACTGGCCAAAATTTATTCGACAAAGTAGATAAGTATAATAGTACGAACTTTTGATTTTCAAACGATAAAATTGTAATTTAAAAATATTTCTCTTTTTCGAAATATATATTATATTTTCATGAGATTTTATATATACGTGCCGGTTTTATCCGATGAATATTTTCCTGGGTGATTTAAATTCAAATTTTTATACGAAGGAAGTATAGAGTGGTAAATATTACAACGATGTGTTTGTAATATTTTTTTATTCTGAAATATTTTTATTCAAATATTTTTAATTGTCACGGTCGCCATGGGGTCGAAATGGTAAACGGAAATAAAAATGTTTCCTCTCTATACTCGATAAATATTGCGCGATTTCCAGTGCTATATCTTTAGTGGTAAACTCATCAACTATTTCGTCAATGATATTTTTACGTTCTTTCCCGCCAAATAAAATAATAGGTATATCGTTTTTATTTTTGTTTTACGCATATTATGGCGAACATCAATTGTAATAATATACTCGCTATATTTGTTTTCGCAAAATATTTTCATTGTCGTCGATTAAAAATAAGATATTTTGTTTTCACTTTTCAGTCTTATCTCCTATCTCTTAGTTTTCTATTTTATTTTAAATCTCTTTTCTATGATTTTAGTCGTCCGTGATGGATATCTAATGTAGTAATGTCTAACGTTCTAATGATAAAAGAAGGACCACTCTAAATATGACATATAAAACATAAATTAACGTCATATCGTGTTTCGTGTATGGTTTTTTTTTTTTTAATATCACGAAACACAAAATATACGATAATGTAATAATTTTTATATTGACACGTCGTTATTCGGACGAAAATACAAAAATCCTTTTTTTAAATTCTAAGGGAAACGAGGGATGTATTGGATTTACAATAATGGGTGTGTGTTTTTATATATTTGAAATTACGATTTGGGGCAGTAAAAGTAGTTCCATTACCACGTAAATATAGGCCATGTTCCCGGTAAAGAATTATTACGCGTTTACTTGGTATTAAATTATTAAGACAATCATTATTTATTTATTTTGTACGTTTTAATTATCATTTTAAGGTACGGCGGAAATTTCTATTTTGAAAATGTAATTTACATTTCACAGTTAAATGAGAGTATAAATATTTTATTATTTTATATTGTAGATGGAAATATTAGTAAACAATTTTATATTAAAATCGCGTAATTCTTTAAAACAATAGTTTGTTTTTAATTTAAAAAAAATGTATTATGCAAATTTTCTCTTTTATTAATAATAATATAATAGATAATACGATTATTTCATAATATTATCGCTAATAATGCATAAGGAACACTCAAATATTAGTAATAATATATAATATAAATATTATTATAATAAATTCGCGAAAATGTCAATTATTCTGTATTAAAAATAAAATATTTTTTTACCATCAAAGTCCTATAAAAATTCGATAAATAAAAATTTTATATTTTAAACCTTAATGGGTCCTAATTTCTAAAGTTATTAAGATGTAAATACTAAATATATTAGAAAAAAAGATTCTACCTATTTCAAAAATTTCAACGTATACAACCGCGGTAGGTATACGAATAATTTTTCCAAAGGTCGTAGGTACGTTGTTTCATTATTGAAGTAACGTTTTTCTCTAATATATAATTTTATAACTAGCCAATAAAACGTTAATTAAAAATAAAACTACTTAAATGACCCAGAGATAAAATGTTCGATATACAGGCACAAATTAAAAATATTTGGAGATACGATTTTCTTCGGATGGGATGATGAAAATGTGTATACTATATTAAATTGGTCGCATTAGCGATCAAAATTATACTCGGGTACGATTTGACGACAGATGCGTTACAGCTGTAATCTGTAAACTAATATTATTATTATTATTATTATTATTATTATTATTATTATTATTATTCGTGCAATAATAATTATATTACTATCTGTTTATTAGACAAATCATCGTGGGCTATAATAATCGTATCGTCGAATGCATCAAAGTTTCAAAATACGATTATTACATTAAATCTAAACGCCATGACATTTTTATAGTTATCGTGAGAGAAACATTGCGTTCTAAACACGTTTTTAGACAAAAATACTAATAATATTGTGTGCAGAGATTTTTTTTTCTTTTTGTCCATATAATACGTGGCGATTTTTCCGAGATTAATATTTTGCAGACACACAAACACAACTGAATGGCTGATGTTTAATAATTAAAAAAAAAAACAAACTTTTTCCACCCGATATAATTAAGTAGAGAGTTTTTCGTTCGCGAGACAATTTTGGAAACACACTGTAGGTATATTATTTTATTTTGTACGATGCATAAAAGTGTAACACGAAATTTATTAATAATAAAACTCTGAAAATATTATAATGCATCCCGCTTTATTTTTACACGGAAAATACATCACGTTGTACGGTCCACGACAGACTTAAAAAAAAAAAAAACAAAATACAAAATACAAAATTACGTACGTTTTACATTTTCCAACAAAGATTTTAATGTTATGAGAGTTAAAAATATGATATTATGTAATATGCATTTCGTGCGCATTCATTTGTTCTCGGGGAAAAAAACGATTCCGAGTCGCAAAATATATAAACGTTTTATTTTATCGATTCTTATTACGCGGCGCCGGGGCTTACTGCAATTATTCAAATGAAACCGATGTCCAGGATGTTAAAAATAAATATTTATACTACATTGTTTAATAATAAAAATAATAATAATAATAATAATTATTATTATTATTATTATTATTATTACTTACTATCAATGTAATATTTATAAGGGCTTCCGCCTATTTCAATTTTTTCAACCGTGAAACATTACAAATCATATTACACGAATTGGTATTTTGCACATTCATTTATTTAAATCGTTTTTCAATCGTTCATAATTAATATTTTGATTTTGGTATACGTTTTATTCCGCGTGAAAGTTATACTATTAAAATAATATTGTTTGATAGGTTTTTTATTTTTTTTTTTTTCGTGTTTCAATAAAAATTTTATTTTACACCGATACGAACATTATTTTTATAATTGTCTTTTATAACTCTATTATTGTCTAATAAATTAGTAATCACAGACCACAGTAATAATATGTGAAGTATATTATTATAAATAATATTTATTTTATTAACCATAATTTATTATTATTATTATTAGCGATAAAGTATATCGATTTATTTTATTTTTCAATAATATATAATTATAATACCTATATTCAGCGATGTATTTTGAACAAATTTCTGGAGGGGAGGAGTCCAAAATGTTTTATAATAATCAATAAATTTACTAAATAAGAATAACAAAATTAATATAAATATAATTCAAAAAAATAAAGATCACTACAGTGGTTCTAGGGGGGTCCACTAGTCCAGTTCCCTTGGATCCCCCCGTAAATACAACACTGCCTATATTTTTATAATACGCATATTTTACTGTTTTATTTATGTGTAAAATTTATTAATAATCATTACTTTATCGTTTCCACTATTATAACGTCTTGCAATCTTGCCTATAAACAGAGATGTATTTAGGAATTTTGCGCCTCGGGTAAAAAAAAAAAACGCCCCTTCCCAACCTAAATTTATTTAGAAATAATAAGTAAGAAATATGTAAAAAAATTTTACCGCTCGGAGCACTAGCCCCGTCTAGCCTCTCTAAATAAGTCACTGCCTATAAGCAATGAATTTCAAGGACATATGATAAGGATTATATTATAATTTTATATACAAGGATTCTATTTATTATACGTGAAGAAATCTAAAAGAAAATGCGTGTTAAATATAATTTATGATATATTATTGTGTTACGTAGCACGTAGGTATATGAAGGAACAATGAAAAAAAAAATTGTAAAATACGAGTAATTTTTAATTATAGCTGTATTTCGATAGATACCTATTTATATTATGTAGAATATGTAAATATTATTATAATTCTCAAAGTTCTTTTATATAATCTTATTATAATTTATTTTATTATTAATAAATTTAATTAAACAAGAAAATTATTTTTAACAGATTAAAACAAAATATAATATAAACAATTGATTTATTGGAAATTTTAATACATACATTACCATGGGGAATTTAAAATTCTCTTTTAAAAATTAGAAAATCGGTGCTTCGTGGTGTACCTATTTAAAATGTTTTCTTTTTACGTTATTTTTTCTTAGAATGACCCTATTTAAATCATTAACGTAAAATAATATATTTTAGCATTTTGGTATAAATATATTAGTATGTATTTTATAAATACATTTACCGATTCCCAGTTTTTGCTTGAAACCAGTTAAATGATACCAATCTTATCCTTTTTTTATGACAAAAGAAACAGTAAGACATGATCGCCGGACGTCCGTTTCTTAATAAACGTAGTGACGGAGGGTTCGCGTGTTCCGTTTGCCGGCGGCATCTAATGCAATAAGAAGGTCGGTTTTGCACACCCTCGTCGGCACGAAGATTACTCTGGTCAATAGCGTAACCGAAGTCCATTCTAATAAAAAACTTTGGTCAACTTAAACTTTAAAAAATTATACAATTTTTCATTGAAAATCCGTAACTATAGGTAACCGTTATTTATTATATTAATCAAGTGTGAACGAAATCAAAATTTGATCTTAAATAAATAGTCTAATTTTTTTATGTAGGTATAGGTAATTATTATTACTATACAATAAAATCGTTTTTTAATGGAATTCCTAATCTAGTTAGATCATTATAGATCAAAAAATTATTATGGAAATCATCATTTTAATACCCATATGTACAATATTGTTATGCTATTGAAATACACCAACGAAACGAGTTCGTTAAAATTTAACCAATACCTATTATTATAATTGTTTTAATTTTAACGAAGACAAATTTGTATTTAATTTGTTTTGATATCGTTATAAATTGTAGTATTGTATTATAAATTATAATATATTATGTATACCTATGTACCTAACCTAGTATTATGTATACTATGTGCATTTCACGACAATATAATAATGGTTAGAATAACGTACGTTTTAAACATGTAATTTATATCTTCTTTTTTTTTTTTTTTTTTTTTAACAATAAATTCTGAATATATCTTATGTATATTAAAATATATTTTTATATTGTGTGTTTCTAACGGCATATATCAAAATTTTGTGTCGAATCAGCGCAAAATTTTAATCAAACGATTCCCGTGCATGCAATTGGCGAGAAGACACGTGTGATTTTAAAGACAATATTCAGATTATTTAACTACCAGTGTAAATTATTATTATAAATCGAATTTCATATAGTTTTTATGTATTAGATGTTTTATATTATTAATATGGTGTGTCTCGTCTCCGTCTGTCTTCCATATTATGACCGCACTCGATCATCGATTGGATCCACATTTCAGCAGATATTTTCATACATATACGAGCAGGGCCTAAAATTGTGTGTACTACGACACTCTTAGTGCAGTACGAATAATAAAATGTGTAGTACGAAATTTTAAATTGTGTTGTTGATTATTGTCTTATTTTTTTCATTTTTGCATTATAAATAGATAGTATTATTTGAAAACCATATTATAATACATGAAATTTCAAAACTTAAAGTACCTATTTGAAGAAGCCAAGTTACTAGTTAGATAATCAATATAAATATTTTTTCAAAAATTAAAGTGTATTTTTAATAAATCGCTTCGCTCAGAATCTAAAATATATAATATATTATATTATATTACTATAAATTTAATGAGTAGACGTGTAGTATGAAATTTTTTAAATTTTAGGCCCTGCATACGAGTATATACTAGTATTGTATTTTTTTTTCAAAATTTAAATTATTTAATTTCAAAGTGATACGAATGAGGTCTGGTAGTTTCTCTGGGACTATGGAAATAAAAAAAGAAAATTTTAGGTTTTTCTAGTGTCTAGCCCCAGATAACTATATGTCTTTGAATTCTATTAGATAGACTTAGCATCTAGCATTACTGCAGTGCTTGGAAAGTTCCTTTTAAAAAGGAATTAGTTCACGTTCATGTTCCTTTTTTAAAAAAGGAACTAAATCCTTTTTAGTTCCTGGCTTGAAGAAAGGAACTAGTTCCTTTCCTCGTTCCTAAATATGGAACATTTTTCGTTCCTCAATAATTTTCAAATTTTCTCAATATAATTTATTATACAAGAATTTATTTTATAGCCATTTTAAATTTTTTTACGAGATTGTATATATTACTTACCTACGTGACATATAGACATATAGTGTATAGTGGGAGGGAGGTTACAGCTCCTCAACATATTTGATTCCCCTATATATTAACTAATAACCTAAAATATTACTTCCAAATGTTTTACTACATTGATGTTACTGAAATTACACTGAAGCTTCGCTCAAGCTTAGCCGTAGCCGTAGCCCGTATTAAAAATATAAAATACCTTCATACACGGGTATGTAAGTATTTTATATTTTTAACGCGTAAACGATTTTTCCAGCCACTAAAAATGTCCCGCCGATAAAGACGTCGTCACAGAATTGTCAGAATTGTAAACATTATCAATAATATCGTTTATAGGTTTATTTTTATAGCTTATTTTTAATAAGTTTTAAATTTTTTTCTTTGAATTCTAAAAATGATTTAATTACTTCTTTTTTAAAATAAATGAACGAAGAAAGGAACGAAAAAAAATCGTTCATGTTCCTTTAAAAAGTGAACGAAATTCCAATACGTTCCTAAACATGAAAAAAGAACTACGTTCCCGATAAGTTCTTAAAAATGGAACGAAATCAAAGGAACGAGTTCTTTTGAACGCGTTCCTTCCAAACACTGAGCATTAGTAATATAATGAAAAAAATATAGTAGGGTAATAGTATGAAAATACTACAAGAATTACTGAAAGATTACAATTGTTCATTGCTTATTATATAAATAAAAATAATAATAATACTTAGCATTATGCTTAACAGTATAAGATCAAAAATTTATAAGTTATACGTTTTACGAAATATGAGGTAATACATATTTTATGGAATTTTAATTTAATGATTGTATATGAATATAAAATAATACATAAAATAATTATAAGCATTTAGCATGCTGTGTTATTGATATACTTATTATTCATATTCGTAATTATAAAACATCGAAATAAGTTGTTCTAATGAGCCGAAACCAAATGTGGTAGAATTAATTTTATAACATAGAATTACACAATAGTCTCGATATATTTTTGATAAATTAAGTTTATAGCTGATACTTCTATTAATAATGTTGCCCGCAAGTTTAAAATTGAATTAACTATATTGAGTGGAATAGTTTTACACCCAAAAGAATGTCTAAAACTAATAACTCGAAAAGTTTTGTTACCGAAATTGCTTTAAAAGAGAGTATTTACTAATTAAATAAAAATAACGTTATTGTTCAGAAGATAAAAATGTAAGAAAAATTATCAAATTAAAAAGTGTATTGCATATTATATAGTTTCAATCGTATTTTAGTTAATGTTTGATAATATTTACATTTTTTAATTAATAAGTTTAACAAATAAAAAGTAAGATTGTTTCTATTATAACAACTATAGTATAAAAATTTAAAAATTATAAAAATTGAAAGATAGATTTTAGTTAAAGTGTTATTTTAATATAATAATAATATTGTAAGGATGTGAAAGAGCAATAAACGTCTATAATATATATTTTAATTCCGAATCAAAAATTCTAACTACAATTATTATGATAGTGATATTTTTTTTTTTTTTATTATTATTATGTAGGTATTCAAAACCTTAATTTTAAACGCACAATAATAATTATAAGATGTTGTTTAAAGATTAAAGTATAAATTTACAAAATCCAACATGG
Source organism: Tetraneura akinire (assembly GCA_021307375.1). Lineage (NCBI taxonomy): Eukaryota > Metazoa > Arthropoda > Insecta > Hemiptera > Aphididae > Tetraneura > Tetraneura akinire. The sequence goes on along the minus strand of JAIUCT010000001.1, from coordinate 8,022,468 downwards.
AGACTTTGTGAATTTATCATAAATTATGCTTATTCACCTAATATTTACTCTGCAGTTATAAACAAAACAGCCTTTAAGCAACAGTCCAGTAAATATATGTTTTATCATGATTGTATAACCTGCGATGAAACGTTAATATGCAAATTACTATTTGTTACTAGGCTACTTCATAAATTTATAGTTTAAACATAATATTATATTCGTAGAATAATAGATGTAGCTCGGCTTTGGAGTTTTCCTAAATATTAGGTAAAAACAATTATTACGAGCTTATAGTGTTTACATACAACTTAAAATTATGTAATTTTAATATGAACGTGTTTATTTTTAAATGAACATTTTAAATTGGGTGGTTTTTAACATTAAAATAATGTTATTTAAAATATTAATATTTTTCTTAATTAAAATAACGATATAATTTAATTACAAAAATTTAAATTAATTTTAAAAGATCTCGTCCAATATAATTATCTCATAATGAAATAATAACCAAGATAATATTTATTTTAATTGCATTTTTTAATTTAATTATAATATTGAATATAATATAAAATAATTATGTTTTATTTATAAAAGTAGAAATTTACTCATTTCTGCTGTAATGAGAACTATTATATTATAATGTTCAGTCAAAAAATATTTTTAATACACCTAAATAAAAAAATATCAAGTAATAAATATATATTATATTCGTTGAAATCGTAAAAAAATATTTATTACCTATATGAAATGTATTTTTTATATTTTTTTACTTTTTATTAAGTAAATTGTTATTATTATTAGAATTTTATAAGGTACCTATAAAATTTTTGTTAAAATAATAATATTTTATTCATTAGTATAGTTAGTATTGTTATTTTATTTAGTTTATTTGTTAAACATAACATTTCATATTTAATGAAATTATACCAATAATGAAATCAGTGGCGCCAAACTAAGATTAAACAAGAGAGGCGAAATTAACTAAAGTACACCCACGACCCACCATCTAACAAGGCACGTATACAAAGAGGATTTAGGGGTTCAACCCACCCCCTTCCCAGAAATTTTGAAATTGTATAGAAAATTATAGTGATTTACAAATTATGTTGTAACTTACAAACCACCCAGAAATTTTTTTTTTTGTGTACTTGCCTGGCACTTATCATAAATAAAATAACACTTATAAATAACAATTTAGAGTTTGATTGTTGATCACGAATTTTAAATTTATGCATGATAAAAATCATATATAAAAATTAATAAAAAATACAATATTATTAGTTATCATATTTATATATTGTTATCTACTTATATTATTTTTATAATTTTTTTAATAAAAAAAAAGGTCTAGTATAATAATTTTACATGTTGCATAAATAAAAATTTCACATTCAAGCAAACAACAAATGTACATAAAAAAATTTAAATAATCTTTATCATGATAATAATTTTCTGAGAACCGAACTGTACGATAAAAATATTTTAATGACTTCATTAGTATTTATTGGTATATTATTTACGCAAGATATTAACATAAGACTTTCTAATCGTTCTTCACACATGGTACTTCACAAACGAGTTTTAATAAGTTTTAGTTTAGAAAATGCTCTTTATTCAGGCGAGGCACTTGAGACTGGAAGAATTAAACAAATCTTTAACGCGGTATAAATTGTAGGAAAAGGGGCTTTTTTAATCCTGTAGAATGACATATTTTATAAATTTTATTTATAGTTTTTGAAACTTTTTTAAATATATAAGAGAGTTAACCTCTTCCGATTCTTCATCTGTGTCTATTCATGTAAAAATATGCCTATATCATTAAACACATTTTCATGTAATATAGGAAGTTTTATTATATTTTGAAAACTGAAATATGAATTTCCATTGGCATACTAAACGATTATTCGTCCTTTAGACTTAGAGTATAAGTCCGAACTGATTAATTTCTTACCATTGGCTAATGAAATGATAATATTATGTGCATTTGTTGTTTTTTAAGATATTTAAGACTTTAAGTTTATGTTGAAGTCGTAGTGAATATTATCATATATTTCTTTACCCGCGAAAGGAATCGCCCAGTTGAAAATATTGCCACAGTCAACATGATAGTGTTTGTCAAATTTCGGTTTTAAGTAAATTATTTTTTATATCGATTAAATAATAAAATATTAAACTTTGGTATTATTTTTTATTTTTATTTTGTTAAATTGTTATTTGTTACCTTAAATTTATGTAAATATACATCCAGGACCGGATTGAACCGACGAGCTACAGAGAAAATCTCAGTGGGCTGCGTAAAATTCGGGACAAAAATATGGATCGTTATTGTTATTTATTTTCTGTTAATGTTTTTTTACATATAGTGTGATAAATTGCATTTTGTAGTGTTTACACTGAGTAAAAAATTCTTAATTGGTAGACTCTTTGTTGAGGGCCGATAGAATCGAAAATCTCGGTGGGCCGAAAAGTCTCCATCCGGCGCTAAAATATTATATGAACATAATGGTTTTATTGTTATTAGGACATTAATTTTTATTATTTTAAATGATTTAAAATTACAATTTGCCAATGAGTTGATTTTTATTGGATTATATTGTTATCTATTCAAATATTTCAAATAATATAATTTATGATACAATATACAAAATATAAAATTGAAATTCAATGTTATTAAGAAATTAATTTTCCTATTTATAATAATTATAATAAGTCATAATTAATATGCTATTAATTATTAAAAATAAGTTTTTAATTATATTCAGTTTTTATATGTGTTTTTGTATTTTTGTATATTATGATTTATAACTTATGTCAAATGGAATAATAAAAATAAAATAATAATAATCATATATCACACAAATGAAATATTTCAAAAAAATAAATTTCATGAAATTTTAAAAGCCTACTTGGTATATTTATTAGGATAACGCTATTTTTGTTTTATTGTTAGTTTATACGCTCTCGGTAGTTAATTTTTTATGTTATAACAATTTTACTCAAATACATCTGAATGAAAAATTATTTTCATGTATAAACGTATTTTGGGTTACCCAATTATTAAAATGCAAAAATAAAATTCATTTAGGTACCTATAGAGAAATAATTAATAATTACAATTACAAATACCTAATTGATTTAGAATAAATATTTAAGTTGTTGAAAAATGAAAATAAATATAATTATTTTATTTACTTATGTTGGCAATTTGGCGCGAAGTGCACAAATCTAAGCGTAGGTATAACAATTTAATTTTTTTTTTTAAAAAGTTGGCTTTTAGGTAATTAAAGATTATATTATGTATAGGCATTTGAGCAATTTAACTTCAGAATTACAGCCATGAAAAATTTGTAATTTTTTGAATTTTTTGAATTTTTTGAATTTTATAATATTTCATTTAATACTGGTATTTCAGTAGATAATATGTAACTTAAACCCGTCACGTGTAGATGTATATGTAGATGTCTGATGTAATCATATAAATAAAATTAATATAGGTAGGTATTCATGATCTTATTAAGTTGTAATTAATTTATGATAATAAATATGCTGTAATTATCACAAATAATAAATTATTTTATTAAATTTAAAATACTATCCGTACTACAATATTTATAATAATAACAAAATATACCTACCATTTTTATAATAACAATATAATATTTTTTTTTTTTTTTTAGAAATTTTAATGGTGATAATGTTTTATTCAAAAGAAATTTATAATAATAAAAACAGCTATATATTATCGTTATACAAACTAATTGTTTCCTGTTTTTTTCTCGGATGTTGTTTGTTCATTTTTATAACGTACTTGGTTTATGGTGGCCTGCAGTTAAGGGTGGAAGTAAATGAAATATTGAAAATAGAAACATATGAGACCCGAAGGATTTTATGATACTTCAGTTCTCAGATTCTCAGAAAATGATATGAAATCACATTATAACAGTAAATTGTAACGACGATCAATGTGACATGATTTATATTATGAATGTATCACGTTATTAAACTACGTCAACGATATATATTTAATGTTGACGATTATCAGTATAATATATTTAAATTTTTTATGAATAATGGTAGTAAAATATGTATTTAACTAGGGGTAAACAGTGTTGCGTTTCTAATAATATATTTTACTTAATAAATTAAATAATTAAAATATTAAAATATCATGTTGTTTTAATGTACATCTGAATAGTAGTTCTCACAAGTAAAATTATTAGATTTTTTTTTTATAAAGTTTTAAAAACCTATTTAATAAATGTGTTTTTTACTGTTCAATATCACATATTTTTAATTTTGTAAATGAATATACTATAGGTATATAAAATTATTATTAATATTCGTTTCATTAAAAAAAAAAAAAAATTATATGATATAATATATAAATTTTAAAATTCTTATTGGAAAATGAGTTATGTTAAAGTGTTAAATACTTAAATAAATAGTATAAAATATATAACCTTTGATTTTAATAAAAATAAAAAACTTATGGAATTTTTGGTTGTAATAATAACTAAAATATTAAAATAGGTTATTCTAATAAAATATTTCTTATGGATTTTCGACGATCCAATAACATTTCTCATACCTAATCTAAATTTTAATAGATGATCGATTATATTACAAAATAATTCAATGAGTTGTTTCAAATTGATAATTCAATTAAAATTTTTTATAGGTACATTATTACGAGTATATTTACATACAATAATGGATTGAAGTTCTCTAATTATTGATAAGCACGTCGTATTTATATTATTACCTAATTAAATTAATATTGATTTTCATATGGCTCGTGTAGATTGACGTATAGTATTTAACTTCTGATATTCAATTTTTATAATTTACTGATTATCAAGATTCAGGATGTATATAAAATTCATCGTCATTCTATACACTTCGTGGATTCATAAAATCGAAATAATCATACAACTACATAATCAGTTTTTATTTTAATTTTTGAGTTAATATTTTTATATTGTATCCAGTTACTAACAAGGAATATTGGTTTGTATTTATATTTATCATTAGTTGATAAAATGCTTAATTTCAAAGCAGTGTTAAGCTCATTAAATATAAAATTTATTTTTTTATTATTTATTAATATACGCAACGGAATAGTATTATGATTTCATTCGTTTATCCATTTTTATTATTTGTTTGATTTTGGCAAATATTATATTTTTATAATAATAATTTTATTTTTATTAATAATAATAATAATAATAATAATTTTTTATTTCATGTTTAAACAATATTTAGGTGTTACTTATTTATTATGTTATATTTAAATATTATTTTAAAATTATTTTGGTAATTTTACTGACTTACTGTATAACCACAGAGACAGAGATGTGAATAATTTACTTATATAACCTGTGATTTTGATACAATATTAATTTTTATTTAAATATACATACGTTTTATAGAATACTAAATTATTATAATTAGGTTTATAATTAATTTATACATATTGCATAATGATAAAATACTTTGTTGGTATAAATATGTATAACACAGTAATTATTATTACACATTCGTATCGGTAAGAAGAAGAAACATTACTTGAATGTAATATTTTATTAGAAGTCTACCTTTTCATATCAAGTTAACCAAAAAGTACTACAAAATATCAAAAATATATGATTTTATAGTTTTCTATAATAATAATATTAGAATACAATATTTTATTTTAAAATAGAAAAATATCTCCTTTTACTCGATTCGATTAAAATTGAATAATGATAAACGAATTTTCATTATATTTCTGGGCATCATTCTATTTTAAAATATAATATTTTATCAAGTTATTAATATTTTTGTACAATAAAATATTTTAAGAATTCTGTATTGATGCGATTATACATTTACTGATCAATCATTTCAAGCGAATATTTAATAATTGATTTTTGTCATTTGACGATTGCTCGTAACACTATACAAATCTATAAATGGTATTGCAAAAATATATAGGTAATGTACCCTTTGACCGTATTCAGAACACGACGAATATTCCATTGAAATGGAAACGATACGTCTTATTTTTACACTTACTTTTGATAAATAATATATTCTAAATAAACTTCATGTATAACGTGTTCCGGAAAATCCTGAGAAGTAAGAAGTACTGATGAAAAATGTATGAAAAGGACAACATTGAGAGCGAATGAAGTTTAAAAATAATGTGAACTATCTTATATCGTGTCAAATAGGACACATTTATCAATAAAATATACTTAGAACATATACGTCTATCGTAGTAATGTAGAAAATATAAAATAATAGTCGATAGATCGCAATTATGAAAGAAGGAATAGAATGAGTTTCGATTAAATTAAAATATAATATTGTGTTTTATAACTAGGTTATGGATACCATAGTTAAGAAAATCATACACCTGGCTGATTTAATTGCAAAATGTAGAATAAATAAAAATAATAAAAAAAAAAATTCAATGAATTCTAAAATATTCATTATGAACGTAGTGCAAATATTGTTTTATGTTTTCATAATATATGTAAATAATATGTTGTTAAATAATTCATCTTCGTAATATGGGTACCATTATTGATCTTTATATTTATTAAAGGTTTACTTGTATGTGACCTAAAAGCAAAATACTTAAGATATTATTATTAGCATAGTTAAAACATGTATCATAAATTTATTTAATCATAAAAATTAAGATTTTTGGATATTAAAGCAAAATATAAATATATGTATATATTTTTAAATTAAAACATATCGAAGAAAATTAATTTTTATTATTATGTTTTATAAAATTTTAAAATAACCAATATATGTAGTAGATACAATTGTAAGATAATTTTTGTTGTATAGACATTTCAATTTATCAATTATTTACATTGATTGAATAAATTATATTTCTGATTTCTTTATTTGTGAAAGGAATTAATTATTAATTAATGATAACTAATAATTATTATAATAAATTATGTTATTGATAAAACGAATTTTGCATATTATGATATGAAAAATATGTACCTAATTAATTATAATAATTAATAAAATAATGACGTCAGAACTTATTCAATGAATGAAAACATTCTCAAAAATAGATCTTGATAAAATAGGGCCTCCAATAATTATTTTAGTATCTTTTTTTTTTTATCTAAAATAATATAATATATAAATTTTAATTTTAATTATAAAAATAGAATCATATTTTTGTGTGCCACAATATTATATTCTGTTATAAAATGTCACACAATTGAAAACATGGTAGATTCGTAGGTATTATAAATCTTTGATAGGTAGGTATCCTATAAGTAATTATTGACATTTAACTTTGGCTCCCTTCGATATATTATATTTCTGCTGGCGTCTGTCTTGATATAGAATTATTGATCCACCAAAGATATCATACAATTGTACTTTATAAGTTGGCTATCTTCAAATTTTATGTAACAAAATTATTATAAAATATTTACTTAGATTTAAAAAAGTAATAAAAGTACCTAATAATATACCTAGTCCGTAACTTACCTAATAATTTTAAAAAGCATTCAATTTTTTTTTTTTTTAATTTGATTTTTTTCACTTAGTTATTGCAGCAATGAGTAAATAGGTACTACTCGTATATATATATTATTAATTATTTATAATTATATATTATAAATAATTTATAATAATTTATATATTTATTTTTTTTTTAATTAATTATTTATAATTATATATTATTATTATTAATTATTATATTATTATAATATATTATAATAATATAATATATTATTATAAAAATATTGCACATTTCTATGTAATATTATGCAAATATTAGGTTTCGAAGCAATACAAATAATTTTTATAAGTGTATTGATATTCAATATAAATATAAAATATTAATTTAATATTTATTCCAATTGCCATTTTTTAATTTGTTTTAGTTAAATTAAACTCAATATTATAATTTGATCACAATAAACAAAAGTTATTTTATTTACCTAACAGGGGCGTACCCAAGGGGGGAATTTCGGGTCCAGACCCTCCAATTGAAATTATATACAATGTATGAATACTAATATAATAATATATAACATTAACACTGTAAAAATTAACTTATTTTTTTTCATTTGTAATATATTTAATTAAATAACAACATTTGATATAATTTTTGACCTTCCTCCCTACAAAATTCCTGGGTATGCTCTTGATACCTAATATAATATATATAATAATTTTCAATAATAATTTTTCATAAACAATTGAATATATCGTACGATATAATATTATCATAATATTATGCAATATTGTATAACAATATGATAAATGTTATGGTAATACCATATATTATAATATGTGAATTATAATTTATTGTCAATAATAATATTCATACAAAAGATATATATCTTAAATTGTAGCTTCTTGTTTAACATAGATACTCGTATAATAAACTTACATTCGTTTAGTTTTATATTTTTTTTTATAATATAATTTTTAATTTCCCTAAATATTCATATTATATTAAATATAATTTACGTATTGAAAAAAAAAATACCAATACAATACAAATATTCATAATTTTCTTTCTTTTTTTTTCTTTTTTTTTCTTTTATTAATTTATAATATTGATATTTTATTATCTTGAATAAATATATCGTTTACCCAGATATTACCAATCCTCCACTAATTTAGAGTCTTGATACTAGAATATCGAAACTGATAATTCAATAATATTTTGAGGGATGTCAACTGTTGAAATATTATTGTAATCAATTAATTTAATTAATTAGATAAACAATTTTACTTTCTTTACATCTTTTATTATTCGTTTAAACACTTTATTTAATTTTTTATTTTAAAATCAATAATATTTAGAATGCTACGTATAACTAAGTAGGGAAATAACTAAGATTTTTAAATTTTTATTTGTATAAATATGCACCTATTTTTTTTACCTCGCATATTATAGTATTTAATATAAAAAATATATTAGATATATTATATAATTTATTAATAATGGCATAGGCATCTTTATTCAATGTGAGGAATGTCGAAGCAATTTATATTAAATTAAATATCGAACATAATATTAAGCAGAAGTTTTCCATTGAACATAAAATGATTTAGATAAATTAACTATCTGTTTTATATCTTAACTATTATATATATTTATTATTATATAATAAGTTATAATTGCCTAATATAATAATAAATATTTGTTATAAATTATAATTAAAATAATAAATAAATAATGTATGCATTATATTTTGTATTTAATTAATTTTTCAATTGATATCTATATAAAATATGCATTTTTCCTTTTAAACGTACTATTTTTTTTTTTTATATATAATAGTGAAAATATAATTATACAATTTTATATAATAAATTATCAATTTGATATTTTATTATAATATTATTTTTATTAATAAAATCAAAAGGATACAATCTATATAAATTTAGAATTTTTTTAATTCAAAATTTATTTTAAAAACACAAGCACAAGGATAATATTGAATAGTTTAATTTATATATTTATTTAATTTTAAATTCAATTTTACCAACAATGTGGGTATACCAAATTAAAAAAAGAAAAAACATTCATTTTATAGAAAATCATTAAAAATAATTTGTTTAAATATATATTTTATTTCATATTTTAACATAAATTTTAAGTACCTATCTAATAATATTAGTTGACTTAAAATATTATTACAATGTTATAAGTTTAAAATAATAATTAAATATTATATCTATTATTTAAAAATATAAAATAAACGTATTTTAAGCGTATCTAAATATATAGTACACAATTTTAATTACATTTTTTTTCTTTTTTGTAATGCGAATTAATTGATATTAGTATATAGATACTTCCTTTGGTATATAATCGTATTAAAAACATCTTAGAAATTACTTTGCGTTTAAGTGTAACTTTTAAACGATTTTTTAATTTATTTATAACTTTTAACGTTAAAGTGGTAGGTATTTATTATGAAATTATTTTGAATCTATCCGTAGGTACGTAAAAATGTTTGATGTACAAATATAAATAAGATTATATTATTTATTTCAAGAGATAATTATAATTTAATATTACATAAATGTATTATTTACATTTTACATTTAAGCATTAGGTTATAACGTTAAAACGAAGGTATATATTACAATATATT
>JAIUCT010000001.1:7928847-8012340 GCA_021307375.1 Tetraneura akinire | reverse complement strand
TTATTATTATTATTATTATTATTATTATTATTATTATTATTATTATTGGGAATCGCACAAACGTATTGTCGATGATTTCTAAACGATTCTTGCTAAATGAACCGTGTCAAGGCCCATTAAAACATACTTTAAGAAAATTCGGCTTTTACTTCATTATTCACGCTCAGTCATCTCGAGAGCGCCACACCGACGGTAACCATAGTTACCACGAAAAGAAATTATCCGCAACCCGGCACACCGCCAAAAGAAACAGGTCTAATAAGCACACGATTTCCGAACAGATACTGTTGTTGATAGCAATTGTAGCAAATAGATATATAATCTTTGTTTGTACAAATTACGTATGAAATAACACGCATTCCCAATTATTTTTGTGAAGTAGAGAATCGAATGTATCGGTGAAAATGAAATTTATATTTTAACTGGCGATAAAAACGAAACAAGTGATATTATTAATTTTAAACGGCTTCCACGGCTTCAACTTATGAACTTGGTCGTTACGGTTACACATGTGTGTCGTGGTATATTATATAAATTATAATACATATACTTGTTATAGCGTATTTCTATAGGGTTGTAATAATTTAAACTATTTATAATTAGTACTGTGATGATTTTACACACCCACTCTAAAGAAAAATTTACATTTACAATTTTTTTTTATTTTTTATACGAGTATCATATTACGTTGATATTTTGTAAAAAAAAATAATGATTATATTATCGATTTTCAAATAAAAACATATATTATTGTTTTAGAAATAATAAATAAATTCTTGTCAGAATAGTTAAAAAAATTTTAAAAAAATTGGAAGATACCTACATAATTTATTATAATGCATATTAATATACTTGAATTACTCATATAATAAGTACGTATAGGTATACTATTTGCGTATATTTTTTTGTGGATTTTAAAAATATATAATATTATATTATGAGAATTAACTTTTTTATTATAAATTTTCATGTAATAAAAAGATGAATCAAAAATGCACCTTTGTATAATTAGATTATTTATAGGTTTAATATAAATCAAAGGACTAAAAAGAAAATTAGATTTTTGAATACAGAATGAACTTATAAAAGTATCGTGTAATTTGGTTTAACGTTATTTTACTTAATAATTTAGAAAATAATTTTAAATACCTAGTTCATTAGATATATTATATTATTATTATTCGTTATTAACTTATTATCATATTATATTTAGGACAAGCGTATAATTATTACAAAGCACTTTAGTTATTCAAATAATAATTAATATTATAATCAAATATGAGTTTTTATACCTGTATATAATAATTATAGGACCATTTCAACGTGTTATAATAAATAATCAAATTGTATATATTATTATAATTTTATCATTTCATCAATTTAATGGTAGGTACTGGTAATGCGGTAGGGTATAATATATTACTATTTTAAAATTAATAAAAATTGTAAGCAATTGTTTAATTTAGTGTTTTAATTTGTTATTTAATGACGTTTAAATACAACACACACGTTAAAATAACATTTTTTTTTTTTGTCTTTACATCTATGAAGTATTAATAATAATGTTAATAACAATAATATTATAACACTGTGAACAATGGAAGAACCCATTATTCTCTTGTTATCTAATTGGATAACTTACGCTATCAGAGTTTTCAAATAATTCTCGTTTGCTGAATTTGTTAACTTTAATGACAACAATACAAAGTATTATTCTCCTTCAAGGATTTTCTGCTTTCTATCATCTTTCAATTACAATTCCTCGTTGGATTGACTTACTGATACTCGTATAATATGACTTAATACGGACTGTCCATATTATTTTCTTGCCATTTTTTTTTATCAAAACTCGTTCCTTTTTTCTTAATAAAAGAATGCATTTAATTACATTTATTATATTATTTTGTTATTGTTTTTTTACAATCATATATTTGATATGGGTAAATTGGAAATTTAACCAATTAATTTAATCAAATTTTATTGTTTTTTTTTTTTTTTATAATTTTTTTATTTTAAAAAGTTAATCAATTTTAATATAACGTTAATATAATATTAATATAAATCAATAAGATAATATTAAAATAGCATTTTGTACATTACATTTACATAATATGTTACAGGTATAATACTAATACCAAATAAATATAATTATTCCAAATTATTAAAAATATACAATTTTAAATACAACACAAAAAACTATTTATATTCATTTATAAACCTATATTTTTTTATTATTTTTTTTTTTTTATTGAATTGGAGTTATTTTCATTCGTATTTTTCTGTGTCAAATAATAAATATTATATTCCAAATTAAGATGCATGTTGTTATATTTTTAAATATAAATTATTTATCCAATTAAAATAAATATCACGTCAAAAGGGTATTTAACAATAATAAAGAAAAGTATATTTTGGAAATATATAAATAAATAAATACCTAAATAAAAACTATATAATATATATGTATTTCAATTAATTAAAATGAAATATTATTTTTTATTCATTTCTAACACAAACCATAATTTTTAAAATATGTTAAAATTTCAATACAAATTTTTAACTGGATATAATTATATTTTAAATTGAAAAGTAAAAATAAAATATTTAGATATTCAATCGGCACACACAACATGTATTATGCTACTAGAACTAGGTCTTTTATTTTTTATAGTAAAAATTAACATTCAAGCTAATAATCAATGAATTGACATTCCTTGTTTTATTTATACATGTACCTGTTTTATTTTACCAAATAAAATATTTATTATATTTAATTTTTTAATATAATTAAAAAAAAATGTCATCAAAATATGTACATTTTAGACGAACAAAATAATTTTATGTTCAAAATTGTAAATAAGTCTACACATAACAATAAAAATATTTAACGTTTAAAGAACAAATTATTCATAAAATGTTAAATATATAATATATATTTTTATGTGGATATAAACAAAAATATGACGAGTTTTATCGACTACATATTTTATTATTAATTATGTCACTACGATGTTAGTTGTAGCCTTTAGGACAATTTTTATTATTGCAGTACTTTTAGTGTTTTATCTACTAATAAACTTTTAATTATTTAAAATAAATTGTATAATCTCAACTCTCAGTCATGTATTATCAAAAATATTATAATTTTTTATGGTATTTCTATTACAAATCAAATTCAACCGAAAAAAAGTAAATTTATTATTTAATATTTAATTAATAATTATTAATTATATAAGATAAAATAGAACGTAAAATGCTAGTAAATTTCAAAAAGAACAAAATATAAAAATAATTGTAGGATTAATTAGTTGACACAAATATTACTTCACAGAAATATGAATAAATTATTATTAAATTAAAATGATTAAAATATGTAATTTAATATGTTAAACCTTAATATTATAAAATATTTTATAGATCATATATTCAAATCTGATTATCGTTTAAATTAATATAATAACGATAAAAAAAAACTATAAAATATTTTATGTCATAAGTTTTATATATTATATTATAAAATTACTGAATATTTCAGTTCATCGCAATTTTGGAAAAATTTAATAATATGATACTTGAGTGGATATCTTATATTTTCCTCGAACACATTACACTCGTATATAATATTTTTTTGCCAACACATAGCGTATAACAAAAAAAGAAAAAAAAGGAAATGACAATATTAAAAAATAATTGTCTGTCTTGATTTAAAATATAAAAGTAAATTGTGTTACAACTTACAACTATATGATTACATTTGAAAAGTAAATCATTAAATATTTGATAACGTTACGTTATTTATTATTGCTTTATATGTATATGTAAATAATAATTATTATAATAGAGTACTTTTTTTTTAAATTATTATTCGCAACAGAGTATTTTATATAATATATTACTCTCAAGATATTTTTTTTTAAAAATCAAGGTTATACTGCTTATATTTTTAATAAATTTACAAGGAACAAATAAATATAGGAATATTTGTTTAGAAATGAATGAATAATTTGTCGGATTTGAAAATAATGCCAGTGACAGAATTCTAGATTATAGAATTTAAATAATATTATAGTAATTCATAGTGTTTGATTATTATTTATATCGAAAATATACGTGTCCTTTTTTTTTTTTTTAAATGCTAGCAACTTTTACTAATATTATCACCCTAGCCTATTACAACTTTTGTAATTCTTACTCCTGCTATTATATCTGCAACTAGTCTACTACTGCAACTTTATCAGCTATTACTATTACCATAACTACTACAATTGCTACTTTTGCTATTATATCTGCTAGAACTGCTATCATAACTAATATTTTTGCTACTACTGTTATTGTGCAGTTATATTATACCTGAACTAGTTAAATAGTTTGTAATATAATATTGTAATTTTAAGTTTATGCATATTAATACTTTAAACAATATTAGACTGTAAAAACTGTTCAAATAATATTATAATACTGTATAATATACATGTTACATTTTTATGGAATACTGCAGATTTTGACCGAAAAGTCTGGAATAATAATAATAATAATTACAGTCTAATATTAATCTATAGTTAATAGTGTAATTAATAATTATATTAATCGATCTAATTAAAAATTTTATTATATAGAATATAGCCTACGATCTATACAAATTCGGTGGAAAAATCTAATATAAATAATAATTATTTGCGTAAAGATCATTTTTTCCGTTAGGAAAAAGAAGCCAAACATTTCACATGAAAAAAATTCAATATTATTTAATTTTCTCTGTAAATGAGTGACCCGCGTTGGATGCCCGGGTCCGTGTATACGAGTATATACTGCACATTATAATGCGTGTATGATATTATATTATACATGAGGTCGCAGCCAACCGCCAGGGCTGCAGAAGTGGAAAATCGGGTTAAATCGTCAGGCATCGATTACCACGGACGTAGACGGACCGTCGACGGGCGAAGGGTCAGTGGCGGACGAATGCGTCGTGTGACGAGACGTCGTGCTGCGGGCGAATTCGGAACTTTTCACTTAATCCCTTCGTGTATACGAATTTATATATGTATCATACACCTAAGTACAGTTCGCTTTACTGAGTGAGAAGCTGTCGTAAACGTCGTTATCCGCAAAAATGGGTCGCACGACCGAACGGCAACGCACGCGTATTCATACGTATTATATAAAAACGTTATCGTTTGGTCTATATGGTCGTATGTACTATAATATACGCGTGTGTGTGTTTTGATAAATGTTGGATTGCGGTCATTTTGTCATTTCGGGCGACAAGTTTGCGCGGGTTATTAAGCCGGGGGGACACGAAGGAAAGAAAGAAAAAAAAAAAGAACAAAGGGATGACATCCGCGTGACGTTTGATACGGATAACGTGTGTGTACGAATAATATTCTATATTATTATAATACACGTATTAGAGAGTGCTTGAGAGTAATGCGGTAATCCATCAGAGAACGTTTACCGCGTATAATATTAAAATAAACTTTAAGTATTTCCTTTTTTTTTTTTTTTTTTAGCGTCTCGTAATGATATTATTTTTACCGTATTATATAAACCATGACGATATCATTATTTATTATAATAATAAACGCGAATCCTTTCGATATTGATACGAGACATTTTACGGAAAATCTATAGTTTTAAAATTATTTTCATCGTTTTATTATTTTTTTTTTTTTTACAGAGAGTTTACATAATGTTTAAAAAAATATATATCCTAACGTAGAATTATTTTAATTATTTATTTATACTGACGTAAACAATACCTGAGCTTCTTTAACGTGTTTACGTACATATAAAATATTCCGTGTGTAAATCCAATTTCGTCGAAGAAAAAAATTGGATTCAGACCGTATATTTATTTGAAATTGAAGTAAAGTTATAACGTACGAGAACCTAAACGTATTATATTATACTATAGTAGGTATACATTAAATGCATATTATACGTTTAGAGGGTGATCGATATATTGCGTTGCAAAAATGATGGGCATAATATTGAAAATATAATATGTAAGTCCTATATTATTATATTATAGCGTACGAAATTCCCATGAATTAGTTTATTAACGTTTCGTACGTAATTCTATATAGACTACATCATAGGAATACATATTATTATTATTATTATGTTTTAACGGAGCTGCAGGGAGAACATTTGAACAGTCGAAAGTATTATGGTTTAATCGGATACCATGGTAGTTATATTATGTTTAATGTGATTTGAGGGTTAAATAGTCAAACAGGATATTACGGGAAAATTAATGGGAATGTAGGAAAATAATTCGGCAAACATTAAATTGAATAATTATAAATATAATATCGATTAGCTATTAAATGTTATAGGTGTTGACGTGTTGTACAGCTACATATATGGGGAAAATGTGGATACGCCGCGTTCAATGGGACTGGGAATTAAATTTACCCTGGGCCGGATGGTTAAATGAATTTTAATTAAAGGCCAAGAGCCGATTTGTTTTTACCGTCTGAGGATCACACGAGGACTACTATAATATAATATAAGACCGGACGATTGCACGAAGCGTTAACTGAAACTCTTTAAATCCTTGATGTATTAAATGTCCAATTGCATCTCACACGCGTGTGTGTATATAATATTATATATATTACATTTCGTCAGTGGACGTGTCATATATAGACAAGAAAAGTAATAAAATATACGTTCAAATAACTTCAGGGCATTTTATATAAATACCGGAAACACGATTTTACATCCCACAATAAAAAGTAATAATAATATTGATATATAAAGTACTTGGAGCGTGTGTAATCGATTATAACACGACTGAAATGTGCCACATACTTTTTATTTATTTATTTGGTAGTTCTCTTCTTTTTTTTTTTTTTTTAAGTTCTAACGTGACTGTCATAAATCATATGTTTTTGTTTGTATAAAGTATTTGTAGCAGGACACACACGTACAAAAACATATTTTAACTGACACCGCATGGCTATTGCCATCCGCATTAAAATCATTCCACAAAAAACTCATTTTTTCATAATAACGGTGTGAAAATAAGACGCGAAAAAATATTTTAAAAAAAAAAATAACAGTTTTAACTTAAAAAATATATTTTTGTGTTGATATTTTGATTTTCCAGTAATATTGTCCTGCGTATAAACAATAATGTTAAATCTATTTATACGCGGTATGCTAAATTTTTTTTTTACTAATATTACGCTGTTCTTGGCATCAAAGGAAATAATATCACAATATACGTGTTAAACTTACGTGTGTATATAATATATACCTATATATTCGTATAAAATGACGTGTTATTCGATTTTAGATTTTGAATATATTCAAGTACCTATAATGTATAAATTATTTACGTTGGTCATATTTATTATAGGTTTTGTGAAACACTGTAGTAATAAAAAATTAACATTTTCAACGGTTATTATATCGGAATTGGTCAATTTTCAAAACGCTACGCTTAATAATATTACTGTACAATATATTTAATATTGTATATTATAGAATTAAATTCCATAACGGTGTAATATCTGTTCGATTGGAGTTCACGAATTAAATAAGAACCCTTCCGCACGAATGCGATATTTATGTGAAATTCAATAAATCTGTTCAGTCTACGTAATAAAAATCATGATTAGAAAATGGGAATTGTTCGAGTAATATTTTATATACAATCGCTATTTATTGTGTTTTTATACCGTTTCCAATCCGAGCTGATCTGATTAAATTTGAAACGATCTTGTTTCATAATAATATTATTAACAACACATTAAAAAAATACGAAAAAAAAAAAAATACAAAAAAGTCTTTCGTTTCGTTTTTGAAAATACGGCATTTCCTCTGATTAAACCGTTTAAAATATTCAAGAAAACGACACTGTTTTTCTATTCACTTAAATATAAATCTTCGATTTCATTTTAAAATTCAGTTTAAAGCGGAGGAAATGTTTATGAAAGTTCTATCCAAAGACTAAGCCTATATAAGTGGATTTAGAACTTTGTAAATATAATATGATAAATAATAATTTTAATATACGTGTCACGAAACACGTAAGAAGTACTTAAACTATTTGCAAATTCACAATCTAAAATAATTAAAGTGTAAAATGTATAGAGTTTATTTCAGCCGTTCGCATTATATCCGGTGTACCTGCACACGCGATGTAATACAAATAAAACCATAAACACAATATTATTATGTTCATCGTAATGAATAATATTATTAATATGAAAATAGCTTAACATTATTATTATTTCGTAGGTATTTTCCATTTGTATTAAATTTCATTCAATTTGGTATATAGTTGGCATTTTACATTTAAATTAGAGACTATTGGTACGGTAGAGTTTATCTCTTCGGTCGTACACAACGTGTGCACTCAACTAGCATATAGATAGTAATGTAGGTACCTATCGGAGGTAGGTAAGTCATAAGTTTATAGAATTAGCGAATCGATTTCATGTCGGTACTCCTCTTATACTTAAAACGATTAATTAATTAGAGACCATTTCAGTAAGATATTGCGCTTTTGTTGATCAAAGCGTATGATTAAATATTTCATCGTATATACCACCAAATAATAATGGTAGTATAATGTACCTCTACATTGTGAGATGTATATTTTATTATTATAAAAAAATAAAAAATAAAATAAATATATGAAATTTTTTTGAACCATCCATCATGCGTAAAATGTGTATAATTTATTCTCCCGAATATTATATTTTGCAATGTAAATGTTTACTTTTACCAATCCATACAATATTATGTTTGTACCGCAGATATATAAACATATTTTACAGAATGCAGAATATTGATCTTTATTCGCAAAAACAATTCTAGTCGATAAATAAAATGTATTTTCTTTAAATACAAGATAATATTATGTCTTCTATGACATTTAAATGTTAATTTATAATATGAGTCGTATTTTTTTATATAGTTATTTGAACGAATTATATAAAATACTATTATATTTTTAGGATATTTTTAATTAAAAAAAAAAAAATGTAGAGGAAACTAAAAAAAAAAAAAAAAATGGTAATATAAATAAAATGTGTTTTAATATATAATCGAAACAATATTGTAAATTTGCCGATAGTCGAAACTATAATTTTATTTATTTTATTGAAAACATAAGAAATATAATATAGCCTTAGAAAAATGACAATTTTATTGATTATTATTGAATATAATATATTTATGTACCTACGTTGAAACGATGTTATTTTGATTTTAATTCTATTCTATATAATATGAAAATGATATTCTTTTTAAATGAACCATCAATATTAATCACTAATTTACTATTGATATGTCTGTCTAAACCTCTCACAGAGTCATTTTTTTTTCGAATGCGATGCGATTTATCATCAAAATTGTAAAATAGGAAAAAAAATAAATCTTTGAAGTGGAACGGTGCATGTTATGAAGTATGATTAATGTTGATATAACACGAATCTTTGGTATTTTTCGCATACGCGCATTTTTTTTTTTCTGTAGTAAATTGCAGAGGAGTGCAATCGAGTACTGATGTTCACAGGGGTGTTTTTTAAGCAAAGGCTCAATGGGTCCTACCTAGAGCGGCAAAATTTTTTTGATGGCTGCATATTATTTTTTTTTATATAATTATATTGTAATGCGAAATTTGTTTAAAAAATACAACATTCTAATATTATATTCTAAACGTGTCATTATTACATTGTTATAGGCGGAGCTGCGTATGTGTCAGGTTGTGCAGTGCAAGCATCTACCAAATTACTATAAAAAATTGATTTTATGCAAATAAGAATTAGAAAAAAATTATTTCATGGCGCTAAAATTTTAAATAAAAAACAAATTTTAAGAATTAACGATGTTTTATTATTATACGTTTTTTTGTTATATTATATTATACTAAAATCGAACACACAGAAGATCCCATAATTGTTATCGTTTTTAATATTATGAACTGACGAACAGTGTATACGATATAATGACGTATGATGATAATACCGAGGTAGAACAAGAAATTTCCGCTTCAATAACCATAAACGATGTGATTGAAGAATTTATGAATCTTTTGCCTTATAATCGGAGTATGTTATTATAAATAGTTTAAATATACTAAAAGTTTACTAAAGTTATTATTAAGTGTAATTTAATTTATTGTATTAACAAATATATATATACATATTATTAAACTTATTTTCATTTAATCTATATTAATTAAATCATTAGGTATTAAAAATTATATAAATTGATTAAATAAAGGAAGTTTAAAAGCAGCACAAAAAAAACCCTAGCCTCGCCTATGATTATTATAGTTATATATAGAAATCCAAATATATTTGTAATAGGTATTATATTTATTAGGTATACAATATAGCATTTAGTTATTTATAATCATCGTTTAGACATTTTAGTTAAAAAAAAATTACGATTTTATCGGTTACTTAAAAATTAAAACTTCAAAAACAGCAGATTGTGAAGAAAAAATAGCAAAATAATAATATACGCCATCGTTTAATGAAAAAAAGAAAAAAATAAATAAAAAAATAAAAAAATAAATAATTAAATAAATAAATAAATAAATAAATAATAATAATAATAATAATAATAATAATAATAATATTACAAAAAGTACATTGTGCGTAGGACTTTATTATATCGTAGAACCATTGTTTTATTTTGACAATATTTCAGTGCACACACAAATGCGACACGACGGTACACTTATATTGTTTACATATTATTATAATAATGATAACATGTTCTAAGTATTTATATAATAATTTATTGTCGTAATATACGAGAGTGCTCGGAACAAGTGTCTACTGGTTCACTCGTTAAATGCGGTTTTTGAAATCTGCTACAGATGCGTGTCATCTTCATCTATAATAATCTTGCGCGTGATGTGTACCAAGTTTTTGCGGTGTGCCCTCCACAGCGTCGTCGTTCTTTGCTGCGCGCGCGTTTATGAGGATTGAAGTTGATTAATAGTTACCGCGGTTACGGTTATCTCTATAATGTAATAATACATATAATATTATAATGGGGCTATATTGTTTCGTATCGCTGGTAACAGTTCGTACGGATACGTGTATATTATTGTTTTACACGATTTCCGAACGTGCGCTGTTTGTGGTATTATTTCTATCTTCTTTTTTTATTTGAAATTGTACGGTAAGAAAATTTTCCGTATACGATTTCGTACAATAATAAAAAAAAAAAAAAAAAAAAAATACGTAATATCCGAAGTAATAAAAACCGTAATATTAATAATATTATAATCGTACGTGGAGCAGGAAGCTTTTATAACAATAATGCGCTCGTGTATTGTCAATGGGGGCGTACGAGCGGGGTGTGATCGCGTATTTAATATACGGTATAATAATAATAATAATATGCGAATGCGTTCTTTTGTACTCGTACGTTTTATACCGTTTGTATTTTTATATTATTATAATAATAATATAATACAGGTGAATATGTCGTGCGGTCCTTTTTATTTTATTTTTTTCTCCTCTCTCGCGGCAAATAATCTCTGGCCACTATTTTTGCCCCTCCTTCTCGGAATAATTGTCCGACGATATGATAGTAGGTAAAAAAATTAAAAAAAAAAAAAAAAAGTTGGAGTTAATTTTTAACGTTTCTCATTTTGATATGAAAAATATTAGAATATTATTTTATTACACGCGAGTTGTATGTAGGTACCTACGTTCCGTTTTGATACGTTTCGTTTACGTATCGTAAACTTAATTTTGTTTCGTTCGCGTTTCAAACGATAACATTCCATCGGCAAAGCGCGAAAAATATACAAATACTTTAACGCGCGTATACGTCGTTAAAACAATTTTTTATACGTCCAAGTATCAAATTGAAACGTTATTATTTTTATACGCCATTCTGCGCGGATATATCTGAATACGTTACAAGCAGATGTATTTTTCATACATCCGTGATATACGTTATTTACGTATGTTTTCCATTATTTTTTGCTATTTTTTTTTTTTTTTATACAAAAATAACACGTACAACGCAGAAATAAAATACCTACGACGAACGTTTCCTTCTATGCCGGTTTACATTATTGTGTTTGTAATGGAAAACGGTATAACGTGAGTGTGTTGAAAAAAATAATTTTCATTCGTCATAATTTATTTATCTTAAAAGATTATTATTCCTAATTATAAATTTATAAATCAATTATAAATACATTAATAATACAAATATTTAAAATAATACGATAACAGTAAAATTTAATTTGTATTTCGTATAATTTAGTTATTTAGTTCGTGCTGCCATAATATATTGAACTTTTGATATAGGTACTTTTGATATTATTTTTTTCTCAAAAATACAGATTTTTTCCTTTATACATCTCTTGTATCATAATATTATATTTTGTTAAATTTGATAAATTAAAAAACATATATCTATATTAATACTAATAATGTATATATAATATACGTATATTATACTTTATTGTATTTACGATTTATCGTTAGGTTTTATAATATACTTAATACAATTATTCGTCGAATGATTCATCCTTGATGTCATATGGTTTAATTAACAGCAAAGATTTTAATCCATATATGTACATACCTCGACAGTACATAATGAATAATTATTATCTATAATAGCATGGACTTAGAAGACCTTCTAGTGGGTATTATTATATTTTGTATGATTATAACATGTGATAGAACAGTTTGTCTTTCATGATAAAGTTATGTGAATAAGAGGTTGAACAAATAAGAAATGAGATACTCAAGTGACGTGTGATAAATATAGCACATTAGTGTTTATGTTCTGCAAAGATAGGTTAGTTTTAATCATGGCAAATTATAAAATAATAATATTAATATTACACATTTGTAGTATGATTATAATATTTTGTCTTAATTTTGAGCGAACATAATGATTTTATTTTGTGCTTAAAGATAACTTTTTATTTGATTGAAATTTGATTCATATATTATAACTATTGGAATAGAAGAAGGTATTTATAGTTAAAAATAAAAATAAAAATAGTATTTTCAGATAATAATTTCGTATCTTCATAAAATTTATTTGTCTAATTTAACTAACATTAAACAATTAATTGTGCATTAAGTATAAATTACAATATACACTATACAGGCAATACAAATTTCATGTAATAACTAATAAGGGTATTCATTTCATTTTTGTAACATAATATTCTGATCATTCTATTAATTAATAAATATTATTAACATTGAATCGTAATTTAAATATTTATTTCTTATTAGTTTTATCTTTTATGCAAAGGCAAAGTATATTTTAATTTATTTAAACATAATTACCTATTATTGACACAATACTGAATACATATTACATAGACACATAATATAAGTATTTTATATAATATATTTTAGCTGATTTAAATCATTTATAATTATTTGTGTATAAAAAATAAATTTTATGCTTTATTAATTAATTATAATAATAATAATAATTAATAATAAATAAAGTAAAATTATTTATGAATTTATTTTATCTGCATTCGAGAATACAAATATTAAATTTATAATAATTCGGTAGGTAGGTACTTGTTCTATCATTATAGAATATGATCATATTCAATTCATATTATAAATATGAAGTCTTGTTTTAATTTTATCGTTTACTTTTCGTTTTTAAAAATATAATTATATTAATTAGTAGGTAAAACGAATAAGATGTATGAAAATAGAAACACAATATTATAAATAAAGACATTATATACAGAACTTATTTAGTCATTTAGTGAGTTTATTTTATTTTAAAATAAAAATTATATATTTTTTTAATTTATACTTTCACTATTTCTTAAATTATGCAATATACTCGTATTTTATTCTTCATTTATAAGAACAACGAACAAATACGAAATACTAATAACATCTAACCATCTAATATAATTAATTAAAATTTAATAAATTATTAAATATCAAAAATTATGTTTTTTTTTTTTTTTTTTTAAGAAAATTGATAACTTAACAATTTAATTACATTCATTTTGATTAAAACACAATTGTAATAAACATAATATTAATGGTTTATATCTCTATTGTAAGGATTTAAATTGTGTGCAAAATGTACATTAAATATAGCCCATAAGATAAAAAATTACAATTATTTAGCCATACCTATAACTATAATCTTTCATATCAATATTTAATTATACTAATATTTAAGATAAGTACTAACGCCCTACGTGCCTACGTCATAAATTTATAAAACTAACCTAAATAATACAATACCATAATGATAAAAAAAAAAATAATAATAAAAATAATAATAATTTAAAAAATATATATAATAATTATTACATTTGATGGGTAATTGAAAATAAATTGTATTACATAAATTAAAAACTTATATTTAGCATGATTGGGTAGTCTTAGAGTCATGACTGGGTTTTGGCCCACCGGGAAATCTTTTACAATCCGTCATTAAATATTTTATACACGCAATATAAATTTATTATATTGTAAGATAGATATTATATTATTATCACAATGATATTTACGAAATAATATGCTATATTACATCAAGTTATTATTCATAGACGTGTTGAAAAGTATTTTTTCTTCTTACATTCATTTCTTGATTTCTATAGAAATTTCACATTTAAGAACAAAAGTTTTAATACTACACTATTGCTATACTATTAATACTTACTATAATATTCTACGAGCATAAAACATTATATTTTGGGTATTATTATATATCTATACTTCTATACTTACAATTTCTGAGCTACATAATCCAGATTTATAAAATATACAGTAGTACAAGTATAATATCATAACGTATATACTCGTATAGCCGTGCACAATTAATCAAATAATGTTGTCATATTTTTGAGATGATTATCATTAATAAATCTTGAGTATTCTTGGTTGGTTAATTCAGAATAATATTAGGCGATAGATATAGTTTTTGTTATTTTCACTAATAATTGTTACTAGTATTTTATTTATTCAAATATCGTATTTTTTATACAAATACATATTTTTAATTATATTTTAATAATTTTAATTTAATCCAATGTACTTATAACATTATTTCATAAAAGATACAACGTAAATGAACGAAACACTATTAAATTAGTTCTTTTCACATAAATTAGAACAGGCTATAGGAGTATCATCATAAAATATTCATTATCTGAAAATGCAGATTTTAACACTATCCATATCTACTACAATTGTCCGGTCTGTTTTGTTGTAGGTGCATACCTAATAGGTATATTTTATTTTTTCTTATTTTTAATTTTATAACTATTTTAATTATTTAAAATTAATATATTTAATGTTAAACAATAAGATAAAAGAAATCTACTAAAATCTACTCTTGTTGTTTTCGCCACTTCTTCAATCATTTGTGACACTCTTCAAGTCTGTGTAGGAAGTAAGACTGTAGTCTTCCAACATGTCTTTGAAGAAGCAGGTTTTTAGAGGTCTTCCTCTGGTTTTTTCCTCCATAATTTTTCCTTCAAAGACGATCTTTAGAAATGTGGTGTGTTTGATGACGTGACCTATTAGTTTTAATTTTCTCTTTATAATTGGTTTTAAAACAGTTCTTTTTTTTTTTTAATTCTTCTAAAATACATTCATTAGTTTTTCTTTTAGTCCAAGTTGTACCTATCATTCTCCTCCACATCCACATCCACATCTCCATCGCCTCCAGTCTCTTTTTTCGTATTTGTTAAATGAGGATTATATAATTATAATTACAAATTAACATAATTTTTATTTTGTTATTAGTCTTCTTTTATAGTTTCTGTATAACTTGTTCGAACTATGAGTATATATTATATTATACACTGTTTTAACATTAATCTTAAAATGAAATAATTTTTAGAAGTTAAAATGTAAAATAATGAGATTATTATTAATAACTTTTACTATATTGAAAAGTATTATAAAATAATATGTAGCTATGTGGTTTTAATTTTATTAGTTTTTCTTTTGTAATTATATAATAACAAGAAAAATTAAAATATTGCAAGATATATAATATATATTATATATATATATATATATATATATATATATATATATAATTGTGATATAAGAATTTAAATTATTATTACAGGTATTATATAAATTTTATATTTTTATTACAACTATTATTTTTATATCCAAGTAATACTTTATATTATTATAAATTATAATATAAACTCTATTATAAAATGTGTTACATTGAATGTATAAAAACAGAATGCCATGAAAAGGCATAGGTAATTAGTATGATGTTTATTAGTTTTGGTTCTAAAGTTTAATCAATATTTGAAACTTTGTTTAACTTATAAATAATTTCAAGAGAAAAACACATTAATTAGGAAATTAGTTATATCATATAGACGATATTAAACAATTTTTTTTTTTTTAATACTCTATAATATGAAAACTTAAATGTTTTACAATATAAAATTAATAAAATTTAACTGCAGTATTTTTTTTTTTTAACTGAAATTTGTTGCTGTGTAATTATGATTGTTATCGTCAAATTAAATTATAATCTGATTCTGACCAACGTGATTTTTATAATATTACATAATATATATTAGGTATACATATACGAGATGCTCGTATTATACATATTATATACGAGTAATATGTATAATATATAAAGAACACAGGAAAAAAACTTTCCGAACTTTTAATGGAAAATTACAAATTCTATAAAGTTTTAAATGAAAACAAATTTATCACAATTTTAAAGTTCTATATATAAACTAAAAATATCTATAATTGTATCAAAATGTATTCAGAATGTAAATTATTATATTTTACGTTTTTGATTTATATTTTACTTATCATATTATAATCAAAATACAGTTTATTTAAAATATAATTCCACGAGTTTTTCCATTTTTTTATTAGATTTTTCTATCACAAAATATTATTGACAACTACTGATTGATCAATTCGAAAAACGACCTAAATATAGTACCTATCAACTAAATGAAATTGTTTAACGAAAGTATGCTTTATGTGTTGTAATAAATAAAACTGAAAATATTTTTATCCAGAAACGTTCTTACATAATATACATGATTATAAAACGGCTAATAAATTTTTTGCTTCTCTCAGAATTTTATACAGTTCAATAATGATAAAAATTATTTGTGTATTTTTAATAAAAATTAAAAATTTAGTAACAATAAATTAATATCAAATGGTTTACATTTTCATAAGATTAAAATTCCTGAAAATGTTATTTTCAGATGAATTACTTGGAAAACATTTGGGTTAGTTATTTTGAAACTCATAATATTTGGCTAAAATGATATTATTTTTATTCCAAAGAAACTATACGTTTCAAAAGCCTTTGGTATGCGTTAGGATTTTATGTAAATTTAACCATTTTTTAAACTTAATATTTAAAAATATATTTCGAATTTTTCTTTTAAAATACGATTATGGACATTTTTGTTTGAAAACACGTGTATTATCCAATTAATTATAACAAAATATTTAAATTAACATTATAAGTACATAAAATCGTCGTTGTTAAACTAGAGTTACCTTACGCAGCAGCTAATACTTAGAAGTGAAATTACTAACTCTAATATAAATAATGTTTTCGAAGTAGAGCTAATTTTCTTGAGGAGTTTAGACATCAAAAACAATAGTTAATATTTGATACACGTGCGTTTGTCTTATGCGTTCATAACAAACACGATATAATATTATTATCTCTCGATTCTTGTGACTTGTGAGGTTTGTCGTTTAAATGTATATGTTTTTTTTTTTTTTGTGTCAAATTTAGAAAAATATATTATGAATTTTATTACATTGAAAGAATAATCCCCGTCCGACATCGTTTTCAATTAAATCATTCGGCAGACATAAATATAATTATATTATTTTAATATCACGTGAATTCGAATAATAATAATAATAATAATAATAATAATAATAATAATAATAATAATAATAATAATAATAATAATAATAATAATAATAATAATAATAATAATAATAATAATAATAATAATATGTTTTATAAAATTGTAATCGGAAAAACGGAGATGATAGGACACTACTGCGATTGAGAACGCGTAAGACGGGACGATAATATATAGTGTCAGTATACGTACATAGGCGGATATGCGACACCCGACGACGGGGACCACGCTAGGGGACGGACATTTGGCCGGGGGTGCGTGGCGTCGCGCTTGCGTCCGTCCACCACGGAATCATGCTGCGTTGGCGAGACGAGCGAAGCTGGCGCGGCGGCCGTTTTCCACACACCGAGAGCGAATCAGTCGTCCGGCGTCCTGCGCCGTGGGATAAAGCGCGCGTCCCGTCCGCACGCCAACGCGTCTCTGCGACCGTCGTCGGTTGTCCGCGCGGGCATTCCGAGTATTCCGATACGCCGCCGCCGCCGCCGTAGCCGCACACTATCGTTTCTTGCACGGGACACGGTCGTATTACAGAATACCCTCCGTAGCACGCACGCGCCACCGTCATTTCGAGTATACCCAGGTATAAAACTTAATTATAATAATGATACCTAATAATATATAAGGTAATGTAATGTTGTCATACCACTTACCGTACTGTTGTCGTGTGTTGGAGACGAACGGGGGATGAAAACAAAATTTCAACCCCGTCCCCACACTTAACCAGAATAATAACCGTGTTGACATCACTAAGGAGAAAAAATATAATAATCGTTCCATTGACGATTTAAAAACTCGTCGTATCATATTTTATTAATACCTATGACGACGATGACAACGAACGTCCTCTTATAACAATTATAATTAATATTAATAACATAATAATATATTTTTAATATTATGAAATACGTAATTTAAGCTTTTTATAAGGGCGGTGGTTATTGGCTGCGATATTTCGTACTCGGCCTATATATAGGTATATAATAATATTATATTATATTATATAAGTGGGGAGGGGGAAAACACGCGTGTCAAAAGACACAACAGCAGTTTATTCCTCTACCCCACCCCCTTCTTAAGTTTCCGGCCGGTTTAACGTGCGTCGGATGACGTGAAATTTGATTTTTACGTTCACTTTGATACCGTGGTAGGTATATAACTATATATCTAGTTACTGCAAAACCACAATATATTTACGTTACTCGGTTATATTATACACACGTACGCTTCGTGTTACCATGATACGGTGTAAAATTGTAAATCATTCGCTGCGTTTGATTATGAAAAAGGACGTGAGAAAAAATGTATTTATTTTATCTGAGAAAATCAAAAAATTTCTGATTTTTTTTTTTTCAATTTTTCCGACGCTGTTTGTTCAAAATTATTTCGCACTTTATACGAGTTAACTGCTGATATGCGGGGAGTTTTACGGAATGCACTTAGAATAAAAGATAAATAGAGAAAGAGAGAAGGAGAGAGGGAGAGAACGATTGAAGTTTTATAATAGTTGATTATAGTGGCCCGATTCCAATTTTCTCACTTATTTATGTCGGATTCGGAGTAGAAAGATCGACACAACGAGGAGATAAAAAAATTCAATACTATAATATTATGGAAAGTGAAAAATTATAAATCACACGCCCGCAACGATATAACAACACAAATGCGACGAGTTTGCTGTGATGATAATAAATTACATCAGCGGTAACATAAATATTAAAATACATTATATTATTATTATTATTATTATTATTATTATTATTATTATTATTATGCACATGACATCGTGACGTGAAGTGTTAAGATAATATTAATATCAAATGTCGTTGTAGCAGTTTACGATTGCGTCCTATGCATTCATCCAAAAGCGCATTTTTTATTCTGGTCGTTTCTTCTACTATACACAAGTAGTTCACCGTTCACGAAGCTCATATTATTATGTATATTATAGTTCGACGTAATACTGATTAAATTTGGTCTATAAAAAGAAAAAAGAAAAGAAAAAAATTTACGAGAATTTGAAAAAAAGTATCATTTTATTTTTATTTTTTTATATATAAATTGCACGATGCGTATGAATTACATTTATTTATTTTTCTAATCATCCGGAAATCCATCGAAAACGAGGGAAATATTATCATCGTCTTTTTTTTATATTTCATATCCATTATTATTCGTTAAATTAAAAAAAAGTCTGGATAGTTTAAACCGCATCTAAGATGTTTTTATGAATATTAATTACGAATTTAATTTAATTTAAATTATTCAACTAATATATTAATAAAATAATTTATTTCTAAATTATAAATAATCAGAAATCAATTAAAACTAAAATTAAAGAATCATTTTAAAGATAATAAAATACCGTAAACAATTAATTAATTATTTCTTTGAAATTTAATAAAAAAAAAAAAAAAAAAAAGAAGATATTTATTACGCTAATGTTTATTAGGTTATCGATGAAAACATTGAAAAAAGCGATGAAATCGAATTATACGTCTTAACAATATGATATTTTTATTGTTCATTAATAAATTGTAATGTGCATCATTATTTTAGCTTATTTTAGATTTTGAGCGAAGCGAAAAATGTATTGGTTTTACAATAATGTGTACTTTTTTTTCTTTTCTTTTTTTATTTTGTTTTCTTCTTTATACATAAAAACACTTTTCCGTCCAAAAATAATGCTCCTATTTTCACGAAATGCATATTTTTCCGATTGAAAAGTGGATTTAATTGGTACTTTATTTAGGTCATTTTACGAATTTCTCAAAATTGATCATATGCGATAGGAAAAATGAATAAAAAATGATGAAAAACGGAATTTTTCACGAAAACTGAAATTTTGACGTATTCGATATTGATATTTCACGATATCTTAGGCAATTTTGAACTTTGAGATTTGAAATTTTTTTGGATATTTACATTAGTAGGTACTTTATATATGTGATAAAATTTTGAAATCATAAC
The DNA here is from genome assembly GCA_021307375.1 of Tetraneura akinire. Lineage (NCBI taxonomy): Eukaryota > Metazoa > Arthropoda > Insecta > Hemiptera > Aphididae > Tetraneura > Tetraneura akinire. The sequence goes on along the minus strand of JAIUCT010000001.1, from coordinate 7,991,474 downwards.
GTTAATTTTTCTACAAAATATAAAGTTCGAACTTTGAATATTTCCTAAAATTCTAGTTTTTATATACATATAAATATGTTTGATAAAATTGGGAATTTAAGGTTTTATGATCTGAAAATTTTACTGAAGTATATCTACATATTATTACTTAAAAAAATACCAATATATTAAAAAAATCTCAAGTACTAATTTTTTTAACATGTGTCTAAAGTTGAATTTTGAGTAAAATAGATATTTAAAGTATCTACCTATTTATATTTAGATTCTTTTTATTATATTTTATTATTTTACAATTATGTTAAATAAAATTGTCAACAAATTTTGAAAAAATTTGAAAAATTGAATAAAGCTGAAATACATATCTATTCTATTACTTAATCCAGTTCCAAAAAATTGTGAATATTACATTAATGATTTTTTTTTTTTTTTTTGTGGCTGTTTAAAGGATTAAAGGATAAATCTGATACTGCTGTGGAAAGGATACAGGTCTAAAAAAAATAGTGTTGAACTTTGATTAAAAATTGAATACAAAGATAAATTATTACATTTGAGAAATTAATCTGAACGAAGTACTGTCAGATTTGGGTATTTAAGTAACTCGTGAAAGGGTTTTATGAGCATATATATATTGAATGTAGGAACAGATAAATATAAAAATTTTAATCAATACATATACTCGTATTATGTGATAAACTTCGCCCAAACTCGTTTTTATAAATGTAATGATTTATCATTTCATTCAAATTTTAATCAAAATTCAACACTATTCTCTTTAGACCTGTATCCCTTCCACAACAGTATCCGCTCTTCTTTATAAGTTTATATTTTATATTAACTATATATATAAACTAATACCTATATTTATATTAAAATCATTTATGATTTTCAATAATTAAAATTTAAAATTTACTAATATAGCATTTTAATAAAGATCAAATCATATTATAAACTGTTCATATTTTTTCTGTTCATTAATAATAATCAAAAACATATTAACTGTAATTTTTAGATTATAAGATATTATTTAAATATCAATATTTTCCAAGATTGAAATTTATTGTGCTTGGATATATAACGCACAGACCATTATACAAGAAGTAACAAACAATCTATATTAAATTAATGAATTTGTTAGATATTAATAATTTAATTTGTTTGAATATTATTCAATCTAAACAATTACCTATTATACGAGTATAATACCTAAGAAAATCACTTAAAATATTGATATTATTTTTATTCATTTTTCTTAAATTTTGAACAAGTGCAATTTTTTAACATAATCATAACTTTATGAGATTAATAATTTAATAATTTATTAGCACATTAATAATAGTTATGAAATTCAATAATAGTTATATGTTATATAATAACAAATTAATATTATTAATTATATTTTAAACATCCTCCGTGCGTAATATAAAAAAAATAATAGGTACGTAAGATAAATTCAAACTATTTTTTTTTTTTTTTTTTTTACTTCATTAATTCAAGTTTTTTTGATCTATATAATGCAAATATACTAAGAATCAAACCTAATACTATATGAATGTAATAATTTTAATGAGCATATATTTATAACAAATAAAAATAAATTTCATATCCATGTTTAAGATTATATTTTTTATTATTCTATCAAGTATATATTGATTATACATAAAACATAGTCTATTGAATATAATATAAGCCAATGTAATTACAGTTATATAATATTTGAATACCTACATGATAAGTAATAACGATATATTATTTTTTTCAAATTATAAAATTCTAAATGATATCTAACATAAAATTGAACATATTTTAAGCTTGAATCATTATTTTATATTTTAATCTCCATTTTTTATTTTAATTAATTTTAACATTAAATGTCAATAAACATTTGTAATAATGTAACCTAAATTATTTATGTAAGTATCTATAGTTATATAATGCATTAATATAATATTAGATTAACATGATATTTTACAATGAGACCAAAGTGGTTTAGGATATATAATCAAGCTGCAAGAAGACTCTTCATGAATTACTTAGCTATATATATTTTTTTTTTTTTTAAATTAATGTATTATTAATTAAAAATAATTTAACATAGCCTTTTAATTGTCTGTAAAAATAAGAAAAAATATAATTTAACAAACACAATAAACGGAAATATATTATTACGTCCATTATAGAATATATTATTATACATCATAATGTAGTATTTCATACTCTCCTAGTATAAGTAAATACCTAATGAATTAGTTGTTTTCACTTATTATTTATTATTAATTGATGGCGGTAATCATTATATTGTTCTAAATAGCAATAAAATATGTGTCGTAATTTTATTAAAAATTAATTAATTAAATTTATTTTTTTATAATGTACGTTTATAAAGTTAATAAATATTTTATTTCATAGATTTAAAATGATGTACGAGAATAGCATAATTTTAGTTTCATATTTTGAAACACAAAACTACTTTTTGTACATAATATTTGTATGTTTTTGTAACATTTGAATAAATGTTAATACGAGTAATAAAAACACAGATAAGTATAATTAACTGGTATACGTATAATTATTTTTGAATAAGTAAAAATTAACTCAATTATTGATTTATCATTCTCATTAATGTTCATAACTCATATCAATAAATTGATACTAGTATTGCGTCGTTATTAAGCATAGGTACATTGCATATTATAACTTATTAATTTATTCAATTAGAATGTTTTTTAGAGTGATAAAATATAATATTATACATATTATTATATGTTCATTTTTAAAATATTATTTTTTATAGTATATTTTTCAAAATGATTTTGTCTGGCATTACTGAAAGAAAAAAATCATTTGACGACTAACGAACAATACGGCTCAGAAGACGCATTGCAAGTCACTGTTTTTGTGATTGTTTTAGATTTGACTTGGTAACCTATGTATTAAAGGTAGTTATCAAGTTAATACTTTATTTTTAATATTTTTTTATTAAATTGTTCTTTTATCTTAGATTCACAATTTTGATATTTTTGTTTTTATTTATCTTTAATTATTCTTATTTTATTAATTGATAGTAGAATCACATATTTATTGTAATTTAGTAATATTATGCTACCTTTATTAGTTAGATAGTTTTTCTTCTATACGAAAAATCACTTATTATTATTATGTCCGATTTAAAATATAATTTGAAATAATTTGAAATTTATCAATATTCTTTATTTTATCATCTATTCTAAGACTATCTGTATATATTATTATTATATTAGAATTGTGTCTACGCATTCTCATCATTGATTAAATGCCAATATAATCATATTAGCATTTAATACAAATTCATTACCTACGAATATGAGCTTCTACAGATAAATTTACTAATTGTTGTTTATCACAGAGAATAGTTTAGTATAATATGATATTTATTACTTGTTAGAAGGTATTGTTCACCATAGCAACGTACAAAATAATACTCGACCAAAAGTAACCTAAATAAACAATATTAATATGTAGGATCTGGAAACGCATTATATTATATAGTCCTTTCGTGTATCTGAAATTGTTTTTACTATAATATTATTAGATTTTAATTAAGTATTTTATGGAAGTGTTCCATTTTTTTGCCTATCTAATTATTAAATAAATTATAATATACGTAATCAGGTAAAGAAAAGTTCACTTTATTGATTCTTAATGTTCAATTATAATATAACAATTACATTATAATAAATAATTAGGATCATAACTCATAATACCTAGGTAATAATTTAAAAAAAAAAATATATATATATATATTATATGAAGTATAATTAAATAAACACACGATGTAAGTTTTCCAAAACTTAAATATTAATAATAATTTTGGTAAACATAATAATGGAAAGTAAAAATGTATTAAAATTATTTTTGTTAACTCCAGCCTTAAACAAACAAACAAGCAGTTGTATTTATGTTCTAGAAGTTTATTTAATCGGTTACTATTATATTACATATTCTTATAAAGATTTAATTTGTTTATTATTTATTATAAAAGTATTTATCAAAAATGTTAAATATATAATAGGTTATGAAGATGAGCGAACCAGGTGAAACAAATATGGCGGTATGTGTTACATCGTTTTATTAATATAATTTAATACCTTTTTAGGTATTTTAGGTACAAATAATTCATATTTTGATTTTTAATGTGTTTATTTATTATTAATAATAATAAATAGAGGAAAAAAATATTAATTTGGTTTCTTTCTTTACACAACTAAAATATACTTGGTAGATTAAAATATTAAATGCATTTAAGGCGATCAACACAATCTTATAATTTATAAAAAATAAAATAAATGTACTTTACTACATCAAGTCAATAAAAACGGTAATATAACGTTCAAGCTATACGTATATTATAATAATACTGAAATACGTTTTATAATAATAACTTTTAGTAGTAACCTAAAGTACTGAACAACTCAATTAAACTAACAGCAGATTTATGGTTAGTTTTAATTTTTTAACTTGAAATATTTTTATAAATAAATGAAATAATAATTGATGCTTCAAACACAACAAAAACGTAGACGGCAATTCATTATAGGTGCCGACTGCATGGTAAATGATATGCTCGATTAAAGTAGTTTATATTATGTATAAAATGCCATCAACGTATTAAAAAAAAATATATATATATATATATATAAAAAAATGTTTTCATAAGAATAAATATTATTATAATATTATGTATAAAATAATGAAAAGTAATCATAAAAATTAATGGTATATTTTACAATATGTAAATATACAATTATTATTCTTATTCTTTTATAATATTTAAGTAAAGTACAATGTTTAATGAATAATAATATAATATAAATTTGTTTATTTAATATAGAATTTGCATACACTTTATGTAGGTACTAGGTACTTATATTGATATACACACGAATAATTTAACATTTTTATTTCAGAAATATAATAATAATTACGATGAATAAAATTTTATAATTATCGACGATTCATTTTTCATTAACCTTTAGTATTTTTATTGAATATCATACAATTACATAAAACAATATTAAGTATGTATAAGTTAAAACAAAGTACTTATCGGTAGGATTAATACAGTCTCCAACATTATAATGCGTTATATTTTTGATAGATATATTATCTAATGTGGGCAAATAAAATATAATTTGGTTATTTTTGAAAGAAATATCTTAAAGGCAGTCCTCTAAATGAATATTATCATACTACATTAACTAAGGAACTGAAAGTTTACTCCAGATAAAAATAATGTTATTTCTTTTTTAGATTACTATCATTTTTATGACCCGTTTTAGTTTCACGTTTTAGTTTTACCTTGATTATCTTGGTACCTATATATTTCATTTTTAATTATAATTTCTTAACGAAAAGCTGTTGCTAAATATAACATGCATTATATAGTAAGTGTAAATAAATATAATGTATAGGTAAAATATAAGATAATCTGAAAAATTGTAATTATTATTTATAGCTTTTAAAATATTTTTAGTACATATTCTATAAATTCAACGTTAAATTAAAAATATAATTTTTATGATTAATATACAATAATTACATGATAACAATGATTGTTGCTATATATTATATTATATATAGTAATTTATATCAATTTAGTATTAATATAAATTAGTCGTATTTTTTGAAAACACTAATATTATTATTATTATTATTATATTATAATTATTATAATTATTATTTTTATACAAACGGTAAATCATCACCTGTGTAATTTTGAGTTTTAATTATTTATCATAAATTACTATTTTAGACATAATAATTTATTTATATTGAATTTTATTAAAATTATTTACTATTTTCTATGTTTAAGTTTTCTTCGCTTAAACTATACTTGCATTTTGTATCGTTGCACTAATGCACTGTAATATTTAATAATAAAATTATTTATAATATCTATAATATTAATTTTATAGATCATTAACGTTTTAATTAAATCTAAACTGAAATATATAGAAAATATTCTTTATCAACTCTACTAGATAGGTAGGTACCTACATCGTAGCTTTATATAGATTAGATTATAATCTATTATTGATTCTTAAATAAGACACATTACATATTAGTATATTACTAATGCTAAAAGTTTCGTATAAATGTAGGTATATAAATAAATTTAATGGCACCTATCGAAATTCGATTGGAAAAATTAACTTAACTTTTAAATTAATTGAATTTAAAAAATCAATAAACCTAATTCGTAGAAAATTATTCAAAATATTAAAAAAATCAATTGTATTAGACATTGAAAACAGTATAATAAAAATATTATATTTTAAAATCAAAATATTTTTATAACATATAAGCTTAGACGGAGATATTTATGTACTTGAAACTACCAAACTAGGTACTTTTATTTAATAACTTCACTACAATAATTATTGAAAGAAAATGTTTTGGACTATACAAAGAATAGAATAAAAAAAAATATATAATTTACAAATTATTATTTTAAAAATTTTATACATGCGTACTTCTAATATTTTTGTAAATCAATATAACTGAAATTAATATTTTGGAAGATTTATTTTAAATATAAAATTAAATTTAAAAATTATATAAAATTATAATCATTATTTCACCACTCAGTAAAAATATTCTACCGACTCAATTTATTATGCTACATTGAATAACTATTTAATATGATACTTTTAGCAATATATACTATGTACTATAATAGTCTAACTAAAATATATAAAAACTTTTTCTTTAATTTATTTTTTTTAAATATTTGTCTAGTAAATACAATATAAAATCGTATCTGTTAATATTAAGTAGTAGGTATATAATATCTTTAATAGCTTCTTGAATTTATTGATAACTTTATCAATATAATAAACTATCCGTGAATTCATAAATTGAATTATTTTATTGATAATAAATAAATAGTACTTAATATGTATAATAATATAAAATAATTATATAAAATATTTTAAAAATAAAATTATATTGCAAACAAATAAATAGGTAGGTAATTTATTATTGTATTGTGATAACATAAAAATAAATCATAATATAATTAAGCGTATTAAAAAAGAAATGAAATTCATATATTATCTTTTGGGGCATAAATAAATAAAATAAATTAAAAGTAACATAATAATATAGAAAAATATTATCAATAAGTTAAAATATGTATATCAGTGAGTATAAAAAATGTCTCATATTTACGCGAGTTATTGTAATATTATTTCTGAGATATATTGATATATAAATAATTTTAATTCGGAGGGTCTTTTTTCTTAGGTATTTGTTATAATTAGCTAAGCAAAGTTATAATAGTACAATTTTTCATTTGAAATTAAACGTCTTATAAAATCTTTATCTTAAAATGATTTTAAAATTTTATTGTTCTTTGTAATATAAAGATAATCAGTTAAAAAAATATACTTTTGTGTATATTTTAGTGAGTTTATTATTTAAATTCATTAATATGACGATTACTAGGAATGATTTAATTGACTACGAAATAATAATGAAATATTATACAATATTTTTGTACTTACTTACGAAATACTGACATAATTCTTAAGATTGATGATATCATAAAATTTGAAATAATTTTATCATTATGATATTATGAATAGAGTAGCAGAATAGGTAGGTATCCAAATTGGTTAATATTAAAAATAATCAAGACAAACAATTTTCAATATTTTGTTTTTTATTAATTATCTAATTTATATTAAATTATCGTATTCAAATATCAAAGGAACTTATAATAATTACACGCATAATAAATTATTATTAGTTATGACTATATAATAATTAATATTTTATATAGGTAATAAATTATAATTAAAATTCGATATGATTAATTTTAAAAATTTTAAAAATCTATAAATTATTTCAATAATGATGTATATAATACATTGTATTATAATTAAAAATGTTCATTTCATTTACATAAGGTATTAATGTTATGATACTTTATTAAGTAACAATATCAACAGTTTTAATAATTTTTTACTCTATATTATAATAACGATATAACATATTAATGAAAAAAGGTATGGAAAATAGAATATTAGAAACATTTATTATAATTGATGTAAATTTTGAATAGGAATTTGCTATCAAATATAAAATACTGAAATAAATGTAAACATAAATGAATATATTATATGAAAATGGATTACTTTAATCAATGTCCTAAATAAATATAATTTAAAACTTTATTAAATTTAATAATTAATTAAAAATTATTTTTTTTTAGTTAAATAAATATAATCAAGTGTTTTTATTTTCATTTTCGAACATTGTAATATGCATTGTCATTCAATTTTTACCATAAATACAAAATATATATATAACCAAAAACATATTAACCTATTTTTTACCATTTCAAAACAAACTTTTGGGTAATATCATATATTTTTTTTTTTGTAAAATCTAAACATCATTAAATACTTTACTGCAATTTTGCATATTTTTTTTTTTTATTTTATATTATATTATATAGTTTCTACGTAGTATATTATATATTATAAGTTGATAAACTCTTGTTAGAATTGTAAGTCATAATTTTGAAAAATACCGAGTGTTCTAATAAAAACAAAATTAAAAGTTCACGAAAACGTCTGAAAACAAGAAACTTTTCAAAATGTTAATGTTACTTTAAAAGTAAAGTACCTAGTACTAAATATAGTTAGTACTATAAATCTTTAGTCAAAAATTAATTTAATATAATTATAATACATAGTTTATCTTATGTTTTACACAATATTTTTTATAAACAAAAAAATTTTTAAAATATAAACAATTTAATGATAATTAGAATTTAATACAATTATGAAATTTGTTTAATATTCATAAATATGTTATATGCTCTGTTAAGATCTAAAAAAAAAAAAAAAAAAAATATTTTTAATAATTATTTATTATAAATCAAAATATTGTATTTATTATCTCCTAAATACAATTATTGTACTATACTCGTTTGTCGAGAATATTAAAACATTTATGACTCAAAACTTCAAAAAAAGTTTAACTTTTGTTATACTTAGAAAAAATCTTTTAATATCAAACAGTAACCATATTAAAGTTATTTGACCTTTTATATGAAAATGCAACAGTATGGTTCGAACAATTTACTGGGTCCCTTCGATATTGAGTTATGAAGATTTACATTGAATCGTTCAAACGAAGGATCAAACATAATATTATATATTGTATATATTATTATATTATAATAATCGAGTAAAATATTTAAGATTAAAGGTATTATAAAAAGCACAGAGCACAATAACATTTAATTTAGAATAATGTGAAGTGAATATTTTAATTAAATTATTAGAATAACATTAATAATTAGGTATTGTAAAAATTAAAAATATTCACATTTTCTAATGTTTGCCTATGTACTATGTATTTTATACATTTTATAAATTATCTACTTGTTTATTAACTCTTAAATTATTTAATGTTGCCCACGGAATATTTAACTAAATAATTTCATAATGAAGAATAGATTACACAGTTTAGATTAAGTTGTAAATTATTATATTTTAAATTTATTGTCTAAAATTGATATCAGGGATCTATCGTATAACTTTTTTGTTATCGTATAACAAAACTTACAAATTTTGAACAAACATTAATATTTACACTACATTGAAATTATTTATCCATCGATCAGAATATACAAAATTAAGGTATCAAAAGTTATAAAATGTACTAATATATTTCTAGCCTTTAAATATTAATATTATAATAATAATACTTAATTAAATTTTTAATTAACAAGTTACATAAGTCAAAATTTATTATAATGATATAACTTTTATAGGCATACGAGAAATTTTCTGTAATTAGTTTTCAATAATATTATGAAATAGGTACAAATTATTGCAATGGAATATGTCATATCAAGTACACATAATACGAGTATTCACTAAAACATTTAGTATACATATTTGAAAAGTAGTTAAACAAAAATAATAGTATCATGTACTATATTTAACTCTTTGTATTATAAATTTATAATATTGATATGGAGTATGCATATGGCAGATATTTGACGTTTGAACGTTGGTTTTACATTAAATAATTTATAGAAATATGTTAAAGTTGTACTGTTGTAGTCATTTTATATATAAAATATCTATGTATGTCACTTTTGACTTTATAATTACCAAACTTATGATAAAACAAATAATTACGAAATATAATGTTTACGTTGATATAAACATATGCAAAAAAAAAAAAAAAAAAACAAAACAAAAAAGAAACAATTATTTTATTTGATAAGCGGCAATAGCGCTATAGTTAAAATTTAAAAATTTAAACATATCATATTTGGTTCATTTAAAATTGTTAATAATTTAAAGTATTATTTTATTAATAAAAAGATTCTAGATGTTTTATTTTTTTTAAATCTCTACTTTGAATGAAAATTTTCAAGTCTAAAAATTCAATGATATTACCTACATTAAAATTTAGACGGGATTTCATAATAATTTTGTTCTTCTCAATTATCATATTTTTTGATTCTATCCATTTATATTATGAACATTTAACGAATACATTTTAAATTAATCGGCTAATATAAGATTTTGCATATTTAATAAAAATATTTATAATATAGGTAAACATTTCTTGGTAAAATCTCATAATATTACGATTTAACCTTTTCAATGCCAAACACATAAAAATTATTTTACACAGACAGGCCAAGGTTTTTTTTTTGTTGAATTTTTCATATTTTTTCAATTTATTCAATGCATTCTAAATAATAAATAATTTTGAGCAAAAAAAAAATTTAAATAATTAATTTTCCAATTAGTTATTGGCATTTTTTAATTATACGGCCAGGGTTTCTCAACATTTATCGATATTCGATTAATAAATTAAATAAATAATATATTTTTACTAATTTTACAATATATGACTAATAACATGACTATATTTTTAAATATTAAAACATTTTACATTTAGGTAATTATATCAAAAAAAAAAAAAATAAAAAAAAATATTATATATTTTTTTGTGTGTGGTACTCGTAGAAACATGGTACTGCGCATAAGCCCACATCACATTCTTTACACATGTATCTTGTGTCCACTCGCTTGGCATGTAATTTGCATACTTGGCATCTTCTTCTAGCAAGTCTTCTAGATTGGGTTCCTGGAACTTCTGAAGGAAAATGTCTACCAATTAGTCTTAATGGTTGTTTTTTGGTTGGTGGTTTTGATTTTGGTGTCCGATTAGTTTTATATTTTTCTATAATATTTCTAATTAATTCAAGTTGAAAGTTAGCTATAGATGTATGCTTACCAGTAACTGATTTGTAAGATGAATATGCATTCAATAGCGATAGATCAATCAAATGAAAAAATATTTTTTTATACCATTTTACTGTTTTCCTTACACACTCCACACTACTTAGTAACATATCTGTTTTATCTACAGAACCCATGTTTTCATTGTAATCTTTTATACATATAGGTTTCATTGTTATTTTATTATATTTTTGTATTGGAGACTGTTCATTTTTATGCATCGTGGTTAGCATATGAACTTCTCTCCTATCCATCCATTTAATTGTCAACATTTTGTTTGTATGTTTACTTTCAATTTGACCGGGTTTTAATTTAGCTTTGAATGATGGCATTCCACGTCGATTGCATCTAACAGTTCCACAAGTATTTGTTTTTCTTTTGTGCAAGTACATTGATAATAAAGGTGACGTGTACCAGTTATCAGTATAAAGACTATGACCTTTGTTTAAATATTTTTTCATTAGTGTTTTTACTACAGCACCAGATTGACCCAAATTAGTACTACAGGAATGAAGACGAGTAGTTTTACCTGTGTAGATTATGAAGTCTAAAATATAATCTGTTTCTACATCACATAATATAAAGAACTTAATTCCAAACCGATGGCGTTTGGTTCTTATAAATTGTTTGAAAGACAATCGACCTTTCCATAATACCAAACTTTCATCTATAACTAGGTTTTGATGTGGAACCATAGCAGATCGGAAATTTCTCTGTATATCTTTCAATACCATATCAATTTTAAATAAACGATCATTAGGAACTTGATTTTCATTGTTGCAAAAATGAATGTAACGTAAAAGCAGTTGAAACCGGTTGCGACTCATAATTTTTCCAAACATAGGAGATTGAAGTAAAGGGTCTGTTGACCAATATTCACTTATTTCTAGTTTTTTATTCCTTGCCATAAGCATATGTATAGCAATAAACAAATACATTTCATCAGAAGTAGTGTCATACCAACTTGACATGCGATTAGACATAGGTTGTTTATCAATATTTTTTTTATAATATTGATTAGTTTCATATGCAACTTTACCTAACAAAAATGGAGAGACAAAAGCTTCAAAAAATTCTAATTGACTAGAATTTTTGTTCAGATCAAACTCCTCTTTTTTAATACCACTCTTACTGGAATCAAACTGGTGAACCTTCGGTTGAAATTGAGTACCAGATTTCCAATTAAATTTAGGTGTAAACAGACCTCTTTTAGTTTTTTGACATGGAATTTCAACTTCCTCATCCAGATTATCTAATGCATCTGTAAAATGTATAATATGAAATATAAATAAAAAAATAATAATGTAATATAAAATATAAAATTTTTATACTGTGCACCTAGTAAAGTATATTATTATATTATGCATATAATTATTCCTAATATTATAATTTTATAACATTTTAATTTTATACATAAGTATACAGAACAATTAGGTATGTACATATACAAATTATATTAGGTATATTTTTCTATGTATCAAATAAATATGATATAGCTAGTTACATGATTACAATTATTATAGTTTAGGTTGTATAAAAAGTAATTTCAATAATAAGTATAAACATACCTTTAGCAGTTTCCTGATATATTTCATCATCTTCTTCAACTTCAAATTCTCCATCAAGATTATCTAATGTAACTATAAAATGTATAACATAAATAAAAAAATAATATATAAACAATCTAATAAAATATAATTGATTTGTAAATACTGTACACCTAGTAAAATAAGTTATATGCATAAAATGATTACTCATACTATTATATAAAATTACAAATTTCATATATAACTACAACAGTATAATGAATATATATATATATATATATAAATTATATTAGGTATACGTAATCTACTAGGTATACAATAAATATGATATAGCTAGTTACATCATTACAATTATTATATATTACATATAATTTAGGTTGTATAAAATATAAAAAGTAATTTCAATAATATGTATAAACAGACCTTTAGAAGTTTCCTGATATAATTCATCATCTTCTCCAACTTCTCCATCAAGATTATCTAAAGTAACTGTAAAACGTATAATATAAATAAAATATAATAAATAAACACTCTAATGTAAAATATATAATATCTAATATAAATTCTGTAAACCTAAATACCTAGTATAATATGTTATATGCAAATAATGATTACTCATATTATATGAAATAATACATTTTATACAAAAGTATAGAACAAATATATACATATATAAATTATATTAGGTACCTATAGTGTTTACTATTTATAATACTAAAAGTATGATATAATTAGTTATATCATAAGTATAACAATTATAATATTATAATATATAATTTGGATTGTATAAAAAGTAATTTCAATAATAATTACCGAATAAATCATTGATAAATTCGTCGTCCGACTCATCGTTTTCTAATATTTCATCTAAACTTTCCATTATTTTTTCATCACTTATTATTTTACGAGACATGATGTGATGTAGAATATTATAATTTATAAATAAAAATAATAAACACGTATAATATATTATAAGTATAAAAATTTATATAATTATTTGTACGCGACACAAATCTTAGACAAACACAATACTATTACGCAATACGCATTACAAAACAAAAGCAAAACAAACGTGGTCTGTGTAGTCGTAATGTGATTACGAGTAAAAATAATACGGGAATACGGGTAATAATAGCCATAGAGGCAAAAGCATTAATAACATTTTAGTATCCCCTGATAAATATAAAATATTAAAATGCTTGTAACGTCTTTGGAAATGGTCATAATAAGATTTTTTTTGCACAGTTTGAATCGTCTTTGAAAATACTATATAATAGCTATTATCATTTTTTTCGTTAGGTTATCAGGGAATAAAATAAACGTGCGAACGCACATATGCGTCAATGGCCTGTCATTGTAGTTTTTCGTCGACGCATATATGCGTCGATGGCATTGAAAAGGTATTCAGTATTTATTTAGATATTTTTCTAGAAATAATAACTTATAATAATTTATGAATAATATTATCATATCAACAATAATATTATTATTATAAACTCTCTGTTTTGACTTTTGACTCTACACGGTTAACAAAATAAAAAGAAACAATACGTGTATAATAAATAGTTATTGGTATTAAAATTATTCGTAGAATGTAAATTATAATAATATGATATGGGATGAGCATATAATGCATACAACATAATATATTATTACGAAAATAATAAAATTTCTTAAACATAAAATCCATTTATATTAAAGTCGTTATTAGTAGTTCGCCGTATTATACAAAAATGTCTTACAAGTATAATACTCGAAGAGTAAATCTTCATCAACATTATATTCTTATACAGAGTGTCCTTGATCTATTTACAAATAATTTATAAATTGCAATATTATTAAAGTTGCATTATCATCACGAAAAATTAAGATATTTTAATGAGGTTAATATTTTAAATTATCAGTTAGGCTACAAATTACAATAATTGATAAGTAGTTAGTAATTCATAACAAATTATTAACTATTAAGCTATTTTTATTTTTTTATTACTATTTTTGCTTTACTAAAATATCTATAGATACGTCCAACTTTTTAAATTCTTCAAGCAAGCAATTATTTATTTTTGTTATGTATTGCATAATATTATATAATATTGATCACGTATATTGGTCACGAACCTGGTATATGGTTATTGGTTACTGTATGAAATGCAAACAGTATAAGGGTGTATTTGCTTTTAATTAACTCTTCCTGGAACAATAAAGACTTTCCCGAAAAGGATAATTTATTATAGATTCCATGTAGGTAGTATTTATATATGTTATGTATATATATATATTGTATTTTTAGGTTTCATTTGACTGGTTTGTAAACATTACGTTTAGCTATAATATGTTTATGTCAGACATCGGTCTATATTGATATACCTGCTGTAACTCAATAGATTTGTAAACCAATTTAAATCATTTAGAATTTTAGACAGTATTGTTATATAAAACCACTACTACTACTACTGTATATCGTTCGAATGTAATTCGATGTTCCTATTGTCTTCGTTATATGTTTTATATTAATAAATAATAAAAATTAAAAAAAGGTTAGCCTAAGGCTAATGGTAGACAAAGTTAAAATTACTTTTATTCTATACCGTCTAATACCTTTATTTAATAATTTATTTATAATATTATTTCCGTTTAATTAAATATTTTAAAGTTGTCATTATATAATTAATTGATACAATATTATTTAATCGATATTATTATCTCTAAATAAGACATAATCTGGGGAGGCGAATCAGTTATATGTTATATTTTTTATTATTATAATTACAATAATCAAATATGAATATAATTTACATGGTACATAAGACAGTTTCAAATAGGTACTCAAAACTAAGTATTTTAGATTTTTAGCGAAACAATCATTAAAATGATATGTGTTTATTTATTTTTTAGTTTATATGTTTACTACCAGAAAAATTAGTACGATTACCATGATTAGCATATGATTCCTGACTCCGGTAGAGAATATTGTCTAATTGGTACTTTATTCATAACAAAATAGTCCGATTACCACGATTAGCATATGATTCCTGACTCGGGTAGAGAATATTGTCTAAATGGTACTTTGTTCATCAACAAAGCGTCAAAGCTCTTCTAAATGTATTAATTAACATATTTAATTTCAAATAAATTACAAGTTTTATAGAGTATTGAAAAAAATATATTATTTTAGATTCTGAGCTTGATTTTACAATGATGCGTGTATCTTATTTTTTTTTTTTTTTTTTTTTTTTGTAGGTATATATCTGTAAACACATTTTTCTATCCGAAATAATAATCCGATTTTCACAAATAGGATATAATTCCGAAGTGAATGTAGTTGGTATGAATTTCTCAAAATTGAGCATATGCGGTAGAAAACTACAAAAAAACGATGAAAAACAAAATTTTTCGAAAAAAAATCTTTTTTCGAATGTAATGATTTATTATCGCATTCAAATTTTAATCAAAACTCAGCACTATCTTCTTTAAACTTTTATCTCTTACACAGCAGTATCAGTTTTTCTTTTTGTTTATTTTAATTTCTATTTGTTCAATCCGCAATAATATATAAGAGAAATAAATGAAAAATTATCGCAACTCATATTTATTTATTTATTTATAACATGACTTAGTTCTTAATAGTAAGTATATTATTTATTAAAATGTTTATCAATTATTGTAATCATATACTTTTAAATAGTATGCTGAGTTCACGTGAAAAAAAAATGCATCAATAATGGTGCCATCATAATACGCAGGTATAAATAACATTATGAAATTATGAAATATAATATCCTATATTATAGTCAATTACGATCAATTACGTTCAATCACTAATACGATATTGAGTAAAAATAAAACATTTCATGTTGATATCAACTACTACTGTCTAATGAGGAATTGTTTTTTTTTTTTTTTTATAATGGTTAAATAAAATGTCAAGTGCCTACTTTATATAGAAGCAGAGGAGAAATAAAATCTAATACTAATATCGATTTAATTAATTCAATTAATTAAATTAATTATTGGTTTGACAATTTTTTACGATGACGGTAGTATCGATAGTATAATCGTCTATCGCAGTTATTAGCAATACATTTTTGTCAGTAAGAAAAGTGATACTCTTTCTTATATTGATAATTTGAGTGATCGAAATGTTATGTTGTATAATGTATATAAAGGTACGATACCAATACGAATTCAAAGTTATTTTCATCATTTATATTATGTACTCGTATTATTCGTAATATGAAATTATAATCACTTTGTATATACCAAATATTTTAGAAAATATTTGAAATAATAAATTACATTAGTCTTATATATCAGGTATATTAACTTAGAGCCTAAAGGTGCAAAGTATCATTAGACTATCAGTTTTGTCTCTTTTCTTTTATTCCATTTAGACTGTCAATCTATTTTTTTCGAAAGTGACTGTATCACTATCGATCAACCGGGATATCTGGAGATAAAAATAAAAATAAAAAGCTCAAGGCTTATCCTAGAAATATATCGACATAAGACGATGATTGATGATTCTTTATCACAAGACAACTAGTTAGTCTCTAACTTTTCTTTTCAATTACTTTCTTGTTGAATTTTTCAAGGAATAAAAAAAAATATTAAGACTACCTACCACAAATCATGGTAGACTTAGGAAAATTCATAATTATAATAAATAAATAAAAACGTATAGTTTTATTCATTGCAGATTCATTATTATAATAATAAATATTAAATTATTTGCAAAAATATAAAAATGTAATATTTAGAATACGGTAATATATTTAAAAAAAATTATTTTTAAACATTACTCGCCCATAAAGACACACATATAACTACAAAACTTTATTTGTATTGGTTATATAACAGTTTTTTTTTTGTTTTTTTAGTTGTATATAAACACTTTTACTACCAGAAATTAATAATGTTCCAAAAACAGAGTAACTTTTTGGTAAAGAAACACATTCAATAATATTAGTAGATACTTTATGTCATTTTTCAAATGTTTATAAATTAATCTTATTATGTGGCAGAAAAAACTACTTATAAAATTCGGTAATGTTCACGGAAGTTGATAATTTTATTGAATGATAAATTATGATATTTAAAAAAAAACGATTCTGAGCAAAGTTCAATCAGATATCAGACTCATTTAGGGATTTCATGAGTATTTCTTTCATAGGTTATAGCCGATGTAAATTAACCACGAATGATTAATGAACAAATCGGTAATAGCAGACGAGTAAATATTAGTTGAATAATATTAAAAAAAAAATTAAAAAACACAGAAAAAAATTAAAACTACAAAAATATAACGATATTTTGGCTATATTTATAATAACTATAAATAACCTAACTAACTATAATAACGAATTATATTTTAAATATTTTACGATAACTTCAAGAATCTATAATTTAAAGACTTGAAAAATATATTGGGTGTCCAGTGGACAGTGTCCACATTATGTAGGTACTTTATATACGTGATAAAAATTTGGAACTCTTATGTATTTTATGTTGATATCTAAATTAAAATGAGTATGGATTTTAATCAATATAATTTATCAGTACCAACCTATATTATTATACTGAACACCACTTAAAATCTTTCTTTTTGAATGCGAGGACTTATCATTGCATTTAAATTTTAATTAAAGTACAACACATTCCTCTCCGCAGCTGTACTCTACCAGCACCTGTATTTACTAGGCTTTATTATTTTGCATTATTAAATTTACTGTTAAATCTTAAAAATGTATATTGAATTTTACATAAGATTGATTTCATTTACTTCTATAATTATAATATTATTCAATGAAATTAATTATATTCTGATTAATCAGATTACAATAGATTATATAATTTATAATAAATATTAGGTAGTACCTAGTACCTACGCAATATCATGTATTAAAATTAATAAAGAGAATCGAGTTTCCAATATTCACTCATTATTACATTTTTAGCCATATCGTCTATTATTGTAAAAAAAAAAAGTATTGTCAGAAAAATTATTATGTGTAATGGATTAAATAAAATGTTGAAATATAAAGTTTTATAAAATAAAAACAGACAATTTAAAAAATGAAGCAATGTATTAACTGGGATAAAAACAATATGTGAAATTAATTGTTATAACACTTGATGGAGATTTGTTTAATTTTAATTTATATTCGAGCAAAGCTTTGTGAAATTACAAATAAATTAAGAATGGTTTTGATTTAATTAAAAAAAAAAAAAATTGTTTTTTCAACTAACTGTATAACTAGTGACATGGGTCATTATGCAACCCCTTCACTCAAACTTTGACTTTTGGCCATGATTTTATTGCGATATTTATTATGTAAATACTAAATATACTATATTTAATATTTAAATATTTTATATAATGTTTGATATTTCAAACTATAAACCAAATAAAGTTATAAATATTTATATATTAAAATATATATATGAATATAGTGAACGTATAATTTTTATGAAATACGTTGAGAAGTTGTTTTGATATATGACAGTTATTCCTTTTTTTTTTAAACAAAATTACTATTGTATCGTTTACATTTTAAATATTATATCAATAAAATAATGTATTTAAAAAAATAAATACAAATGCGAAATGTATAATTTTCTTTTTTCTGGTGTAAATTAAAAAGAATCATATATATTGTATAGTTTCCACTGTGCTGTAGTAAGTTTTCATGGCTTATCTTTACTTTGAATAATGCAAAGAAAAATATATTTCAAAAAGTCGGCGGCCAAGTTATTTTATGAATGATAATGGTTGTTTGTTTGTTGTGAGATTTTTGTTACTAATCGTTTCGGGTTTTATTTTTTAGTTTCCCCTTTATTTTCAGCGTTACTTGTTATGGTTTGTAATTTATTTTACATTAAATTCATCCCGTCCGTTGAAATAATTAATTGGAATTGGGGTTCCTGAAATGAAAAAAATATTTGTTGTTGCTATAAATAAATGATTTTGATATTTATTTTATAATATTTTTACACGGCAGCATTTAATTTAAAATAAATTAAGGTGATGAAACGTTTTCATATTATATTCCAATGGAATCAATAAGATGAAATTAATTAAATTGAACACTTTAAATGTAAAATAATCATATTGAATTTAGACGACAGTGTGATGGTAAATTTGTAAATTTATCCGAGAGAAAAGTTTTATTTTCCTTCACTGCTCGGTATTAAATTCATATGAACTGTAGAAATGTACAAGAGAATTAATTTTGTACATTCTACGTACCGTGTTTTTATAATTATACCGTGTACTTAATTGCAATATCTCGAATTGTATTCTCTTTATGGCGTTTAATATAAAATGTTATTTCAACAATTGCCTAAATTTATAATAAAAATTTCAATGATACATTTTAAGTTCAGTGAGAGCGGGCACAAGAAATGTGTTTGAGCATTATTATTTATAACAATATAATATGATTTTTTACTGATACAATATTTAACTGTATTCAGTGGTATACCTATATCAATGGGAGAGTTTAATGAGGTCATAATATCATCAAAAATTTAATCAGAGATTAATTTTACTTTTTTAGTATTATCATTTTATATTCATAGCATTTTTAATATTCATTACGTCTTTTTTTTACGATAATTTAAAATTTTCGGCGATTCTTAAAATGTTTTTATGTGTGAAATTAACACAAAAAATTTAATTTACTGGTAATATAAAAAAAGGAGAAAGAAAATTTGATGAAATAAAATCCTGCGTATAGCGCGTAGCATATATTATCATGGAAGCATTATATCATTATGTTTTGTTGAACTAAAATATTAATCGACCGTGATATTTTGATATACTTTATACGAACGCTTAATTTATATAATGAGTACGAGTCAATTGCAAAATACTTCAATAGCTTTAATCATAATATCAGAATACGCGCAACGTCATATATTATATTCACGGTAAGAACTATAAAATTATTGCCCGTATTGCGGTGTTTTTAAAAATATTATTAATAAAAAAATTTAAATATTCCATAAATACGTACCCAGGTTAAATTTATTTGAAATTTACGGTGTACTTTTTTTATTTATTATAAATAAACTTTTTATGATTTCACCACTCTTTTAAAATTGCGTCGTGTTTGCGATTTTCCCATTTAGGTATAGATAATATTGCGAAAGCCCATCTATTACCTACCCTATTTATAATGTTATTAGGATTCACCTTTCTCATGATGCGTGCATTATTATACACGTACAGTTTAAGGTACCACAGATATCTTTTTATTCAATAGGAATACTTATAATGCAAACGGAAATTTCAATGTATAAAAATAAAATATTCCAAGGAAATCGCCCTACGCCAATAGTATTTCATAAAGTATTTTATACAAAAGATGGTTTTTATCGAACATTATTATTCAAAATATTTTTTTTTATCATTAGTACGCACGAGAATTACATTTTTTTGGTTGAAATTTGAGTCTATCGCATTATATAAATTTAATTAAAATCAAAAGCTCATATCATACTATGATATAGATTTTAAATGTCAATAATATGTATAATATATTTTATGATTGAACGGTAATGTACAATCTACATATTATTATTATTATTATTATTATTATTATTATTATTATTATTATTATTATTATTAACTAATAGCAACGTTATTGAATTATATCTAAATGTAGTCAAAGCCTTTCAAGTCTATTATATTTAAATTTATTATAATTTGGTAAAATATTTTATATACTTAGTATGTAAATTTAATTTTTTTTTGTAAAATTAAATAGGTACGTTCGTTGAACACGAATAAACATATTATAATAATATTTTAAGGAAGCATTAGATTTTAAAAAGTTCTATTTACATCGAAATTTATATTTTTATAAAAGTCACGCAACTGATAAATTGAAAATATGAAATGGCAAATAAATGATTGAATTATTTAAATCTAGTTAGTTACTAAAATAGATTACTAAATAATCAACTATAGACGGAAAAATAAAAATGTATCGCATTTCATTTTGTTATTCATTTTATTACAATTTTTAATAAAAAAAATATAATATAATATTTTATAGTAGGTTTAAAAGTGAAACATTTAAATAATAATTATAGTATGTTTTGTTATAATTATAATAATACGTATAGCAACTCATTAATTAAATTTATTTCGAAATAGAACGTCCAAAGGGTGAACCTGCTTTTAACCGGGCTCTATTGCTCGTGCAATAACCGTATTTCACGCTTCAAATGTTTTCAAAAGAAAATTAAAAAAAAAAAAAGTTTTTATTATTTATACACTTAAATTATTTACCTATATTGTTTTACACATTAATTACACAAAAATTATAAATAGACCGCGTTGTAAATTCTCTGTTTTCTAATACACACTCTGAGACAATAGTACGTGGGTACGTTATACGTGTTAACGTACTCGTATATAATTTCATTTCTATTGGTTTAGAGAGAAATCGTTATATTATTAAATATAATCATTTCAATGATTAAATATTTAAATGTTTTACAATTTATACAACTCATAATAATTATAAAGTCTTTTGTATTTTATTTAGGTCTGATGGAAAATATCATTGTGTAATATAATATTATATTGTATCCTTTCACCATTAATATT
This sequence comes from Tetraneura akinire, assembly GCA_021307375.1. Classification (NCBI taxonomy): domain Eukaryota; kingdom Metazoa; phylum Arthropoda; class Insecta; order Hemiptera; family Aphididae; genus Tetraneura; species Tetraneura akinire. The sequence goes on along the minus strand of JAIUCT010000001.1, from coordinate 7,968,996 downwards.
AATATTTGATCACTGGAATAACGACCACGAAGAAAATTTCTTTGCAAATAAAAACCAGCTTTTTATATTTTATTCTGTTCTAAATGTTTCCGTAAAACTTTTAATATTGACAATTAACCGTCTAACTGTAGCATGGTATAGCAACTTAATATTCATATTCACGACTTTACCAGAGCATGACAATATCACCTTTACACAAATAGTATTAAGTATCAACAGTGTCTTATAACAGTATCTTAGTATTTATTATTAAATTAAAATTGTCTAGGCATGTATATTAAAAAAAAAAAAAACCATTTTAAATTCATGGAATTGTTTGTATTATTTGATAAAAAAAAACTATGTACCCATAATATAATATAAGCTATTAACTAATAACCAAAATAAGTGTTTAAACATATGTTTTCCATCGTATGACATAAAAAATTTGAATTATGAACAAGTTAAGTATTACTCTGAACGATCTGTGAAAGCCCAAAGTTTGTCTAGTTGACCCAAATAGAAGTTTTCAGACGAATTAACTTAGACTCCAGGGCCTCGTTGATAGTTTAGAATTTATAGAGTATAACATTATTATATTATATATGTATTATATGCATATAGGATTTGGTCTTTAGTCTTGTAGTGAGAATTGCAATAAACTACTTGTGAATCTATTACTATCGTGGTAAAGTTGAAACTAAATTTATAGTAATGTTAGTCGTATATTATTGGCTAGTCAATTTAACTTATGGAATATAAAATTGTGTACAACAATTTATAGTTGTTGAGGTATCAGAGTGCAATAAATATTTATTTTGATATTATATTAAAATAAATAAAGTACAATATATTATTACAGGAAGGTTATTCCATTATTTTAAATTATATAACACGTTTGTGCGCGTGTGTGTATGCATTTAGGTTTGTATATATTATTAACTAATAAATTAAATAAATGTGAGTTTAAAAATCACCAATATCCTATTATTCCTCATATATATATATTATATTATATTGAATAAATAATATAAAATATATATAAGGAATTTATATGAAATATAATTTATATACATATAAAAAAAGGGGGAATAGTATTACAAATCATAACTTGTCAGCTTTTTACAACAATATTTCCACAAAATCATTTAAATAAAACAAATAAATTTTCGTCACAAAATTCACTCCAATATTATAAACATAACATTATATTCCCTCGAGTAAATGGGTTAGAATAACATTTTATTTATCATACTTATACGTCTTTTCAAGACATAACTAACATATGGTTTAAATTTAATAATATTTCTTTCAACTAAGTCATATATTTATTATAATAAATATAAACTGTACGTCGAAAGTCATATAAAAACAGAAATTACAAATATTTTTTTTATATATATAAGAAAAAAAAAACAATCATATTGACAAACCGAATATAATAATGTTATTAGTTAATCTGTTATTATTAAAAAATATTGTTTTCCTTGCACAATTTACACAATGATATTATATGGATATACTATCGGGTTAGGTTTATTTGTAGTTCAAACATTTTGATATATTTGAAATATAATATATGTTACGATAATTACGATGTTATTTTGGAAAATAACGTTGTTTCCCAGTCAATAACATTTTTTTTTTCTAATTTTTTGCAGACATCAATAGATATTATGATATTTTTTTTAGTAAATAACGCTAATTATCTAATGGAATGATGTTATAATTTATCACTGTTAACTGTAGCATATATATTCGACTTTATATTTTATTACTAAAAATAATATTATTTACCTATCATTTATTTGGTTATTTCCTAACTAAAATGTTATCATATACTGACCATTTGTTTAAATTATGCCTAACATTTATTGGGGTTTTTGATCGAGGTAAATTAAATTGCGTAGTTATCGAAAGTACGTTCAAAATCGGGATTAAAATAGCATTTGAGATACGTGACAGATGTTTATACTGATTAATCTATGTGGTTTAAATGATATAATATTTCACTTTTATAAATTAAAACGTATAAACTATACAGTTATGTTTCACTGTTGTGTGTATGGACATAAATTTCTATAATATGTAATACTTTCAACGAAATTTTTTAAATAATACTGTGAAGAACAAACGGAAAGATAATTATTATTTTTCATAATTTGATATTATCTTAAAAATAATTTGTTTAATAATTATTAATGTAAGTAATTCGTAAATATTGTGAATTACATTTGTAAATAATATATTAACTTTCCGTTATTTTTCATTTAACATAATTTTCCATAATATTATACATAAATATTTATTAGTTTATTACCAATCATGTCAAATTTTCATGATCAATATATTTTAGATTTTGAGCGAAGCGAAAAATGTATTGGTTTTACAATGATATGTGTCTTTTTCTTTAATATATATATGTCTGAAGACACTTTTACTACCCGAAATAATGCTCCGATTATCACGAATAGCAAATGTTTCCGGTTGGAAAGTGTATGTAGTTGGTATTCCTTTTAGGTCATTTTTCGAATTTCTCAAAATTGACACTACGCGATAGAAAAACCACAAAAAATGACGAAAAACGATAATTATCACAAAACTGAAATTTCGACGAATTTAATATCAATATTTCTCGATAACGTAAGCAAATTTGAAATAAGAAAATTTTATTGGGCGTTTTCATGGGTACTATATTATATGTGGTAAAATTTTGGAACCGCTATGTTAATATTTCTTCAAAATATAGGAATATTTCGTAAAATTCTCGTTTTTATGTATATAATGTTTGAAAAAATTGGCAGTTTTGGGTTTGAATATTTTACTGAAGTATACACACATATTACTTAACACGATATCAAAATATTAGAAAAATCCCAAGTCTCAATTTGTTTATATAATGTTTAAAATTGAAATTTCAGTAAATCAATATTTAAAGTAGTAAGGATTCTTCTTATTATATTTCAATATATTACAATAATGTTAAATAAAATTGACAAAAAATTTTTAAAAATTTTTAATATTTTATTGAAGCTTAAATACATTTTACTTTACTCAGTTCCAATTAATAGTGAATTATTACATTTACGATTTTTTTTATAGCTGTTTAAAATATAAAAAAGAAAGGGAAGAAATACTGGTGTGGAAGGGATACAGCCATACAGGTGTAAAAAGGATAGTATTGAATTTTGATTACAATTTGAATGCAATGATATGTGATGATATAATGATATAATGATGAGTGCTCAAATCGTTTTCACGAATGTAATGATTTATCAATGTTTATATGCTGAAAATTTTACTGAAGTATACACATATATTACTTAACACGATATCAAAATATTAGAAAAATCCCAAGTCTCAATTTTTTTTTTTATAGCTGTTTGAAGTTGATATTTTTAGTTTAAACAAAAATCTACTGATTTCCAATGTTCTGTTTGTATTGTTGTTAATATTTAATTTCGTGTTAAAGTAGATACAAGAATTAAGAAGTTTTTAAATGAAAATGATAATCTACAATTTAAATGAAAATGTAAATGTAAAATGTAAAATTGATCAAAGGAATTCTCATCTTTTACATTTTAACCACAGTAAATGTTATGTAAGTTGAAAAACAACCATATTATAATTTTTAATCGTACAATTAATAATTATATAATATGCATTATAAATACGTTTTGTACCGCGCTCATAATTCTTCGAAAATTAAATTAATGTATAATTATTGAATACTATTGAAAATTAGTTTTTGCCTTTTTTAAATAAGTATTCAAGTAAGTTAAGTAAGTATACATATTTTTATATTTTTGTAGTTTTTATCTGTGAAATATATAAATGCAAAATTATAATATATAGGTACAAACGAGTACACATTGTTAAATTTTTATACATAATTTATTACAATTTTACAGAGAATATAAAATATTTATAATTTATTCAGCTTGTAAATTTAACGTTTCTAGATAGGAATTCATAGATTTCTTCCATTTCAAAAATAAATATTACCATAACATAATATTATTATGTATGACATCAAATGGAGAAGAATTATTGTACGATAGTGTTATATTTTATATTAAGTATTTTTTTTTTCAAACTTACATTTACATGTTTTTTTTAAGACAATTAATAAATTTTTTTATATATACCTACGAGTTAGATTAGATATTCTGGTTAATCATGTCTAGGGATATATATTATATGTATATATATATATATTGCGTATAATTAAATGTGTTAAAAAACAATTAATCTTATTTTAATCGTATTAATCTTAAATAGCAATATATCTATAACAAATTTTTAAAAATAATTATTATACCGTGATCTGCCGTTAAAATTTATTAACATATTCGTAAATAATATTTGATCCATATAAAATTTACAATCCACATATTAATCATAATATTTTTATGATATGATTTCAATAGGTATATAATATATTTATTTGGCATTTTAATATGGTGAAATGTAATTATAAATTGAATAATTTTACTTTACTTCAATTAGTATTATTATTTTAATATTATGCAAACGCTCATTAACAATGACCATAATATTATCACGGTTTACCATATTGAAGGTTTTTTTGTTAGCTGACAAAAATACATTTCATTTAAAAATTGTTCATCTCATGCGCGGTATTTTTTTTTTTATGTTACAGTATTGACATGAAATGTTATTTTTTTTTTTTTAATTTAATTTTTAATTTTTAAAATTATTTTTGTTAGTTAATCATTTTTATAATATAACTGTAACAAAGAACAATAGTTTTATATTACTATATATACACATAAAAAGAGCACACGTGAATAATTGTATACTAGTTATAACTAAAAACTATAGTTTGTGTCTTTTTATTAAAAATTCTTTCATTCTTTTGCACGTTTTAAAAATCGAAATTAGCTAATGACAACTTTCAGCTAATTTATTTATTTTTTTTATTATTATTCAATGTACCTATTGATTATTATTATTGAATTGTCAAAAAACTATAGCGTGGAATTCAATAAAAAAATTGTTTTTGTTACCTGTTTCAGATGACGACGCCTGTTTTTGTCTCGTCGAGGGTAAGTACTTTTTAGAATTTTAAACAATATAATGTTATAATATTTTATATTATTATGTTTAATATTTTAATATTATTTTGTATTATAATTAATTGGTAAATTTCAAAATAATATTATACTAGGATATACTTCAAATTTATGTGCTACACGGTTTATAGTAGGATATATTGCTGAAATTAAATGTGATATCATAATAAATTAATAATATATAAAAATACTTGATCGAATTTTAGGAATTGCATCAGTATTAAAGTTGCCATTGTTCTACAATAATAGAATTTGGTCCATTATCGCACGTATAAAAGAGCCCTCTTTGGAGGCCAACAAATAACGAAACTCGTATAAAATGGACAGTAGGTATATGTTGTATAATATATAGATTGTAGGTACTCGTATTATAATTAATGTGCCACTCTAAAAGCTTCAACGTGATTTTCCTGTGAATTAATTAAATAACGCGTAGGTACTTGTAATCATACCAATCGACTAAACGAATTGTACTCGTAATATATTATTATAAGTATAAAATATATTGTTTTTTATGACATGATTAAATCTCGTATAAGTCGACGGAACAATTTCAATTCTATATTTAATTATAGTTCTATATTACACAAATCCATCTAACCGCGTGCTATTATTATATTTTGTATAGTTTATGTTGCACTAAAGGTAACATATTTTGAATAGAATACCTTATAACGGCTTAACCCAAGAAATAATAATTACCTATTTTAAGTTATTTCTCTGTAATGCCACAACGTTCTAACGTAAATAATGATATTTAGGTTTCAATTATATTTAGTATATAAGAAAAAAGCGTTTATAATTTTATATATTATATTATTAACTATAATAAATTTAATAAAGTTACCTTAAATTTCAAAAACAAATTTTGGCAACTTCTTAATATTGAAGATAGGAATGAATAAAATTCAAATAAATTATAATATTATATTATTATTATTCAATTTTATTTACACTTATATCATAATAAATAAAATACAGGTAACAGGTAGGTAATTAAAATCAAATAAACATTTATATTTTTAGTTTATTTTTAACAATTTCCAATTAATTAAGTTATTCATTTTAAGCTTGATATAAATCACTGTAATATTATTTTCCTGTATATTATATTAATATAACATATAATGTAATAATATTTGTATAATTATACAAAAAATTATATATTTCACTATAATAAAAAAAATCTGAATTCTGTTTTTATATAAACAAAGTTGTATTTTTTATGGTAACATATATTTTAAAATATTTTATATAGTAATTCTTATTAGTTAGGTATTCATTTTTACATAAAAATTAATATGTGTATGATTTCACTTGACTAATTTATAAGTTGATTTTGGATAACTTTCAAATTTTATAATAAGTTATTTATTTTCGTTAAAAGATAGTTTATATAATTTTATTTGCTTTTAAAAAATGTTTAAATGTTATATTTTTGTTTTGTTTTTTTAATTTTTAACCAAAATATATTACAATTTTTTTTTTATATTACCTAATTTTACATTATTTTTGTTTCCACAAAACTAAAATTGTTATAAAAATATATTTAGGTATTCCGTTAAAATATTTTTTTCGTATTTTACTGAATAAATAATATATTATTGTACTCGAAATAAATTTAAATATGTAATGTATAATACGTATTTTTAAGGATTATGATTAATATTATTGATAAAATCAATAATTTAATATCATAAAAGAAAATGAATATTTAAAAAACAATGATTTGTGCATGATAAAATATAATAGGTACATTTTGGATAAGATCAATTTTTTATATAGAACACTTGTATAGCTAAATATAACGACATAAGTAAACTTCCATCAATCATTTTGATATTGGAATTTTGCACAACAGTTTGTTTCGTCAGAGTTATTTGTTACAATACATATACATAAACAGTCAATAATATAACTACGAATATGTTATTGTTTTGATACCGTTTCGAATATAACATTTTCAGTAGATGTACGAAAAATATACAATAAGAAATGTATATTTTATATTTCTGCAAAATCGACTTATGAGTATTTACTACCTATATAATAATATAAGTAAATAACTAATACAATTAAGAATTAAATACTTAAAGTATTGAAAAATGTATAAATATCATATATGTACCCACTATTAATATAACATCTTTTATATTGAATTTATAATATTGACAATTTATTATTAACGATAATTCATTAAAGATTGTTAATTTAATACTATGAATTGCAGGTATCATAAATCAAAGATAATTACCTCACATCCATGTAAAAAATACAATTTTTATAAAATGCATTTACAAATATGTAATAGAATAAAATATCGTTTTTAATTTAACCAAGTTTTTATTACCCACTTTAAGTTTTGCATAAATATTAATATAATACGTACATTTCAAACCACCGTATATTCGTATGTAAAACATAAAAATATTTTTAAACACAAATTTAAATTATTTTTATGATATATTCTATGTACTGGATATATTATCTAGGTACTAAAAAATAAAAAAAAATTATAATTAAACTCGTAAAGTTTAAAGTTGAATTTGCAGTGTTTTATAATAGATAATTCTAAAATTGTGTATGCAAAAGGTGACTAAAAACCTATTAAAAGACAGCTTGAAGATAAGAGTACGTTTTTAGAATTTTGTCGACTAAAGTTGAGTATTCAATTTTCTTGTTTCAGTTTGTGGGGTTAAGCACTGACGAAGTAACTCTAATCTGTAAAGTACGAGTGTGTCGGAAACTTTTTACGGTGTAAAATTCCCTTTTCATTAAAATATATTCGCGTACGTACAGAAGTATCATAAAAATAATTATTTATAAGTGGACTTCGATTCAAGTCTTGATCTTAGGACAGCCGTTTAAAATAATTATAAAGCGTATAAATGAAATTAAAATATAACTATAAAGACACAGATCGTTGATTTTTGATTCCTGCAAGATATCGTAATTAGATTATGTACATTGTACATATTTATATATTTCGTAACTCGATTAGGAACAAATTGGTAATCAATAATAATAAATATTCAACGCTTATTTAATAGACATTGTTGATTTATTTGATGTATTACCTTAATACCAACCGGTATATCAAAACGGTCCAGAAGGCACAAACTGCGGGAAGAAAATGATGCTGTATATTACTTTGATATATCGCAACGGGGAGCTCTTATTATTATTATACTTATTATAGACAGTGATTTTGTGTGTTTTTTTTTTCTTTGGAATATTTGGATTACAATGGTTTAACGCCGTCATATCGCGAAAACTGTCATAGTCGAATAACGTCGGCCGTACATAACAGTTTTGCCGTTGTGTGGCTAACGTCATTCAATAACGGCCTTTTTAGTATTGACATTTTAACAGTACATCAAACGGCAGTATTGTTCGGTTACAATGGTGTAAAAACCATTGCACGGCGATTAGAATGTTATAATGGCTGTTGTGTTTTCGTCACGCGACGGCGACGGACAATTCATACACTCAGAATAATAATAATAATAATAATTTCTAACCCTTTTTCATCGTCCATCAATCACCGTTTTAATCACTGTAATATTATATTATATATATAATTATATATACGTTTCGTTAATTTTATTAATCTTTAGGGTTTTTCTGCTCCGTTTAAGATACGCTGCAGATATAATAAATATCGTTACGACGTTTTTAGAAGCCGATAAATATTTTATAGCGATATATATATATATATTATGTTATCATTTGAAATGTTATCACTCGGATTTAAATTCGTTTGCTATCGTACACTACGATTCTGACTCGCTGCGATATCGTGTCTTGTACACATACACATCCGTTTATATTATTGTCATTCGATTTAATACTTTATAACTTATTCTCTCTTAACCGATTTGAAGGCAGTCTGTTCCGCTAATGAATACTAAACATTTTTTGTTTGCGATTTCCGTGGTTCGCAAAAAAACATACAAACAAACACACAAACAAATAAAAAAGTAAATAGTGGGTTTCACACCTCACACGTAATAAATTATAATTAAATTACGATCGCGATTTCGTTTTGGTTTGATCAAAACAACATCGACGTTTCGTGTGAGATATCGCGTTGTAAGGAAAAGTTCAATACGAGGACGGCCGACACGACGACGGTGACAAAATAACGGGGAATTTTACCACGCGAGTGGAATAACAAAAGGCGCGCGTTTCACTCTCGAGTGCGCGTAATCATCGTTTATCTTTATATAATAATAAAATATATTATTTTCTGCCGTCGCCGTCGCCGTGGCCGTGTTATCTATATATTTCCCGATGATGGGGTTAGGATGGTCTGCTTCACGACAAATGACCCGACGGAAACGTCAAAATAATTATATTACACTTTCGGACGTGAAAAATTACTATAACGAATTTCGACTGTATGGACGCTGAATCCACAGCCGTCACGATTACACAAGATTATATACGCTTCACTTATATTATATCATTCGTATATAATATGATATATGTACGTCATGACACGTGCGCGCGGGTATTGGTAAAGGTAGCTGCACGGCGCATCGAAATCTCCGGACGTCAAAAACCACACTTGGGAATCAAAATTTTCTCTCTTCTACTCGGTCTTTGCGTATTATTACGCGGTATATAATAATAATAATAATAATAATAATAATAATAATAAAAATAATAATAATAATAATAATAATAATAAAAATAATAATAATAATAATAATAATAGTAAATAAAAACCACCGGAATAATAATTTTATATATTTTTTTATTTTATTTTTTTTATACCGGCGTTATACGTTTATACGCGAGATCACGTACCTGCGTGCAGCCAAAAATAATAAAATTAAATCCGCGCGTACACTATATATATACATACGAATACATACGATTACAACAACATTATTATTATGATTATTCCGACACTAGGAGAGGCGTTTCGCGAGATCGCACACGTTCGAAACGTGATTTAGCCGACCGCCGCCGTAATATTATGCGCGCGAATAAAATACACTTCGCACGGTACTCACACACACACACACACACACACGTAATATTATAATATGTGTGTGTGTGTATTGTTATATACGTATAAACGTTAACGTGTACCCGCGTTCATAATATATTATTATACAATGCATACAAGGACCAACACGCCACATTAAATCCCGAGTACATACGCATACTCGCCAGCCAAATCACGTCGTCGAGATTTATGGAGGTATTGTTGACGTTTTTTGACGGCAATATGATATTTTCTCATTTCCCGCGGGTAAAGCGACCCCGCGGTCTAGCCGTCGTTTTATTTTTTTTTTATAATATACGCGCGTTCGTGTGATATTTTATGTATTATTTCGTTTTTCCGCGGGAAAGTGTAAACGACGAGCGTTCGACGAAATGTGAAAAATTTAACAATTTATATGTACAGGTATTGTTACAATAATAAGCAGAAACGCTGTATGAATAGAAACGGATTTCGAATAATAATTCGAGGAAAAAATGTATAATAATAATAATAATAATACGAGTAATATGGCGTATTGGACGCGCGCGTGTACCTATGTGATATGCGTTCGCGAATACAACTTTTAATCCCCATGAAGAGGTCAAGGTCTTCGCCCTTCGGCATGGGTCGCGCGTCACGTCATTATTAAACAGCTCCAGAGCGTGAAAACATTGCCAAATAACGATATAAAAACTAAAAATATCTATTTTTCGCTCTTCACATATGATATTATTTTATATTAGTATAATTTGTGCTATACAAGTATATTACGTTACGGTAAATGGATGTTATTTTGTAGAAACAAACATTTTTACGGGCAAATAACATTATGAGCCTAAATCAGTGCATGTTGTATTGTTATTTTCTAGTAAATCACGTTAGTTACTTCACGGAATGGATATTGTTGTTATTAAACTTTGTATCTAGACACATTATTACTAGTGTACGTGTATGACACCGGTTCGCGAAACGAGGTTTTAGGTTTTATACAAAACCCCCGACTATCCGCACCAGGTTTACAACAAATAGATATTAAGTTGGTAGAGGTTAGGTTGGAGCCAAGAGTCAAAAATCTCGAAAAGTGCCGCGAAACGAACTATCCCTTACAATCGAAAACTATAAACTACAAAAAAAATAAAAAAAAAACTTATATTATACCTAAGCGAGTAAAATATCAACGTCGTTCTCCATCGTATTTGAAGATTCACTCGAATGTTCGTTGAATAACGATAATATCCACTGATATCTGATAATAACGTCGTTTCACGTCATTTACCGTAACATATACTCGTATATATATGTGGAAATTCAAAATTGAACAAGTTTCGCCGAAGTTTCATTATTGTCGCGTCGTATACAAAACGCTGGTCCGCGTGGATCGTCTTACGGAATTGAATGAACGTACCTTTTATTCGTGTAACGGGTAATCGCGAAACAAGACACTTGCCCATGCATACGGCTGTAACCGATCGCCCATATTCTACGGCCGCCGGAGAGAGTGAGAGAGAAAGATTTGAAAGAATAACAGTGAGAGGGTGCAGAGAAGAAGATGCTGCGGTGGTGTGTCTGCGTGTGTGTGTGTCGAACGAGGGGGATGATGATTGGAGAGGAAAAAGGGGGACGACCAAAATCAATACGCGAGCGAATTTTGTAGGAAACCAAAGGAGATTTCGCGTGTGGTCTGCACACGTATTTTTATCCGCGACTCTTCGACCGGGATATCATTGTCGTCGGCGAGAAACGAACGGTTTGCGCGACGAATATAAAGACGAACGCGAGACGAAAACGGGTCTGCGAAGCGACGGGCGACTATAGACACGAAACCGATGTAATGTTATAATATGGCCATTATATATTCGGTTTTATGGAAAAAAAAAAAAAAAAATTAAAAAACGTATTAAATAATATCAATTTATCGTTTATTGTCGAAATTCGAGATAGTTGAAATTTGCACGATTTCGCATTTTCCTCACTGTATAATATTGTTATTATTATACCTATACCGTGGACGAAAGACGTTAACAATATTATCACAACCATAATATTACCGTAGTCGCCATATCAATATTATATCGTTTTATTATCATTATATTATTATGTGCGCGATAGTATCGGATAAATGCGGATAAATAACACGCCCGCAGCATCACGTTATACCGCATTACGCTACTGTTTTCTTCCTCCCCCACACGAATTTAGCATTGAACTAGTGACCCCGTTCGGGTTTTATTTCAACCGCATTTTATATTTTCTTACTTGCTACGTCTTGCCCGTCAATGCGTCGTACACAATAATAAATACAAATAACGATTTTGCGGTCCGCCTGTGTATACGCTATATATACTCGGAATCGTAAATTATTGCGGACGCGATTATTCCGATCGCGACGCTCGCGTTCGGAAAAAAAGTTTTATGCTTACAATAATTTCGTTGTTTTTATTTCCACGTCTGTTATATTGTTCTCGTTTGTCAAACAACTGCGGTCGTGAGTCTGCGTATTACCATATACCGTATACCGCACGTATACATTTATATTATATTATTATATACACGTACAACTATAATAATGCATTATATACGTATATATGTATACATACTTAAGCACACGTTTCGCCGTTCGTTTGAAGACGTCCTCGAGAACATCCACGAGTGCCCATCGATTGTCGAACTTATTTTATGACATATATATATATATATATATATAGGTACCGTTATTATTTATTATTGACGCTGAGAGTACGCGTTCGAACCGTTTCACTCGACGAGATTTTTCCCCATTCTGAGTTTAACCACGCGTTATAATATATACCGCGGTTCAAAACAATATCGTACACATACGTATCCGATGGTTTAAAGACATAATTTATTATAACTGCGTCGCAATCAACCCACGGGATTTTATTGTTACCGGCGGGTCTGCAAAGTAATATTTTGATTAAACGACGCACTATAATGATAATAATAATAATAATAATAAAAGGTTATGGAAACGTCGGGAAAAATTTCGAATTCAAGGGCGTGTAAACTCATTTTTTTTTTTTTTTTTTAGTTATACGTAAAAACGTATCGAATTCTCGCATACTGGGTTATTATTTTCATATTTAGTTATAAAATTGTATCTAATTTAGGTAATTTATTTTATGTGTACTTGACAAAGTCGTTAGATTAAGGTTAGGGATAAATATTTTAATTTGTTAGATATTACGAAACTACGAATGTTGTTACTATATTCTTCAATTCCGTCTCGTTATTGCTACGTTTGAGTAGATGGAGCATCACGAGAAACTCTTATATTTTCCTTGACGTTAAAAATTAGTAATCGAGAACTAAAAAAACTAAATTAAATTTATAATAAATTTAGAAAGTATATAGGAAAATTTTTATAAGCACAATTCATTTATTTAACAAAGATTATCTTCGGAGAAGTATCTCTGACTAGTGTTGTATAGTTAACATTTTCTAATCATACGTGTTATTATATGTACAACATCATAATATTCTAAAAAAAGATTTTGATTGATATTAAATTTCTAATGACGGGACACATAATATAGTCAAGATATTATATTACAATCAATTCATTTAACTCATATAAAACGTTAATATTTTCACACCAGCGAAATAAAATGTAGGTGTAATGTTTAAGCTAATCAAATTTTATTGATGTAAATTCCGCCTTTATCGTGAATTGTTATTTCTCCATTGCTCATTAACACATTTTTACATTATTTCAATTAAACCAAATATATTTTATTCTATTAACATAATTTTTATCATAAACTATGTTAATTAAACATAAAGTAGGTAGGTATACATACCTCATTTTTTGGTAATTTTTCCTACCGTAATAAATACAATTTCCAAGCGAAACCCTTTGCTTATGAATATAATCAGACTATTATATATAATGTTATAAAAAATGTTGTAAAAACTAAAAACTATATTATTTCTTGCTCCAACTGAAATTTAAATAAAGGTTAAATTTAAATATAATGTATTCATGTTTAAAATTATACAAATCTTTTATATCTTTATATATCTTTATATAAATTATAAATTTATATAAATTTATAAATATAAATTTTATAAATAATATATAAATTATTAAATAATAGTTTATAAATAATAGTTTTTAATACAAGTTCAAAATTAAAATACAATTTTTTAAGATAAATAAATTATCAATTTACCACTATCATTTAACTTTAATTAAAAGATAAAATGCAGGAATGTCAAATATCATTAAAATTATTTTTATTGTACTTTTAGATTCTGAGCGAAGCGAAGAATGTATTGGTTTTACAATGATGTGTGATTTTTTTTTTGTTTTTTTTTTTTTATTCTGAAGACATTTTTACTACCCGAAATAATGCTCCGATTATCACGAATAGGGTATGTTTCCGGTAGCAAAGTGGATCTAGTTGGTACTTTATTTAGGTCATTTTTTGAATTTCTCAAAATTGACCCTAAGCGGTAGAAAAAACTTGGAAAAAATGACGAAAAAGCGGCATTTTTCACGAAAAATGAAATTTTGACAAATTCAATTTCTATATTTCACGATAACTCAGGCAATTTTTAAGATAGCGACCTGAAAATTTTTTTGGGTGTTCACATAACTATTATACATATGTGGTAAATTTTTGGAACCGTTATGTTAATTTTTCTACAAAATATTAGACTTTGAATATTTCGTAAAATTCACGTTTTTACGTATATAATGTTTGATAAAATTGGCAATTTTAGGTATTTTGGTCTGAAAATTTTACTCAAGTATACTTACATATTACTTAACATCATACTAAAATATTATAAAAATCCATTGTCAAAATTTTTTTTTATAGCCGTTTTAAGTTGATATTTTTAGGAAAACGAAAATCTTAGAATCCATACATATAAATAAATATTCTGAAAACACTTTTACTACCCGAAATAACGCTTCGATTTTCACGAATAGCGAGTTTCAGATGTAAAAGTGGATGTAGATGGTACTTTATTTAGGTCATTTTTCGAATTTCTCAAAATTTACTATAAGCGGTAGAAAAAACTTAGAAAAAATGACGAAAAAACGGCATTTTTCACGAAAAATGAAATTTTGACGAATTCAATTTCTACATTTCACGATAACTCAGGCATTTTTTTAGATAGAGACCTGAAATTTTTTTTGAAGGTTCACATAGCTATTATATATATGTGGTAAAATTTTGGAACCGTTTTTTAAATTTTTCTACAAAATATTGAACATTGAATATTTCGTAAAATTCTCGTTTTTACGTATATAATGTTTGATAAAATTGTCAATTTTTGGTATTAAGGTCTGAAAATTTTATTGAAGTATACTTACATATTAATTAACATCATACTAAAATATTAGAAAAATCCCTAATCTAAATTTTTTTTTATAGCTGTTTTAAGTTGATATTTTTAGTTCAAACGAAAATTATAATCTGACTGAACTTCGCTCAGAATCGTTTTTTCGAATGCAATGGTTTATCATTGCATTCAAATTATAAATAAAATTAAACGCTATGGTTCGCACACCTGTATCCTGTGCGGCAGGAGTATCAGCTCATCTTTTTATATTCTCATTTAACCAAATAAATAAATTTATCAATATAATAACTGTAATTATACAAATATAAAACGTATAAAATAGAGAATTATACTATATATTAAAGTACCTATTCAATAATCAAAATCTTGTTTATGACAAATCTTGTTTACATCCTAGTAAAAAAACTGAGTAAGAAAAAATAAAATATATTTTTTCCTTATTAAATAAAAAAATAATAATAATTCACATTTAAATATAATGAATATTTTATTTAGTATACAGAATTTCTAATTAATAATAATATATTAGTATAAATAATTATAGCTATACCTATAGCAAAAATAACTTCTAAATTAATTCTGTAGTACTTACTTCGTTAACAAATATTTATTTAATTTAATTAAAAGCAAAACAAAACTAAACAACCTGAATTTATAAAATTTAAATTAAATGTATACCAGTTGAATATTTTAATATATAATGTATACATACTTTTTAAGATAAACAATTATTAAACAAATATTAATTTCAGTTTAAAAATTATTTACTTTTTAAAATAATACACGATTTACAATATATTTTGATTAATATTATATTATAATAATATTATAATAGAATGTTATGAAATAAAATAATATTTTAGTTCTGTAACATTTATATTAGTTCTAATAAAATATTCTTTTTTAGCGCATTATTAATAAATAAATAAATAATAAATACCCATATACGCTCTTGAATTTTAAAAGTTTATATATAAATGTTTGATTTTACTAAGCTCGTCAAAAGAACAAAAGTATGAATTCATATGTAAATTTAAAACTTTTACAATTTTTATATAATATAATATATAAATTATACAAATGCAGTTCGTCTTAGAAATGTATTATACAATCTATATTCTATATAAATTACATCAAAAAAGTTATTTTTATATTATTTATGTAATAGGGTTTATTGAAGTTTATTAATAAAAAGTTAAGAATACCTAAAAAATATAATTCCACGTAAAGGTATAATAGTAAAAATTACACATTAATAAAAAATTATATATGCATATTTTTTTAACAAATCATGAAAATACAATATAATTTTTATTCTAATAATTTACTTTTGGCAAACATTTTTGTAAATAAAATTAATTAAAAATTGTGTGTAATTTAAGTTTTTATACATTATAAGTTTTAGTTTATTTGTGTACATAATTATATTAATGTTCCTGAAAACTCAAAACATTAATAATACCAAATGTATATTATTAAAATACAACATCGGAGTGCACATACAGTGTACCAGATGGCAGATGGGCCATCAACTTTCATATAAGTTTCTTCATATCTTTAATATTAATGAAACTTTCTATTTCAATATTATAAATCATACATTTTCGGAATTTTTTTTTCAAATATTTTATTTAAAAAGTATTTTATTTTGTATTATAACAATTTTTAATTCTGAGTTTTTGATTATTTATTTCGATATTTTACTATATGTAGATTACTTAAATTTCTAGAAACATTAATAAAATTAATTCTACAGTCTATGATAAAATAGACTAAAATAATTGTAAAATATTTAATATATATAATAATATTATAATGCATACATTATAGTATTATTATAATATTCTTAAAAAACGAAAAAAATTCCTAATAATTGTCATATGTATGAAATTAAGTATTTAACCTATCAATATTTTAATACAAATTTAAAAAATAATTTTTAAATTTATCCCTTTTAAAGTTCATAGAATGTATAATGACAATTTCTATTTCTTAATTTTTTTACAATATTTATAAATTTCAAATATTAGTATAGAAATAATATTCTGTACTCGTATGATCTGGTGTTAACTGATTTAAAAAAAAAAAAAATAATAATAATAAAAATCTTTATTTTCCGTTGAGATATTTAAATTGACAGATAAATCTAGAATTCTTTGTTTAATAAGATTAGAAGTTATCGAAATAATTAATTATATTAATATTATAATAGTAACTGATTTCACTGAATAAAAATTTCATAATAATATTTAACATAGTCAATCAATATTATATAATATTTCTAATAACAAAGTGTATTAAATCATTATTAATGAAAATTATTTAATTTTATAATCACACTCGCACATAATTGAATAATTTAGAATAATTACATTTAATGTTTTAAACTTTTATTTGGTATATTTATTATATTACGAATTACAGTTTTCTAGTGTAATATTATATCATAACAATATTCATATCAGGTGATTTATCTGGCGTATTCGAGTATAGGTATTTTCATTAAAAGGGACTAAAATAAAAGTCCCATAAATAAAAAAAACATGTCCAACCTTTTAAATATTTTATCAAAATCGTCATAGATAAAAATAACGTTTCGATCGCAAAATATAATTTTTATTACTGTTTATTTTAAACACAATTCCGTGAAAATTAAAATAAAAACACCGTTCTCATCTTTATGCTACTGTTAAACTAGACAATAAAAATCAATTTAATAATTACAAATTTATTTGCATTTAATATTAATTATTGTAAATTAATTCAATTTATTTATGTTTTAAATTTAATTAAAATACTTACTCGAATAGAATAGTAAGTTTTAATGTACAAATTTTACTTAACATATTTTATTTTACTAAATATAATTAAATATTTCTAATATTAATAATGTGTTTAATACAAATAATGTTAAGTATTATTCTTCTTATATATATTTATTATTTATGGAAATTGTATACCTACTTACATAACCTATAAATGTGTAAAGTACAAAAAATATAAAAACTCTAAAAAAATATTTATCATAGTAATAAATAATTTCATGATAGAATAAAAGAAAATATATTCTATAAGATATTTTTTTAACATTAAAATTATTTTATGAGTATGATAGTCAATTTAAATTCTATTTCAAAACTAGATTTTTTTTTTAATCGTGTTATTTATTAATTGTTTTATTTTAGTTCTATTCACAGAAATCACAATTATTATTGACATTCAAATAATAAAAATTTTATAATATAATATTATTGTAAATTACTAAATTAATTTCGACTCTAGATTTTCATAGTATTATTTTGTAAGTATAAAATCAAAGTCTAATAAACACATCGAAATTTTTTCGTTAACACTAAGTTGTTGGTCAACTACTCGAGGTTCCAAAAAAACCATAATTTTTTAAAAATTTTAATAATATTGATAAATAAAGCGTGCTGTGCATGTAATTTTTAGTTTTAACGAAATCAATTATTTTGTAAACATGTTAAAATTTTTGCACAAAAACATTATTTCGAGTGTGTACACTGAACACACACACACACAAGTATATATTATTATTATTTTTATTTTTATTATACCCAGTACCCGGTAAATGGTTATATCTTATAACGACTATATGCGAATGCGCACTACTATAGAGAATAGAAAAAAACAATAAAGGCACGTAATTAAGTTTAAGGTCGCCGTACTCATGTTTGAGGCAAATACTTTGTGGTTAGCATTTGTGTGTGTATTATATAAAGGAAACACTACAAACGTTCCAGACCTGATATTAGTCACGTGTGGGTGTGACAGGGTGGAACAACCTCCTTATTATAATATATTATAATGAAGCCAACTTAACAAGTTTGTACTGTAATAGTTTCGAAGAAAAATCATGACATAATTGATGGAAATCAGCTGGATGTTGCGAGTTATTGTAATAAAAAAACTTTCTGCGAATTTATATTGGAATAAGATCTGAATAATAACTGTTCATTAGACTTCCACTGCTGTGAAAACACAACTGAAATAATAATAATCAAACTTATATTTTTTTATTCGATTGAATATTAATCATTATAATAATAATTACATAAAATATTAATATTATTTCTCTGGTAATTTGTATTTATTTCACCACCACTTAAAAAATGTAAAAATCATTATATATAATTTTCATAATTATTAAATGTTCATATTCATATGCAAAAACACGATTGGAATTAAATATAATGTAAGTACGCATTTTGTTTTGTATGTTATTAGTTACGAAGCGATTTTCTCTTGGTTTGTTTTAATTTTATTAGGAATTTAAAATTAAAAATCTCTTATAGAAAGAAATATCGAAATACAGTTTTTCTAATACATAATACTACACAAATATTTTGTGATTCACATGAGTACGATGATATATATTACTAAAACAATATTGAGTTCAGAATTTATTCAAAATAGTTTTAGGTGTGATTATTATTTCTTATATCAATAATTTGAAAAAAATACTTATATTAAATTGAAAATATTTTTATAAAAATCGTATGCATAACAATTAATATGTGCACGTAATAGACTAAACGCATAGAAATAATCTTTGATACCTCGTGTATTTTTATGATTTTCACATCATTCTATGTTCATATGAACATCAATTTTATCAAGCATTTAAATTATGACCTTCGATTAAGTCGATTTAAATAACACGTCATCATAACGTATATACAGTAAAGTTACATACCTACCTTCTGAATTGAACATCACGTATAAATTGATTATTCATTCAACAATCATAACCATAAATTTAACTTTAGAAAAACATAAGAATACTGTCAATATTTATAAACTGTCGAATATAAAGAAAAATCAAAAGAAAGAACTTTATGGAAATGTTTAAAGAAAAATTATTACCCATATTAAAATTGTAAAATAAAAGAATAATAGTAGGATACACTATTTTGATAGTGTAATATACCTTTAAAAAATTCAAATTTAATAATTAAACATACAAGTAAACTCAAATATTTTCATTTTTACATTATTACCAAATACTTCATGAATTAATGAATAACTAGTATAAAATGCAATACACTCATACCTATACTTATATAAATGAGTACACCATCTATTATTTTCCTAATCTAAATATAAAATTATAATTTATTTTCTATTATCATTTATTTATAAAATATAAAATATGATTTATAATTTTATGATATATTCATACTATAAAAATATTAAATTTTATGCAATAATAATATAGTGTTGATTTCTATATTTTATTATTTTATAAAATACGAGTATAAGATTAATTAATTCATTTATATAAATTTAACTATCATCTATATTTTAGTAAACTGACAGTAAATTATTAACAATTATTAATATAAAATATTATTTTATTATTTAAATTTTACTATCTCCAAATAATAATTCAAAATATTTGCGTTATATTATATTTATATTAAATGTTTTGATTACATAAATTCTTTAAAAACTACATAGTATATATTATTATGTTTGTTTTTGTTTATATTATTAAAATACATTGTAACATTGAAATATCATCAATACACTTACAATGAGTATATTTAATATCATAATACAAAACAAATATTATTTTTTCTAATTATTATTACTTTTATTTGTATATAAAGTTCAAGTTTATGACATTCAAGAAGTTGTAAAATATTTATTTTGAGGGAATATTATTCAACTAAAACTTAAAACAAAGGACAAAAATGATTATTTCACTCAGAATATTTACTATTCGTGAATTTTTAATATTGCTTTATAATAATAATAATAAAAATAATAATAATAATAATAATAATAATAATAATAATAATAATGATAATAATAATAATAATAATAATAATAATAATAATAATAATATTTCTATAAATACAAAATTTAATTAACATACAATATAAGTACTGATTAAAATATTAATATAATTAATATATTATAACATTTTACATTTAATGAAACGAGAATTTTCAAGTTTCCATAGTGCCTATAGTTAATATTAAATGGACTAAAATGTATTAAAGATTTTGAGTGAAACGAAAAAATCTATTTCTTTTGCAATGATGTGTGTCTTTTTGTTTTTGTTTTTATGTATGAAGACACTTTTTGACCCGAAATAATGCTCCGATTTTCATGAATAGCATATAGTTCCGGTTGGAAATGGGATGTAGTTTGTACTTTTTTAGGTCATTTTTGAATTTCTCAAAATTATCCCTATGCGATAGAAAAAACGACAAAAAATGATGAAAAAGCGGCATTTTTTTACGAAATCTGAAATTTCGATGAATTTAATTTAAATATTTTACGAAATAAGGCAATTTTTACCGTTACCTACGTTAATATTTCCACAAATTATAGAACTTTAAATATTTCCTAAAATTCTTGTTTTTATGAATACAATGTTTGATAAAATATTGACAATTTTCGGTTTTTAAGTCTGAACATTTTACTAAAGTATATTCAAATATTACTTAATATGATATCAAAATTTTAGAAAAATCCCAAGTCCTAATTTTTTTTATAGCTGTTTAAAGTTTAAATTTTTCGTGTAATCGAAAACCAAGGAATACATATAAGTAGTATTCTTCTTATTATTTCTCAATACTTTTACAATAATGATAAATAAAGAAGATAAACAATTGTATTGAAGTGTACTTACATATTGGTTAACTTAGTTCCAAAAAAATAGAAAAATCTCAAGTATAAATTTTATTTAATAGGTGTTTAAAGTTGAAATTAGAGTAAAATCAATATTTGAAGTATTTATATGGATTTTTCTTATTATATTTCAATATTTTACAATAATATTATATAAAATAAATAAATTATTCTCAATCTATAAAACATTTTAAATAATTTAATATAATACAAGTGGGTATATTAAAAACTATCTTGCTACAAGAAAATAAATTTAAAAAATAAATAAAATAATTTTAATTTTAATAATAAAATTAAGTTTTTTAATTTGTATTCATTTAATGTGAAACATAATTCTTTATTTATTAGTATTTATAATTTTAATGCCATTCAATAAAAATTTTACCTAGTTAATATAATAATGAATAGTGATTATGAAATTTTTATAACTTTATTTGTAATACACAAGTATTTATTATTAATATTTATAATATATTCACATGTTCAAAAATTATAATACTACTAATTAAATTTTTAATTTCTTTACCCAAACAATGAAATTTATTGTAGATTAATTATTATAACTTTATATCCTTATATTATCTTAATTATAGAGGTACTATAATAACGTTATATATAAATATAGATCAAAACTTATAATTTAATAACTTTATCAGTAATTATCTAATTTTAATTAAGAATAATATTTTTAAAATTAAAATTTTTTTTTTAATAATATTGGTATACACATATTGATCGATTTCGATGTCCTCGTGATGATTTCATGCTATATGTAGCAGGAATACTAGAATTATATTTCACTAAAACAATTATATGAAAATAATAATTTATAGTAAATGCGTGTGAGATGATTTATTTTATTTATTATTGAGAATATATTATACAATACAATGTAACACTGTAATCATCAATCATTTTTAAGCCATAAGGTCAAACCAACTTTTTGACTATATTTATTTTAAATAACTCTTGACCATCAAGTTTACTAAGTCAATAATTTTGCATAATATATTATTCAGATAATATGTATGAAACAATGGCTGAACTCTATAGAATGTCATTTAACTACGAAAGCATTATATTATGTAGTTTGTCAAAATAATCATCTCCTATATGAACTGTAAAAATTATGAGGTAGAGTTTCAACTAACATTTTTGTTTGATACATTTTTTGCTACCTCATGATCATAAAGGGTAATATCTAAATAAATAATAACGTGAAAAATATAAGTTTTAGTACTTTATAAACTTAAAAATGCAAAATTTTATTTAATTTAAAACTAACAGACTATACATTTTTTATAAGTTAATTTTAAAGTAAGTTCTTAATGTTATTTATTTAGGAAGTTGTGATTATGCTCAAAAATAATCTTAGTATACATAAATGAAATTGAAATACATTAAAATAATTGATTTAATTTTATTTCTTTATCTTTTTATCTTATACTTATTTTGCAGTTAAGATTTATTTACAAATTAAAAATAATAATTTTCGAATTAATATTTTATTAATATTTCAATTGTTAAATTATTAATTGTAAACAATATATCATGATGAATATTTTATTGAATGTCAAGAAATTGATTAAAAAGAGATCTAAGAAACTAATTCATTAACGGGATTTTCAACTACCATTTTCAGATAAAAAATATATTCTATTTTTGTATTCTCTAGAATTTTTTATTTAGATGTAAACATCAGAAATACTTCGCCAAATAATTTTATTTGGTCTTTTTCAGTACCAAATAATATACTTTGCTTTTGTAGACTTTATTAAATTAAATATAAATCACTTGGTACTTTATATTTGTGTTAGGTGTCCATTGGTTTTATATATCTCGTAAAAGTTACAATTCAAAAATAATTAGTTGTATTAATACATTTAATGAAATTACACAAGGGACAGGAGTATCACTTAAAATTTGAAAAACTTTCAATTAGTTTATATTAAAGTTAATAGCTAATACTTTAACTTTAAGTGTGACTTTTACCTTAAAATGAATAAAACAACTTAATTTACTGAGTACATTCAATAGATTAAACGTTGAATGAATGATGTAATATTTACTGTTTATCTATGATTGCCCATAAACATTTTAATGGTCCATTATTACAATTTATTTTATAGCATTTAAATGTAATAATTTTAAGTCCAAATAAATCTTACTAGTTTTATTGATTACATTATAAAACTATGTATTATACTTGTATAATTTATGATTTTTATCTCAAGAAAAACATATAACTTAAAGATCTTGATATTATACAATAAAAATAATTTTCCAATAATGATAATTACCATAGCTGCTTATGTATTATGCATTTAGCGAATCCTATTCAAAATTTATAGCAGAGAAGTAGTAAAGAAGACTTTTAAATATAGATTTTTTTTTATATACTATTAAAATGTTTTTATTAAGAATTTTTTTTTTTTATTAAAATTACGTTTTTTCAAAAATAAAAATAAAATTGTATAATAATATTACTCACCAAAGTAACAAAAAATTATTAATTATTACGTGATTTATAACAAGTACATTTATAATATATACTTATAACAAAATTCAAAGAGTTAAAATTAAAACAATATTAATTAAGTTGTTAAAATTTTTGTAATAAAAATAAACACATTTGAAAAATACATTAAAATTTAATGAATTATAATTCTAAAATGTAACAACCAAATTAATAAATACGAATCATGTTTGAAATTATGTGTTATAGACTGTCACGTATCGTACGAAAAATATAGTTATTTAAAATTTAAATACAATCTTTCATCATAAACGGATACAATATATAAAATAATAATAATATACTAATAAAACTTTATATATTTTACGTCGTGTCACTGTGTCAGCATATTAAATTGTCACTGTTGACACTGAAAACCAGGGATATCATTTACAGTGTTCACATTTCGTTTAAATACATTATAAAATTCATTTCCTCAAATATCACACACTCCAAAACAAACATAAATAATGTGTAATAATTTTGACTTGTACAATGAATATGTTACATATTATTATTTAGTTGTTGTCGTTCTCAAACTTTCTGCCACAATAATAATACAAACCCCAGCACTGCCTGATATTACCATCAGCTATATTACAATATTTTTTATATTTTATTCCGAACGTGTTATGTTATTCTTCCTTCTTTGCAATGATAATTCTTTTACTTCACTTTATTTATTATAATATAATTTAAAGTTTAAACGTTAAGTAGGTATATGTGTATTTAATATAACTTAGGTTAATTAAAATTATTTTAATTATTTTCACAGAAACAAAACACAAATTATTCAATTGCAAAATTAAAACTGAATTTACATGTTAATAAGTAATATTACAAAAAAAACCCTGGAAACAACACTAATTATACATTTTCCCTTGTAATTATTAAAAATTGTGAATAAAAAATATAGAAGAACATTTCGTAAATATAAAAATGCATTACCATGTATGTATATTAATTAATTTTAAAACATTAAATCGATTGAATTTGAAAAAAAATTCATCAAACAAAAACAAACAAATTTATTTATTTCATTAAATAGGAATAAAAAAATTTCAATTCATTCAATTTTATATGCAGATCAAAAAAATCCTATATAGTCCGCAGGAGACAATTTATAATATAGTTTATTTTATCGTATAGTATAAAAATAAATTTATTAGAAATAAATTAATGTATTTAATCTAAAATAAATATATCAAGATATTATAAAAATTACCTTAAATACGAGTAATTATTAAAGTACTAATATACAATTTGTTAAAGCATTTCGATAATTTTTATAAATTATATTTGTATCAATTTATCAAATTTTATCAAAAGAATAACTCTTTTATCAATTAACAACTATAAACGGTGACTTAATACAATAAATTCATTTGAAAAATAAATAACAATATAATAAAAAAATATATAATTTTTATAAATTTTTAAATGATATTTAATAGTTAAAATTATTTGAAATACCAATAATATAAAAAAAATTTAATTTTTCATTAAATTTTCATCATCTAATTATACAAATATACATATTTTTCTCGAATTAAATGTACCAGGTTTAGCTAAACAACGATTATAACTAATGATTTTTGCGATATACAAATATAGGTTGACTACACGAGAAGTACAGAGTCACAAAACAGCTATTTCATATGAAAATCAAGTTCGTAATTATTATTCCACCTTAAACTTACATTTTGACATGTAATATATCAAATATAATCGATATTCATAATCTATAATATAATTCTATTATTTATTTTAGTATTAATTGAAAATAATTTTTTGGAAATTCAGAATAAAGAATTGTTAATATTTGTAATGAAATTTTAATATTCATTATAATTTATATATTATTATTATATATATATTTTTAAAGAGTCGTACTACTTATTACAAAACATATAAAAATATGTTATGTTATTCATAAATATTCCTCGATAATAATTAAGTTTTAACAAAAATAATAATTAATGTTCAATTTGTTTTTAGGTTACTTAATGAGAATAATTTTTAATTAATAGTGTCATTTGATTTAGCCGCATTGAAACTGGATAATAGTAATACGATTCATATTTTTTATGAACCTAAGACTCACATAATTAATTTTCATATCAAAAGAATTTAATTTAAATAAATATTTGGATAGCGAGATCAAAATAATATTTTTATAGCACCCATTTAATTTAAATTTGTTTCTTTGAATCACTCTGATATTAATGAATATCTTGAAATTCTGAATTATTCTAGAAACTTATGAACTGTTAGGAGCTCTAGCGATATAAATAATTGGCAACGTTGACATTTGTTTCGATTCCATTGTGTTAAGTCTTACAAATTATCTCTGACTATTCATATCTCAGTTCAATGAATCACAATTGCCGTTGGTCGTCGTTTCCATGTATTTAATTAAAAATATCCATTAGAACAGAATAATACATTATAATAAAGATACACATTTCAAAACTGTATTGTTTATAACATTCAATAAACAAATTCAAAATTCAAAATACTCTAAAGTCCAAGTATTATTCGTGTAATTAAATAAAATAATTATGAAAAATTATGATAACAAATAATGAACTTATTATTGTTTCCATATTTTCATTTAATATTGCTTCAACAATTCATTTATACAGATATAATATGTAAAAGTGGGTCATACGAATAATTGTCATGTTATTGGAATAAATTATAAAATCGGTTTAAATTAATCATATTGCCTTCTATCGGTTTATTTTTTTAAATGTAAAATTGAAAAATCGAATTTATAGTTAAGTTCATTTCGTGCAATAATTCAAAAATATTGTTCCCCAATTGTCAAAAAATTAATTTAATAATATAAATTTAGAATAATTACCTTAAACTACATGGTAATGTTAATTTTAACAATAATAAAATTGAAAAAGTACTATAACAATGGTATTCGTCAAAACTATAAAATATCCATTTTAAAAGTTAAGAATGATGTTAATTTTATAAAAATTATATCTAACACGGCGTATTATATAGGCAAAACACATGCATAACTACATAGGTGGAAAAAATGCAACGGTCATATTATTTATTTTTATATGTTATAACATGTATTAGTTTTGTGACAGCATGACACTCATAAGTCGTAATTTGATATAAATCATTTATAATACCATAGATATTACAAATATAAATCTACGTAATATTGAATTAAGTATAACATTTTTGTTATTTAAAAATAAATTATATGATATTTTAATGGTTATATATGTATATATACATATTATATACACAAATTAATATTTGTAATAAAAGTTCAATATTTTTATTATTTGTGAAATTAATTTATAAGAAATAAAATTTTCAATAAAAATGTAATATACAAGACGTTTAATGTGCATAATATATAATAAAGTGTAATAATCATAGTAATAATGACATATTATTACTTGTATAATAAAATGTAATTTATTAATACGTATATGGGTATTAATGAATTTTAGATTCTGAGTGAAGCAAAGAATGTATTGGTTTTACAATGATTTGCGATTTTTTTTCATTCTGAAGACACTTTTACTACCCAAAATCATGTTCCGATATCACTAATAGCATATGTTTCCGATTGGAAAGTGGATGTAGTTGGTACTTTATACAGGTAATTTTTCGAATTTCTCAAAATTGACCCAAAGCGGCAGAAAACCCGATAAACGAATGACGAAAAACGGCATTTTTCATGAAAACTGAAATTTCGACAAATTTTATTTCAATATTTCACAATAACTCAAGCGATTTTGAAGTTAGATACTTGAAAATTTTATTGGGTATTCTATTCTAATTAAAATGAAACACTATGATTTGCACACCTATATCCCTGCGGCAGGAGTATCAGCTCGTATTTTATTTATTAATCAAATCAATATTAATTATTATTAATCTAAATACAATATTATTTATTGTTCAAATTTGAAGTTTATGTTTATGAATAAAATTTGATCAATAAGAATAAACTCTATTATAAATCGTATTCATTATAATTATAGAAATAGTTAACAAGGACATAAAAAATGATGTAAAAAAATATACAATTTAGAAATATTAATTTCTTAATAAATGACAAGTGTTATTTCCAACACAATTTGTGTATGAGAAACATATTCCTCGGTTTATCAGTATCATTTATTTTATATTTAGTTTACCAAAAATCTTTCATTTTTTTTTTTTTTAAATCATAAATAAAATCTGAATTGATTTAAATAAAAATATTATATTATACATAAATATTATATATTAAAAAATTTAAATCTTTAAATAGTAAAAATTAAATTAACAGTATGATTAATACATTAAAATGATTAATATATTAAAATTAATATATTTTTATTTAACTAACAAGAAAAAATTTATAATACATTATCATATTTATAATATAAATAAATGTATAAAATATATTATATGCAAATTAAAAGATCCACTTTAATGTAATTTTAAAATTAATGGACAAAAGATTAAATCCAAAATAAATTTTAATACAGTAATCTTAAGTATAATAATAATGTAAATGACATATTTTAAGATATTTAACATAAAAAATCCAATTAAAATTCTAGGGATTACACTTAAGCTTAATATGATAAATTTAAAGCTTAAATGTGTATTATGTTTTATATAAATATTTTTCGAAAAAATATGTGACTAAATAAACAATACATATAAATACATTTATTTGGAATAACACAGTTTATTTAAATTTTTTTATAAATCATATTTTGTATGAATATAAAATATAATATTCGTTTTCCTTTACAAATTAAAACAAGAGAAAAAACATATTATATAAATTGAATATAACAACATATTGTATTGATTTTTCTACAATTATATTGTATCTAAAGAACTAGAGAAAATTTTTTTTTAATATTGTCAGTAAAGTTAATAACTATAAAATAATAAAAAATAATAATACAATTTTAAGTGAAATCGATTTACAAAATATTTTCCATATTCTACATTAAAAATTAAAATAAAAATTATTTGAAAATAATCACAATACTTACCACAATAATTGCATAATAAATTGTTAAATATAATATATTAATATTACATAAAAAAAGAAATAAAATTTTCTTGAATTCATATTATTTTTCCCGTTGTTATTTCTTAAATAAAAATTAATAAATTTGACGTATGAATGTTATTATAAACATAAATACATAATCTACATAAATATATTTAAAATTTACAAAATTTGATTTAAAAATATCTAATAAACAATAAATTTATATGTTTTTAAAACCTCTCAATTTTGGATATTTATATTTGATTTATATAAATTGTAAACACCGTTATGTAAATATGTATTTCAAATAAATATAAAATTTATTTTAATACAAAATATTCAAATCGTGATTTTGTCAATTGTTATATTGACATTGGTTATTATTGTAGTTATATAAGAATTAACTTAACAATTCTCATTGAATTCTGTGCAAAACTTACTTTATAAATGAAGCCTTTTATTTTATCTTCATATCTAAATTAAACTTTGTAATAAACAAATAAATCCATTGTTCATAAATATACGTACATTAATTAATTTTAAATTATTATTTAAAAATCATTAACAACAATTACATGAGAAAATAAAACATGAAATATATCAAACAAACTCTGCATGCGAATACATATAAATAAAAATAATTTGCTTGATATAATAATATGATTTTATATCTTACGATGTAGCGTAATTATTCCTGTATTAGTATCAAATGTACTATATCTATATGTATACTTATATATTATTAAATACATGTTATTTTGTTTATACAAAATTATATTTTAATCATGTTCAATGTAAGTTCGTGAAAATCTAATTATATATCTACATATAAGCAATTTCACTGTTCAAAGAACAAAACTATTATTATAACTATAATAATTATTATTATATTATTATTTATATAAATAACAATTGCATACAAGTAAATATACATACAGAATATTGTTACGTATAAAAATATTCACTTAAAACATAAAAAAGATTTGTTTTATTAAATAAAAAAAAATGTTCTTTGGTAAACCCAAAGGAACAGGCAAAATAATTTTAACTCAAAAAGCATAAGTCAAATTTAAACTTCAATTTAAATGAATACAATTATTATAAAACGAAATGTAATTTCTATTATATTAAACAAATTATTTACATTTTAGTGTTTCTAAAATATGAATTTAAAAATATATATGAAATTTTAACTATCAGGTAAAAAATTAAAAATCTAGTATTTTTACCTTTATCAATAATTATTAATAAAGAAGAAATTAAAAAATCTAATAATAAAGATAACCATTTTTTTAAAAAAAATGAAATAAGCTTAAATAAATTAGAAAATATGTTGTACATTTAATTAAAATTAAAAAATAATATAATTCTAATTTTTAGAATACATACACATCGTATTATAATAAATATAATATATATAGTATATGAGATTATTAAAAATAAATTATATTGTTATTTTATTATTAATATTAATTAATATTTAATTCACTCATAATTTATAAAATTACTATTATTAAGTACCTATATACTAAAAATGTATTTAATTTCTAAGATATTATAATGATCACTAATAAAAAATAAACTTATAAATTAGTTAAGCATACGCAATGTATTATATGTTGGACTTTAATATTTGAAAGTACAATATTTAATTTAAAGGTATTTTTTTTTTTTTTTTTTTAGCTATAAGTAAATTCGAAATTGAAATTACCTGATTTATTAGTTATAATTTATAATATGTGTTATTGTAATCATATAATAATTTATATTATTATTTTAAAATTTTAATTTTAATTTGTGAATTAGGTATTAATTATAATAATTTAAGTATCAACCAATCTAGAATGAAAATAGCGATCAATGTGTTTGATCCGGAGTGAAGTGCAATAACATTCTAGTATCCCATTTCAGTATTATACTTGCAATATTATAGTAATCATATTTCAAATTGAAATTTGATCCTTCTAAATGTCATCATTGTTATCCTGCTTTTAGTCGTTCTGGTTGTATACCAAATTGTGGTTAACCCTGATAAAAAAAAAATATGTGTGTTTTATTTTTTATTATTATTGTAATTTAAAATTTCGTTACATTGTATGCATGATTTGTAATAAAAACTTAAATTATATATAAAAATTATATTCTAAACGAATTAAAATTTTATTTTAGTAAAAAATAATTTTATATAATGATATTTTAAATTAAAAGCTATAAAAATAGTCATAAATTTGAAACATAAATAATATGAATATTCTATGTATTTCAGTGATATCTAGCCTTCAAAAGTATAAGATAAGTTCGAAATTGTAAATCATGACAAAAGTTGCATTGTAAACAGTTTTTTTCAAGTATCAGAAAAAAATGTATAATACAAATACAAAATGATTACTCTTACAATAATATTTTGTGATATTATTCAATTTCAATTTCATCTATACTTATATAATACACGTTATCTTTATTTTTTCATACATGTTTTGAAATATAATTTTTATTTTATATTAAAACATTTTTTATTCATCTTAAATCATTATTAAAACGTATTTTCATTTTTATTTTGATATAATATTAAATAAATAAAAAATAAATTTTTAAGTTATAAAATTTGATATAATTACAGTAATATTATAATTGTTTTAAAATCATACCTCGTTTCAATTGTTTCAATCAATACATGAATTAATATTTATAACATATTATTATAAAACAAAAGTATAATATCTATGCCATTTGTCCGAATAACTAAAGATTGCGTGGGTGACGTTTAACAATTATTGGTTAATAACGTTACGGTTTTAAAAGGAAAAACAAAAAAAAGGCGTGAACAACTTTTAATTATAACGTTTTTATTTAGGGCGACCGGAATGCATTCCAATTATTTCCGGTTTTAACTAGTAGGCAGTGTCGAGAAATTTTTATTATATCCCTTTGTTATTATGAAATATTTATGTACAACACGGCGAACGTAATACGATAACGCATCACGACTAATTTTTGTTCAAATTCGTCGACCTTATTATCATTTCGATGGACTGCTCCCGAAATGTGCGTATATTGTACTTTCGAAGACACTGAAGAAGTGACTAAAAATGTACACATTATTAGTCAACGTATTTCAATAACACATTACACACGATCAGAATAAATTATCATAGTTTACGAATATATTTTGTGCAACGATTTTTGTTTTTTAAGTACGAGGCCATGACGTATATTTAAATATTATAATCGCGTCATTATAACCGCGTTAATAATAGATAGGTATGTACAATAATTATCCGACAGAATTTCGGACAATAATATTTTGATCCTATATAATTTAATTAAAAATATATTAAAACCGACAGAATAATTATTATGTAGAATTTGAATATATAAATTAAAATAATTATGTCAACAGTATAAAACATAATATTATATATATATTTTTTTTTTTTTTAAAAATTATATTTTATTTTTTCAATATACCTACGTATAGAGTACGTACATCCGTATTCATAAATGTATAATTTATCCATTGTGGTGTAGTGTGAATACTTCTACTTATAATACAGCTAGTAACCTAAGTTCAATGATAAATTACATTTGTAATAATTCCATTTGGACCGAATATTATGTGCATTTTTCACAGCGTAGATATTATGTGGAGGGGAGTAGCTATATTAATAAATATACACATTATGTATATGATAATATTATGTATATACCGAACTTGTCGGTCTGTTATACGTGAATGTATAATAATATTATGAATTTCATGCAAATCGATCGACATCATAATATACAACGCTACAACAACTGAGTCGACGCGATATCATAATATATGGTACTATATTATATCTATATGATAATAAATACCGTTCGAAGATAATGTACTCGTATTAAATCATTGATTAATGATTCTACGTCTCTTTTAGATCTTATCTTTTTATCGTAGCAATTAAGTAAAGTTATAAAATATAAAGTGTTTATATTATCTACATGTATTTTTTTTTTTTTTTTTTTTTTGTATATATTGTTAAGAGGGTTCTTCTCGTAAATCTAATAAAAATAAAATAAAATATTTTATATGCTAAAATATCATACGTAAATTATTGCCCTAAAATGAAACTAGGTACTGAAATGCAAAACATTATAAATGTGATAAAAAAATAAAAAGAAAAAAAGCAAAAATTGAAAGTACACAAATTATCACTTCGGCTTCGGGGTAACATTGTTTGCTATTATTAATGGCCTTGTATTGTGAGAAAAATACACAAATAATGTGGGGACTCGTCGTATAATGGGTAAACAAAAAAAAAAAAATAATAATAATAATAATAATAAAAAGGTCAAAAATTAAATTTTTTGGCGCGTATTAGCGAGTATACGATAATTCGAGGAACATAAACCCGGATCACGAATAATTATGTGAAAAGAACTTTTAACGTTTAACCATTAAAACAAAGGAAAAATCTAAATCAAACAAGAATTTTATGCGTTCGACATCACGAGCACGCATGGAAACATAATATTTTGGCATCGACTATATAAATAATTATGTGATGTGGTCGACCGATTAAAACCAAGATGAAAATTAATGTATCATATAATCACGGGCGTTTCGCCTTGCATATTATGCGCATTAAATTATTATTATTATTATCACCGACGACGGTCGGTAATATTTGTTTAATTTGTTACGTGATTATGCGACGACTACAACGCGTCTAAAGCAATATTAAACACAATATGTTATTCACGTGAATATATTATTATAATTTTGAAAGATTTACCAAGACTTGGTGTCGCCCTTTTATATCGGAACCTAACGATATCACGCGATCTGACGTTTTCATTTGTAACAATATTACGAAAAGAAAATATCGTAAAAAAACACACACACACACCTTTACCGTAGGTAATCGAAGTTTATCATTTTATTTTTTCTATCGATAAGGAATTCAATGCTCGATCGCGTATGCTTTCAGAGCAAAAGTATAATAATACGCGTATACTTTAGACATACACACCGATACACGCGTATTGTTATTTTATGTGAAAGTATTTATTTAACTTCGTTCGTTGTTTTCCCAAAAGAATTTATATAAATGTGTTAGGTAGTGTGCCTACTATTGGATATTTATTTTTAACTTTGTCTATTCTTTGGAAAAACAGAAATCTACGGCAGAAAATCATAAACCGGATAAGAGAAAAATAAGTTTAGAAAACAAAATTTTATATTACGTTTCTTCTCAATTTCATCGTGGCACATATTATATTATATACAATATTATACATTACGTATGTGCGTTATTAAAAGTAAATGGTCGTTATGTTTAAATTATAAATCGATATGTATACTTATTTGTTGTTAAAATTATGATGGATTAAGTACGTTCAAAAATCTTTATTATAACATTTCAAATACGAACAACACTATTAAAAAATATAAACAATAATGCCGTTATTAATCGTTTTAATGATTTTTAACGTTTTACATAAATCATTTTCTCGCATTTTTCGCCGTTTCCAAAAATTCAACTTTAATTAATTTCGTACATTTTTAAATATGTAATTTAATTACGATTTTCAACGTTCATTTATCAACTAGATTTATTTTCTCGACGATAAAATATGTAGACGTTTTTCGACGAAATATCTATATTATACAATGTAAACACTTCTATAATACGCATAATAAATAATAATAATAAAACCAATAAATAGATAATATTATAATCGGTCATGGTATCATTTATGTCTATTGTTGTGTATCATACATGTTACACGTAATATATGTTATAAATTGTGAGGTACGTATGAAATTGGTATTATGTTTTCGCGTTTTGGGGCGAAGAAAAAAAAAGGAAAATAGCCATTTGAGATTCGAAACAGCGCTTATGGTTACCGAACGTGTTTTACTAAATCTATATTAGGTACCGTAAGCGGTAAGCCCTTTGTCTTTGATCTTGCTGCGAGCGCGTTTAGTTTTCTTCTGACTAAATCGTTTTATACCCGCTACGTGGCGCGTAGTTAAACGCGATTTTAGTACTTACCGACACGTGAAAATCCCATTGTAATATTTACCAAAACGACCGTAACGCGATACGCCGTCGTGTCGAATGTTAAGTACGTATTATAATAATTATTATTGTCGATGGAATTATGTCGAGTCGTACGAAAAGAGAAAAAAGAAAATACGTGAGTAGGAAAATTATTGGAAAATCGCCGACCAACACGAAATATTAATATGTCACGTCGGTACGAGTATTATCCCATAAATATTTCTCATAATTTGTTATGAAAATAACAGACTTCAAAAATAAATGGTCATCACGCGGGTATTATATAAAGAGCATTTTCACGCTTGCGAAATTTTTTCGTCCATAAATTTTAATCCCGACGATCCGACTATATTTATTATGAACGCTATCTATTCCATTTTATATTTCATTGTATCTTGCAGAAAACGAACAGTGGGTAAGAGATAAACGACATTATAATTTACGTATTGCCTCGAATTCACAATCCGTGTTATGCGGAAAATCGATAACGTGAAATTACAGCTGATAACTCAGAGAAAAACCAAACCACACGAATTTACGTTAACTGTAAATAAGTTTTATTTTTATTCGAAACTATTTTTGATAACCGGAGAGTTTTGATGAAAGAAAGTTCTCATCAATTTGTTTTCTCAGAATATAGAAATCATACCGCACGTGTATAATTATTTGATTTTGATAATATAATACGCCATGTTGCCATGTATTTTGTTCAAAAATATACTAATCAAAATTAGTACGGTACGAATGAAATTCATATGTATCAGCATAATGTAAGAAATATAATAACAACTCTTTGTGTACATATTAATTCAAAGAACCGCATTTCATTTGATTACATTCACATCATTATCATACATAACTTATAATAACCGTAAATATATAAAAATAGTTGTTAAGTACAAGTTGTGCATATATCATGTTTATGTACCTCAAAGAGTTTTTGTTTATTTTATATTTTTTTGTCATATTATATTATGACATGTTTTAAAAATAACTGAATTAAAACAATAAATATTTATTTTATAATTACATCAATTTTTTTAAATATTTAAAAAAATATATGTAACCGTACAATTTATAAATTCAATTATAATACGTATACATGTTGGATTTGAAGAATTTTTTAATTTTAAATTTAAGTAAACCAAAACAAATTATTGAATAAATAAAGAAAAAAATAGATAGTAACACCCACGACTGTATAAACATTTATTTATATAATTTTTCTTATTATCTTTCAAAACAAAATACAAATAATACTCTATGTCTATATAGGTATTTAATCGTATAAAATCGTTCTCATTTTAAAAACTTTTGTCTTAGTAATTCAGACAATACTAAAATGTTATACCAGTATTATATACCACTGCAACAAATATGAGATATTATGTTAGTGTTTTACGCCTCCTTTTTTTGTTCTTTTTTTTTTTTTTTTTGTTCTAAAGAAAGAAAATGCCTGCAGTGACAGCGCGCATTGTCGGTATATCAAATCGTTATATTGTGTTTGTTTCGATATAAGTGTCGTACAATTCTAAAAACGATTTATTATGTTCGTATTTTGGACAAC
This sequence comes from Tetraneura akinire, assembly GCA_021307375.1. Taxonomy (NCBI): domain Eukaryota; kingdom Metazoa; phylum Arthropoda; class Insecta; order Hemiptera; family Aphididae; genus Tetraneura; species Tetraneura akinire. The sequence goes on along the minus strand of JAIUCT010000001.1, from coordinate 7,931,764 downwards.
ATCCCAGTATTCTACAAACCAATGACATCTTCTTCAGGCTTAGATACCAGTCCATTCTTTCATTTATTTATTTTCTTATATGAACTCTACACATTTATTATACGTATTGGTACATAATACATAATATTATTATTTTACTTATTACGTGAAGTCATTCGTGCAAGTTATAGTATCGAATATCGATGAACAAATCAATATTTCTTTATTTACTTTTCAAAGTGTTACATAAACAAAGATATAGATTGTGACATAAATTAAGATATTACACGAATATACTTTTATTTAAATTAGTAGGTACTTTAAAGGTATTTTGTAAAAAAAATCAATTTAATTTATACATTTTACTAAAAAAAGTGAAGTGTTTTCTATATTCAACACTAAAAAAACCATAACGATTATAAGTATATTTTCTAATCGTTACTGTCTTTCTAAGAAGAGAAAGCTTCTGATTATTTGAAAAAATATTTTACTTGTCAATTTAAAAGTTTTCAGTTTTTACAAAATGTCACGTCACTATATTGTCTATGGCAATACTCCATGGAGATTGAATCATAAATTTATTCCTATAAAAACTTTCTACATATTGTTTTGTCATATTAACCTTATTTATGTAACCCTCATAAACAAAGTTTTTTTTCTAACCTTACCAAAATAAATTTTATACAGCAGGTAGAGGTATGTATTTAATAGTCATTTCACTAGAATAACATTAGAATGTATTTGGAAAATGACATTATATCTTCTTTTAAAAGTTATCCGTGGTTGTTTATCATAAAAAATCAATAAAATGTTAACAACTTTACAAATTTATACAACCTTATATCATATTTTTCTGTAATAAATAATACGACTTATATACGTTATATAATATATAATATTATATTCATATACATAATACATTATGTTATAGGTCGTGCATTTCAGAGGCTTCTAATTTATAATATTATTAAATATATATGAACTTATAGAAAATAAGTATTCATACGACTTGATTTATGCATAATATTGCAAAATGTTTCATATTTTAAACATAATACATAAATACTTATGACGGCGTAAAGACTTTAAATTTAAATGATGGAAATGATTAAGAATACTTTGTCAAGAACAAATGTCAACATTTGACAAGAGCGAAAATTATAATTATTATATTAGAATATTATAATTAATATCTTGAGAATTTATATTCTAGCCAATTTCGTATGAAAATTAAACGTTTTACAAATTTCATATACTATACGTATAAAGAAATTTGAAATTTGGGTCAAAGTAAACATACTTCCGGTCCGTTAATTTTCATATGGATAATAATAACATTAGTGTTAAGTACGTGACATGATAATAATGAGACTATAGACGCATGACAACTTTCTTAAGATTACGTTTAATTTTTCAATACTATTATTATTTGGATTATTATTATCTTTATATATCTATTAATTTATCGAATTAAATATATCACAATTTTATCATGTCCTCAAAATGGTATAAATGTTCATATAATAGTCTCATGACGGTTGATGATTAAAATGTGATCCGCATGGGCGCCGTAAGGGGGGTGCAAGGGGGTGCACTTGCACCCCCTTGGCTTGACAAAAAAAAATTAAAAAATTAAATTAAAAAAATTGAATGGTATTAAAAATATTTTATTTTGCATAATTATCTACATTATTTCTATTATTTATTATTATGCATTTTTATTTTACATTATTGTCTATATATATTATTTAAATTATGTATTATATGGTATGTTTTTTTTGCAACTTCTGATTAGGTACTTATTTTGTAAGTAATATCCACGAATTAGCTCTTGCTGAGGTAAATGGTGGTATTTTTATTTGTCATATTTTTGGTAAAATGCATATTTTTGCATATTTTGAACAAAATGAATATTTGTATACATTTTGACTACAAAAACACAAAAAGTGCATGTTTTATAATATATTTATTATTTACTTTATACTTTTTATTTATTTTTTCAATTTTTTTTTTTTTACTTATTTAAGCATTATTATTATTATTATGTATATAAGAATTATTTAGAAATCAGCATATACCTACTGTCACTATGCACCCCCTAATAAAATTCCTGGCGGCGCCTATGGTGATCCGTATAAATTGGCTATTTTAATGATTCATTCACACTGTTCTATAATGTTATATTATTTGCCGAATACTGTTTAATTTATTGATAAATAATTAATCGTGAAATATAGAAATATTTATTATTATTCATGTTTATACATTACGACAGTCCATAGGAGTATGTACATTAAACGTTTTAAATATTATAATTATAATATCTAACTGCCAAGTACCAGGATATTTTATAATATGTTAATTATTACTAAATTATGAATCCCACGTTCATTACCTATACACGAAGTATTCATCGAGCTAATGATAATATATTATAATGTGCATATAATAATGCGCTTGACGATAATCAAATTTGTACTGAATAATTTAATATATAACATAATATTGTATAATATAATTCATCAGGATACTCGATCCACGCGAATTTCATCTGTACTAAATCACTAAATGTCAATTGATAAATAATAATGCGGTCTGACAATATTTTAATAACGACAGCGTTTTGACTGATACTTCAGTAGGTACACGTTGAATATTTAAATTATTTCCGCCACTATTTAAATAGTTTATAAAACTTTTGAAAATTTCTCAGCCGAAATTTCATAATATTTATGCAAATTTGAAATTCTTACTTATATATATATAAAAAAAAAAAACATTACGTTTTCCTTATACTCGTATTATACAGACATACAGTATAATATTCTGAATGGTATTCATAATAGTTATTACAAGTGCAATTATTAAATTTCTTGTGTAGGACTACTATGTCATTTTTATTTTGGAAAATTATTATTATTAATTATTATTATTATTA
>JAIUCT010000001.1:7896551-7914008 GCA_021307375.1 Tetraneura akinire | reverse complement strand
ATATAAATTTAGACATCGTATACTCGTACAATCAAATTTTATTTAAAGACTGGAGAAAATAAAAGATGAAGTTTTGTAGAAATAATTACTATTTGATAACAAATTAAACTATTATTTGTTTTGTAGTATAAAAATTTACTACAACGAATAATTAATATTTATTTATAAATATAGATATATAATAATATTATGACCAAGTTATTGTAACAAATTATATAGTAAATACCTAATAAATCAGTTCTCTTCCATAGGCCAGCGCTGTTGACTACTACATCGATTGATTTCAAATTATTCTTCACCCATTTAAATGCTTCTAAAATGTTTTCCTCTGAACATAAGTCAACTTTTATGTGATAAAAAGTTCCTTTCTTTTCTTTTAATTCCTTTTCTAATTCCTGATTAATTATTTAAAAAATATTAAACAAAATAATATATATATATATATAAAAAAAAAAATAAGAATAGTTTCCCTATTTAAAAAAATACCTATTTACAAATATACGATACAAAAATTCCTTAATTAAGTTTATCAATTTTATTTACCAGAAGACGATTTTCTCTTCTAGCCAATCCAACGACAATCATTCCATGTTCGACAAGAAGTTTGCTTATTCCCTTACCAATTCCAGATGAAGCACCTGTTATAATGGCAACTTTTCCTATCCACCTTTCCATTTTGAATGTAATACAAACTGTAAATATGAAACTCACGTTTATAAATAAAAAAAAATCGAAATTTAAATTCTTTTTAAATTAAACGAATGCCTATAATGTTAATAATAATGCTATGCGTGTTTATGATATATGATTGATATTTGCTATTATAGTTCGTATTTATATAGGTATGCATCTTGAATTTTGGTACAAAGTACGCAAGATCATACATAATTTATAATATGAAATAATTAATTATGAATAATTATCTTTATTAATATTATTCTATTACAACATTTTAATGTAATCATAACGTATTCATTTGAATTCTAATGAGAAGTTGCTAATTAATATTTATAATCAATTATCGTTAAATTATTTAACCAACTCAGATAATTTTTTATTATTATCAGATAATATGTGATAAGATCATATAATGCGGTTTAATACATTACGTAATTAGGTACGTCATTATTCGAAAACTATATTAGTATATGTATAGATTATACGTTTTTCCGTAACAGACATTCTCCAAAGTCATTTGGTAATTTATGTTTAACCATTTTATTATGTGATCTACATATAATTATATGAATTAAATTTAAAGAAATAAAAAGTAATATATTAATATGATTTATATAATGCAAAAGACTCAGCGATTATTTTGGTAAAGGTAATTGTATTTATCCGAAATTGACTAAGTTTTGTGGTGTAATATATATATATATATAATTATATTATATTTTGTATAAAACTACATATTTTATCTTGTATTTTTCGACCATTATTTAAAAATAATTTATAATATTATCCTAAATATTCTATTATAATAATTTAATACATCATAAATTTTTTTTAAAAAATTGTAGAATAATAGTTTTAAGAAAAGATTAAAGAAGAGTTTTATTTAAAAAAAAAATAAGTATAAATATAAATACTAATTATATACTTAAAATATTAATATTAAAAAAGAAGAGCTGATACTCCTGCCACATGGGATACAGGTGTCCGAATAATAGCGTTTAATTTTAATTACAATTTGAATGCAATGATAAACCATCGCATTCGAAAAAAACGGTTCTGAGTGAAGTTTAGTTACATATTGTAGGTATTTTTTAAAATTTTGACATTTTTTATTAAATATTTAAAACGGAAAATGTTATCACACATATTGTACATAAATAAACACCCTATACAATTTTCAAGTATCTAAGTTCTATATAAATGCTCATAAAATCCCTTGTCACCTAAATAACTATATCTGACAGAACTTCGCTCAAAATAGTTTTTCCAAATGCAATGGTTTTTCATTGCAGTCAAATTATAATTATAATTAAACGCTATGTTTTGGACACCTGTATCCCATGCGGCAAGAGTATCAGATCTTCTTTTTGATACTTTGAACAGCTATAAAAAAAAAATAATCGTCAATAATTCAATTTAATAATTCACAATTAATTGGAACTGAGTTAAGTAAAATATATTTCAGCTTAAATTAAATTTTCAAAATTTTTAAAAAATATTTGTAAATTTTATTTAACATTATTGTAAAATATTGTAATATAATAAGAAAAGCCCATATAAATAATTTAAATATAGATTTTACTGAGATTTCAACTTAAAACAGCTATAAGAAAATTGATAATAGAGATTTTTCTAATATTTTAATATGATGTTAAGCACTATGTAAGTATACTTCAATTAATGGCGATGAGGATAGTTAATTTCAAACATAGTCGTAATTAAAGATAAATAATCTTAATAGACTACACTGTCAGAATAGGTACAAAACGTAAGTATTGTTTTGTTTGTCCCCTTATATTTGGAATCTTTTGTTTCATATCATTGCGAGGTGAGTGCTGAAAATGACAACATAGTTGTAGAAATACGTATAAGCTAATAATATATAGTATCAATTCTTTTGATTCTAGTTTTTATTAAAATAATTATAAAATATAATCACAAGTGCTCAACTTTATATTTCTATATATATATATATATATTATTATGTACATATATAGTAAAGATTTATCTATAATTATCGGTTGATAAGGCCTACAATCTCACCACACGCCACACGTTACTATTTTCGTCATAATTTAGAGTGTATTTTTATTACTAATAATATTAATAATAATAATAGATTTTTCTAACATCCACGATTTATTATAATTTACCAATTTATTCTTAATTTGTGGAAAACACAATTTGTTATTTTATATGGAGATATATACTCGTATATAAGTATTTAGTAAATTATAAATTAATGTTATATATATAGGTGAAAAATTTTGGAACCCCCCTTAGAATTTTGTTCAAAATATGCCACAGGATATACCTATTGTATAATCGAAAATCTATGAATCCATATGGGTCTTATTATTTCTCAATATTTTCACAATAATTATTAAAAGAGACAATAAATTTTCAAAATTTTAATGAAGCATACTTACATATTGGTTAATGTATTTCCAAAGTATTAGAGTAATCTCGAGTCTCAATTTTTTTATTTTGGATGTTAAAAATTGAAATATTAGTAAAATCAATATTCATATAATAGTACCTAGTTATATGCATTCTTCTTATTATTTTTCAATATTTTACATTAATGTTAAATAAAATTAACAAGAAATTTTGAATTATTTATTGAAGTTCAAATACATTTTATTTAACTCAGTTACAATTCATATTTGTAAATATTACATTTACGATTTTTTTTTTTTTTTTTTTTGTATTTTTGTATTTGTTCAAAGTATAAAAACAAGGAAAGGGATACAGGAGTAAAAAGGAAAAGGATAGTGTTTAATTTTAATTAAAATTTGAATGTAATAATAAATCATTACATTCGAAATACGATTCTGAGCAAAATACCTGCTTGTTACATTTGAGTATTTAGATGGCCAATTTAGGGGTTTATCGTTTATGGGTATATAATATATTTAACGTAGAGGCTTATAAATGTAAAAATTTTAATCAATACAAATATTATCTGATGAACTTCGTATAAATAATTACATATTAAATCATAACATTAAATAATTAATCGAAATTCAACACTAGACCTATAACCATTCTACAGAATTATCATCCTTTTATATCTTTAAAATCATACATTCCAAGTGTAATTTATAGTATAACAAACAACTTTTATTTGAATGCAAAAATATCAAAACTAAATATAAAATTAAGGTAAAAAAAAAAAAATGTAAGTATGAATTACTAATTAGCACTTGCTTTGAATATTTTTTACCGTTAATAAAAATTATGTCATTATAGTTACTTCATTGAGAGATTGAGACTTGAATTGTCACTAAGTTTGATGATGTCATTTAAATTCATATATATGTTAATAAATTTAAATATCTAGGTATACTTTATCTATTTAAATAAATAAAAACCCAAATCCACATAGGTAATTGTACTTTTATTTAGCCAGTCTGTGTTTTGTACTGATGATAGTAATAATATTTTGTTATCAAAATACGTATTTGCTTAAATAAAAGTAATTTTTTTCTGAATTTGGGTTTTTATTTATTTAAATATATTATCCACAAGTTAATACTTCAACAATATATATCTATTTAACTATTTTATCAACATAAATAAATTATTCTACCTATGCATATGATATAATATATTATATTATACATTTTATTATACATTTTATTATTTTAATAAATAAACAGCGTTTTTCTAATATATATTCCAAATGCAATCCATTTATAGAATTTCATAATCATTATTCTTAATATAAAAAATAATTGTTTGTATTTATTTAATTACTTATTTTATCTCACTCAACAACAATAAAAAAAGTAACCTATCCTTAAAATTTAATTAAATGCGATTCGTTTGATAAAATTCATTTGTTCAAATAAAATAACAAATACATTTTTTTTTCTACATTTATGAAAATTATTATTATTTATTACCATTCAATTCATTATGTAAATGGTATAACAATTATAATTTATAACAATATAGGTAAAAGATATATGTAATAAAATAAGTACATAACTCAGTCGCTCTATTCTCTAGTCATCACGATCAGTCAATTGCTAACGAGCTCGCTTATTTTTTGTATTTTTCGTTCTCGCACGGTTATAATTATTAGTGCTTTTTATTATTTTGAGAACTTCTTAATGAATATCTTCAATAATTATAATACACCAAAATTCCTTCACCTTCTCCCTCAATAAGCTCCGTCGTTTTTTTTTCAATGATAGTTATTTTAACCATACTTCTAATATTCTAATGATCGACCAAAATGATATTTGGTAAATTTCTCTTGCCAACCAAATTTCATCTGCCCTTCTATAAACATCTAACCTTCCATAGACCCCCGCAGCTATTAAAATTAAATTTTTAATCGCGTCTTGTCTCCATTCATGTGTACTTTTAACTTTTGATGATGACGTTATCTATGTGTATTAATTATTCTTCAATCTTTTTTCCACTCTAATCATAAAATCCTTCAGTGGAATGTTAGAAGCATTTACTCCAAGTCTTTTTATTTATCTGCTCTTTTATTTGAGCAAAATATATCATTTGCTTTATTAACTGAAACCTGGCTCTACCTAACAAATCCTAAATTCTTCTCTCTTCCTCATTTTTATCTCATTCGGTTTGTTCGAGCAGATGTTTATGACAGAGTTGGAATCGATGTTAATCAGTCAATGCACATATCTCTCGATCCCTTGCTTAAAAACTTCTTATTAAAATTCTCTATTAACTTAGTAGGCATTGAAGCCTACATTAATCATAATAACCCTCTCAAGCTCTGTTCTTTGTATATCGCTCCGTCTATCAATCCTCCTGCTTATCTTATTGGTGATATTTTTCAGTTTTTTGAAAAAAATATTATCTTAGGTAGAGAAATCAATGGCCATCATCCCGACCTGGAGCAAACAGTAACAATATTAATCATTGCGGTAGACTTATTTATCGGGTGATTTCAAATTAAAACCTTTACATTCTTAACACTGGCATACCTACTTGTATAAATCGTCCCTCTTTTTCTGATACAGCTATTAAAATTCTAGTAATCTATATTTTTCATTATTATGGTATATTTTTGATTCCTCTCATTGAATATCAATACTTCTTTTTCTTCCTTTGCTACCTCAATGACTCTCATAACGTCCCCACCTCGTTTTAATTTCTCAAAAGCTAATGGGTTTCTTTTTTCCTCTCATGTGAATTCTCGGCTTGACGTTTCACCTCCTTTTCATCTCCAAGTGTTAAGAAATTACTTTTCTTTTGTATCTCTCATTTTAGAGCAGCAAGTTTCTCTGGGTTTCCAGTCATGTGGGGATTAAGAGTAATAAGACTGCTGATCGCCTAGCCTATACTACCAAATCCTACATTTTGTTTTCTTCTTTTCAACTCCCTCATTCTAAACTATTTGTCATATTTCACAAATTTTTTTTGGAATGCCTGGCAATTAAAATGGTCCTCCCTTCCACCAAACTATGCCTTTTGGCATAGAAGTATTGCTCCATCTATTTTCCGCAGACCTTGGTTGTATAATATAGATATCCCCAGATCTCACGTTTACATTTCGGTCATAACTTGCTTCCTAATCACTCCGTTCTTCTAAAACCTAATTCTTCTCCATACTGTGCAATCCATGATGAGGAAGTGGTTTGTGACCTTCTGCATTTACTTCTTCATTGTCCATCATTAGCATCTATAAAATATTATTTTTTTAAATAAATTCTTCGCTTGGTTATTTTCCTGATATTGACTTTTGTCCTAACTCAGGTTCTCCTCTTGACATTTCTGCTATTATTATCTTTCATTTTGAAATCTGCTTTTTAATTTAAGTTATTTTTGTTATTCTTTTAATATCATCACTTATTTTTTTATTGTTGTTGTTGTTTATTTCTCATTCCTATGTATTTAATTTAATTTGTTTTCGTTTATTCTATTCTTATACTATATCATTTTCGTGTGAATAAAAATAAAAGCACATACAAAAAAAAAAAAAAAAAAAACTGATAAAATTGTAAAGATAATCATTTATAGATAAAATTTAATAGAATTTTGACGGTAAATTTATAAAAATAATAAACGTAATCAAAAATGCTTTGTCAGGTGCATCGGACTATTTTTAATATATACAATACAGGTTAGCTTATAATAAATTGCATTCCTTATTTTTTTATCACATAAAATATACATATTATACATGATAAATGTATTATGTATTATAAATATATATACGGCGATGCATTAATCAAATTTGACTTGTATTTTTTAATAATATTTCAAATTTTAATTTTAATTATAAACATTTTTCTTTAATATTCTACTTTAATATCGTAAAGAAATATAATATGTACATATTATCATTAATGATTAGTAAAAATGATGACATAAATAAAAAATATATATTATATACATTTATTATGTATTAGGTACTATTTATTTCAAATTATTCTCCAATTATAAAAATGAAATTATAAAAATAATTAATGTTTGAATGTGAATAAATTCCTTAAAATTTTAAAATGTATGTTTATATTATATTTAACACCAGAACCAAGAGATAAAACGTATTGAAATCTATTTACTTAAACGTAGTTTAAAAATAAATGGCATTAATTAAAAAAAAAAATTAATTCGTATCGTTTTTAGAATAATATGTAATCACTACAATTTATTACTAATTTAAGTTAATTTAAATATAATTATAGAACTTATGTACCCATATAAATTTAATATTAATCCAACAAACTAAAATATCTAATTACATTAGATATACCTGTAGATATATAAAAATAATATTATTTTATTTAATAAATGGCTCTAAATTCTCTAATGTTGGTCGTATGATAATTTCACAAATCTGTAAAAATTAAATTTTAATATATTACACAGGAATATTTCAGAAATTAATAACAGACTTACGTTTACACGGTGTGGTACGCTTAATGCATATAAAACAGCATCAGCAATATCAATTGATTGTAAAAATAAACATTCATTTAACCTTTCTCTACCAATGTGTTCAATCATGTTTGTATCAACCAATCCTGGACTAATACTCTAAAAAGAAAAAAAAAATACTTTTATCATTTCAAACTTTTAAAGAAAGGACATTATTTTATATGTATTGTATTATTATTAAAATTTGAAAGTAATAAAAATTCAGCACATTCGAAAAAAATAATTACTGGATAATTCTGAGTCAAATATGATAATAATTTTATACATATAATAAACTATTCAAACCATTAATATTAAATACTTATTAAAAAAAATCATGATTGACAATTATTAAAATATTTTATATTTATTTTAAATGATGCATGGATATAAGATTGAATTAAATATTGTTTAATACAAATTTGTATGATTCCATATTTCTATTAAAAAAATAATCACAAATGTTTCTAAGTTTATCTAAGTCTATATGTAAAATAAATATTATGTCAATAACGATTTTCTGTCATCAGTAGTTTATTCTACCACTTAGAAAAACTAGTTGGAAAATTCAAGAATTATCTAAATTATTTACAAAAAAATAAATAAATTTTACATAGAATATTTTCTATAATACACTGAAGACATTCACACAATAATTTATATTAAAGAAAATTCTTTCGTACATAACCTAAAAAAAAAAAATGCATATTATTGTATTGCTTTACACGAAAAACCAAACTTCCTCCTAAATCTCTCCTAAAAGTGAAGACATCCAAATACCTCAAAAAAATTATACTAAAAATAGATATAAAAAAAAATGTATATATCTGATATGAAATTTTAATAAAAAAAATACAATTTTATTTACCGTAACCCTGATGGGTAATTTTTTTCTGCATAGCAAACCTCTTAAACTTTCCGTCAGTGTAGTTACACTAAACTTAGTAGAACTGTAGACTGAAATATCATCTTTTCCATGTGCTAAGTAATGACCAACAATACTAAAAATATAAATATTAAAATTAACAAACATAATATAACTCATATATAATATAGACCAGCGGTTCCCAAAGTGTGCGCCGATGCGCCCTGGTACGCCGCGGCGTCTTTACTGGGGCGCCGCATCGCTAATCGTTATGATGTCCAAAAGTAAATTATCTAAGATAAACTAACGATGAAGAATTAAGATTATGCCGATTATGATATATGGCTAGGTTCATATGGACACGCGTTTGTTATTTGCGAGTATTTCGATAAACGGATTTCCTATACAGTATACACCATTCACATATCACATGGCATACATAACTCGCGCAGACTGCTATGAAGCAATTATGATAATACCACATTACCACGACCCACATATTCTTTATTTTGTCTTTATTTTATCAGGGGCGCCATGAGAAGAATTCAGATCCATAAGGGCGCCATAAGATAAAAAATTTTGGGACCCGCTGATATATGTTGACTGTTTACTTGTACAATATTAATAGGTAATTGAAATAAAAATAATAGTGGAATAATTAATTAATTCGAAACATTTAAATAAATATACTTCAAGGTATTTAAATATATTATGTAAACTCATAATAATAATTGCAATAACAAGAAATTTATTTATTTTGACATTTTAAAGGTATTTATTACTTTACCGAGTAATATTAATTAAATATCAAAAGAAAGGAGGTAAAGGTAGTTATGAATACGAGTAAAATAAACTAATTTTCTAACATTTAACATAATAATTATTATCACTAGAATAAAGATAAAATATTTTAAAATAATATCAATAATGGATAAAAAAAACTTGGAAATATTTTCATTAATTAAAAATAATAATAGCAATTACACAAAATTCGGTCCATTGAATGCATATCCTACTTAATAACGGTTATAAAAATTATGAACTAATTACATAAAAAAAATTGAAATTAACTAGAAAATGACATTGGTATCTGTATTAACTGAATTAATATATATATATATATATATATATAGGTTGTACATTTATAATATATATTGAAATCAATGGAGACGTCAGCTCTCTTATTCATGCTCACCATTGAGACGTCTGCCATCATCATAATAGGTAGGCAATTTATATGAAATTATAAAATATATTAATTAATTTATAAATACCTATTTATGTTTATAATGTGACCTTGGATATTCATTTCTTGCATTACATTTATGGCTTCTCTATTACAAATGTTTAGAGCCATAACGTTAGTGTCATACATTTGTTTCCAATCACTTGTGTTCCCTAACAATTATAACATAATTGACATATAATTTTTGGACGTCTGATACAATCAAATTTTATTTTAAACTGGTGGAAATAAAAGGTGTAGTTTTGTAAAAAAAAATAATTATTATTTGATAACAAATAATACAATTAATTGTTTTATAGTTTACAAATTTACTATAACGAATAATTGATATTTATTTATAAATATTAATAATTAACTATAATATTATTACCAAGTTATTGTAACAAACAATATAGTAAATACCTAATAAATCAGTTGTCTTCCATAAACCGGCGTTGTTGACTACTACATCGATTGATTTCAAATTATTCCTCACCCATTTAAATGCATCTAAAATGTTTTCTTCTGAACATAAGTCAACTTTTATGTAATAAAAAGTTCCTTTCTTTTCTTTTAATTCCTTTTCTAATTCCTGATTAATTATTTATTTATTAAACAAAATAATATATATATAAAAAAAAAATAAGAATAATTTCCCTATTTTAAAAAAATATGATACAAAAATTCCTTAATTGATTTTATCAATTATATTTACCAGAAGATTATTTTCTCTTCTAGCCAATCCGACAACAATCATTCCATTTTCGACGAGAAGTTTGCTTATAGCTTCACCAATTCCAGATGAAGCACCTGTTACAATGGCAACTTTTCCTATCCACTTTTCCATTTTTAATTTAATACTAATTGAAAATAAAAAAATTGAAATTGAATTTCTTACGGAATGAAACCAATGACCATGATATAATTATTAATTGCTAGGTATGTATGTTTCTGATATATGATTGATAAATGCGATTATATTTTATATCCATATAATTATTAATTGTAATATGAAAATGAAATAAAGTGTAAATTGGTAGGTAGGTACTGTTGGTTTATACATCTTGGATTAGGGTACAAAGTACACAAGATCATACATTGCCATTAATTTATAATATAAAATAATATATTATCTTAATAAATATAATTACTTTGCAACTTTTTAATAAAATTGCCCATATATATTAATGTAATCATAACGTGTACATTTTAATTCTAATGAGAAGTTGTTAATTAATATTTATAATCAAATATAGTAAAATTTTATAACCTACTATAATAATCTATTAGTATTATCTGATATTGCAATTGATGTAAAATATATATGCGGTTTAATACATTACGTATTTACGTCAATACTTGAAATCTATATTATTATATGTATAGATTATATTTTTGTTCTATCCGTAATACACATTTTTCAAAGTCATTTCCAAATTTAAGTTTAACCGTTTTATTATGTGATCCACAAAATAAATATTAAATAAATATAAAATAATATTTAATCATGTAGAAATTAAAAAATAATTTTTCAAAATTATAAATTATATAATATTCAATTTATATTAGACTCTTATCGAAGCGAAGAATGTATTGGTTTTACTAGGATGTAGGTTTTTTTTTATGTCTGAAGACAGTTTTACTACCCGAAATAATGGTCCGTTTTTCACGAATAGCATATGTTTCCGGTAGGAAAGTGGATGTTCTTGGTACTTTACTTAGGTCATTTTTCGAATTTCTCAAAATTGATCCTATGCCTTAGAAGAAACGATGAAAAAATGACAAAAAACGGCAATATATTAATCAATACCTACATTATCTGACTGAACTTCGCTCAGAATCGGTTTTTCGAATGCAATGGTTTAAAATTGCATTAAAATTATAATTAAAATTAAATGCTATGATTCGCACACCTGTATCCTATGCGGCAGGAGTATCAGCTCATCTTTTTTGTTCATTGTGATTTATTCTTGTTTTATACGTGTTCGCATATATTATGCAACTTTTTTCTTAACTATTATTTTATTCAATCTGTAAGTGCGGTCACACGTATCAATAAAATATATATTATAGTATAGCATTTTATGTCCCGGAGCACTGCTCGACGAGTTGTTGTGGTGTAATGGTAGTATATGGAATATGGATGGTGATGAAGGTGATGAAATAACTAATGATGTAGATGCAACAAAATATATACATATAGTATATATATATATATATTTTTATTGGTAAGTGTGACCGCACTTCAACATTGAATAAAATAATAGTTAAGAACAAAGTTAAATAATATATGCGAACACGTATAAAACAATAGTAAATCACAGTGAACAAAAATAGTAAAATACAGTGTTATGGTGCGTACGAAATATAATGTTACTCGTTGGAGTATCGGTAAAAGACAGACTTAGTCCGGTTCGCCGGTCGCAACCGATCCTTCAACCGACACCAGTGGCGCTACGCCCCTCCTGACCCATGGTGTGGTTGGTGAGCGTGATGGCGTTACACTGATGTCGCATTGTCGCCTGACGCGTGCTGGCGGTTGACAAAAGAAGCTACAACGCTGGCCTGTGAAAGAGGTGTTTTGAACACCCCCTACCGCGGACCTCGTCATACTCCCCCAACAAACCGCCAGTCGCGAGCGATTCGGTCGGTTTCACGTCTGCGTCTGTCTGCATTTGTATGGCAGTTGGCTCTTTTCAATGCTCTTGTCGTGATGCCATGCTTACCATTGTTCTATTTGTCCACTCCCTTTTGACATTAGCCTCCCGTCGTGGTCGACGTTGAGGGAACGGTTGCCGCCTGCGCTTCGCAGGGGTAACTATTCTTGTCTGTGTGAGGTTACAGGCGTACAGGAGTCGAAGGAGAGGATATTGGTAGAATTTATACCGAGGTGCTGATTGTTGTGGTGCTGGTTGTTGCGATTAATTTTTCTATAAAATATAGGAATTTGAATATTTCATAAAATTCTCGTTTTTATGTATGTAATGTAATTTGCAATTTTTTGCTTGAGGGCTGAAAATTTTAATGAAGTATTTTCACATATTACTTAACATCATATCAAAATATTAGAAAAATCCCTAGTTTCAATTTTATTTTATAGCTGGTTAAAATTGATATTTTTAGTTCAAACGGAAATCTTAGTAGGTACCTATCCATACAAATATTCTACTTATTATTTTTCAATTTTTTACAATAAAAATTATAAGAAAATCTAAAAAATTTAGAAAATTTTTGAAAATGTTATTGAAGTATAATAACATACATCTTAACGAATTTCCAAAATATTAGGAAAATTACAATACTCAATTTTTTTTTATTGGTGTTTAAAATTGAAATTTCAGTAAAACTAATATTTAAAGTATTTATATGGATTCTTCATATTATATTTCAATATTTTACAATAATGTTAAATAAAATTGACAATTTTTATGATATGGGCATTTAAATGACAAGGGATATTATGAGCATTTAAATTTATATTATTTATATTTATAAGTTCAATAACTAAGGGACTTGAATATTTTATAGGGTGTTCATTTATGTACTATATGTGTACCTATATGGCCCTATATGAGTGATAAAATTTAGAGTTATAAATATTTAATAAAAAATGTCAAAATTTAAATCAATACCTACATTATCTGACTAAACTTCGCTCAGAATCGATTTTTCGAATGCAATAGTTTATCATTGCATTCAAATTCTAATTAAAATTAAACACTATGATTTGCACACCTATGCAATAATTATAATTTTATTATTAATTATATACTTAAAATATTATTGTAAAATTTAAATATATATATACCTATAATGTTTATTTAGTAATTTATAACCAATGGCGATAAGCTGATTAGGATATTTAATTTTAAACGTAGTAGTAATTAAAGATAAAAAATCTTAGTAGAGTAGTTATTTAAACTCAACTCAAATTCAGAATTATCCTGTAACTGTTTTATTCAGTGTCCGGAAAATTCATTTAAAAATTGAATTCGTTCGTATTCACGTTAGGTGCGTAAAAAATTAATTCGTACACGTTTATGTTCATTTTATTTTAAATGATCGCGTTCATTCGGCCGTTCATTTAAAATTTTTATTTTATATTTATGAACTACCTATATACCTCAATTCTGTATAAATTAAACCTTTACAAAATGAATTATTTAGTGGGTAAAATTACATATAAGAAATAAGACACACAACCTCAGGAGGGGAGCGAATCGTTCTTCAAAAAGTTATTCTTCAGTATTTTAGTTTAAAAAAAATATTTTCACACATTCATAACACCAAAGTTATATAGCATCGTACGTCTTACGTCATTAAAGAAATCACTCAGTGATAAGGCCAACTGAATAATTTTAAGCTTATGACAAGTCACACTGTTAGAATAGGTACAAACCGTACCGTGTTGTTTTGCGTATTAGGTACCTTATTTTTGGAATTTTCTGTCAATAATTTATACATAGGTATGTAAAAATATATGAGAGTTAGGTGAGCACAGAAAATGTCAAATTAACTATTTTTAGAAATACGTATACGCTTAGGTATAATAATATATTATATATGGTATCAATTTCTGTGATTCAAGTTTTATTTATTAAAAAAATTATAAAATAAAATCACAGTTACATACCAATAAAATTTAATTAAATGCAATTCGTTTGAAACAATACATTGGTTCAATTAAAATAACAAGTAGGAAGTAAGTACATTATTTTCTCCATTTGAAATATTATAATTTATTACCATTCAATACACACATATATGATATATGTAAATGGTATAACAATTATAATTTATAACAATATAGGTATAATAGGTACAAAAATGTTAACAAAAATAGTATAAAACTGATAAAATTTTAAAGATAAAATGTTTTATAAATAAAATTTAATAGAATTTAGACAGTAATTATATTATAATAATAATACACGTGTTCAAAAATATTTTGTCAGGAGCATCGGACTATTCTTAATAATTACAGATTAATTTATAAAAAATTACATTCTTTATTTTTTTAACATACCTATATAATATAAATATTATACATGATAAATGAGAAATGTATTATGTATTTTAAATATATATACAGGAATGCATTAGACAAATTTGACTTGTAATTTTTAATATTTAAAATTTAAAATCCAGTTATAAACATTTTTCTTTAATATTCTACATATGCATATTATTCTTAATGAATAGTATAAAAATGACTACATATATAATAAATACACGTATATATATTATGTATTAGGTACTATTTATTTCAAATTATTCTCCAAAAATAATTGTGTTAGTCTTTGTTTGACACAAAATATTCAATAATAAGTAAGGTATAATTTGAAATCATAAAAAAGTATAAACATAATTCATGTTTGAATGTGAATAAATTACTTAACATTTAAAAATGTATGTTTATATTATATTTTATACCAGAACCAAGAGATAAAACGTTTTGAAAACTATTTACTTAAACGTAGTTGAAAATAAATAGCATTTATTTAAGAAAAAATCGTTTTTTGAATAATATATAATCAATTCAATATATTACTATAATTTAAGGTTATTTAATTAAAATTATAGAACTTATGTATATAAATTTAATATACGAGTATATCGATAAACTATAATTATCTAAATACATTAGATATACCTGTAGGCCTTAGATATATAAAAATAATTTTTTTAAAATAATATTGTTTTATTTAATAAATGGCTCTAAATTCTCTAATGTTGGTCGTATGATAATTTCACAAATCTGTAAAAATTAAATTTTAATATATTACACAGGAATATTTCAGAAATTAATAACAGACTTACGTTTACACGGTGTGGTACGGTTAATGCATATAAAACAGCATCAGCAATATCAATTGATTCTAAAAATAAACATTCATTTAACTTTTCTCTGCCAATGTGTTCAATCATTTTTGTATCAACCAATCCTGGACTAATACTCTAAAAAGGAAAAAAAAAATTACTTTTATGTTTAATAATTTCAAAATTTTAAAGAAAGAACATAATTTTATATATAGGTATTGTATTATTATAAAAATTTGAATGCAATATTAATTCATTATATTCGAAAAAAATAATTACTGGAAAATGCTGAGTCAAATATTATAATAATAATTTTATACATATCATAAACTATTCAAACCATTAATATTAAAGACTTATTAAAAATAATAACTTTTGATTTTGACAATTATTAAAATACTTTATATTTAGTTTCAATGATATATGACTTAGGTTTGAATTAAATATTAATTACTCAAAATTAAATATTGTATAATATAAATTTGTATAATTCTAAATTTATATTTAAAAAAAATAATCAACACTGATTTTAAGTTTTATCATGTATGTAAAATACATAATATGTCAATAACGCTTTTCTGTCATCTTTTGGTAGTTTATTCTACCACTTAGAAAAACTAGTTGGAAAATTAAAAAAATATCATTACTAAAAAAATATACTTTTACAAAGAATATTTTCTATAATACACTGAAGACAATAATTTATACTCAAAAAATTCTTTCGTACATTGTATAATAAAATATATATACACTTAATATAATGGGATTTACACGAGAAACCAAAACATATTACACTTCTCTCCTAAAAGTGAAGACATCCAAATTCCTCAAAAATATTAAGTACATTAAAATTAGTTATAACACTAAACATTTTTATTTCTAATATGAAATTTTAATTAAAAATACAATATTATTTACCGTAACCCTGATGGGTAATTTTTTCCTGCATAGCAAACCTCTCAAACTTTCCGTCAATATAGTTACACTAAACTTAGTTGAACAGTAGATTGAAAGATCATCTTTTCCATGTAATTGGTAATGACCAACAAGACTAAAAATATTAATATTGATTTAAATACAAATAAACAAACAAAATACTTATATATATACTATAAACTGTCCATATATAAACAATTAATAATTGAAATAAAAACAATAGGTAGTGAAATAATCAATTAATTTGATACTAACCCCAATGTATTTCAATATAATATACTCGAAAATAATTTCAATAACATAAGTTTATTTATCTTTACGTCATTTTTAATGTTTTAATTATATTTACTGAGTATTAAGAATTAATTTCAAAAGAAACAGAGGTATCGATAGTTATGAATCTGAGTAAAATAAACGAATTTTCTAACATTTCATAAATATTAATTATTATCACTAGAATAGTTACTAGATTAGTTAGAATAGAATTAGTAAATAATATCAAAAATGTTTAAAAAAATCTTGGAAATATTGTCATTAATTAAAAAATATTAAAAGCATGTATACAAAATTTGATCCTTTGATGATAATTTCAGCCAATAACAGTTATGAAATTAAGAACTAATTTTATTAGAAATATTGTAATAAACTAGAAAATAACTAATAATTTCTTAATTTCTGTATTTACTGAATTCATATACAAATATAAATATAAATATATAATATATATAGGTATATATTATAATAAATTATATTAAAATCAATGGAGACATCAGCTCCTTATTCTAGCTCACCATTATAATAGGTAGGTAACATATAGGAAATTATAAAATATATAAATTGAAAAAATTAATTTTATAAATACCTATTTATGTTTATAATGTGACCATGGATATTCATTTCTTGCATTATATTTATGGCTTCTCTATTACAAATGTTTAGAGCCATAACGTTAGTGTCATACATTTGTTTCCAATCGCTTGTGTTTCCTAATAATTATAACATAATTGGCATATAAATTTAGACATCG
>JAIUCT010000001.1:7822582-7896151 GCA_021307375.1 Tetraneura akinire | reverse complement strand
AAAAAAAAAAAATATTTTTATCATTTTAAAATTTTAAAAAAAGAACATTATTTTATATGTATTGTATTATTATTAAAATATGAAAGTAATATTAATTCATCATATTCTTAACAAATAATTACTGGAAAATGCTGAGTCAAATATGATAATAATTTTATACATATATTAAACTATTCAAACCATTAATATTAAAGACTTATTAAAAATAATAACTTTTGATTTTGACAATTATTAAAATACTTTATATTTAGTTTCAATGATATATGACTATAGGTTTGAATTAAATATTAATTACTCAAAATTAAATATTGTATAATATAAATTTGTATAATTCTAAATTTATATTTAAAAAAAATAATCAACACTGATTTTAAGTTTTATCATGTATGTAAAATAAATATTATGTCAATAACTCTTTTCTGTCATCTTTAAGTAGTTTATTCTACCACTTAGAAAAACTAGTTGAAAAATTCAAGAATTATCTAAATTATTTACAAAAAAATAAATAAATTTTAGACAGAATATTTTCTATAATACACTGAAAACATTCTCACAATAATTTATACTAAAGAATATTCTTTCGTACATAACCTAAAAAAAAAAATGCATTTTATAATGGGCTTTACACGAAAAACCAAACTTATAACGCTTCTCTCCTAAAAGTGAAAACATCCAAATACCTCAAAAATATTACCCAAAATAATAGTTATAAAAAATAAAAATTTATATATCTAATATGAAATTTTAAATAAAAATACAATTTTATTTACCGTAACCCTAATAGGTAATTTTTTTCTGCATAGCAAACCTCTCAAACTTTCCGTCAGTGTAGTTACACTAAACTTAGTAGAACTGTAGACTGAAATATCATCTTTTCCATGTGCTAAGTAATGACCAAGAGTACTAAAAATATTAATATCTATTTTACTAAAAATTAACAAACATACAACTTATATATAATATAAACGGTTCATATAAACAATTGATATTTGAAATAAAAAGAATAGTAGAATAATAAATTTATCTGAAACTATTACAATTAATATAACCCAAACTCCCAAAGTATTTCAATATATTATTCTCATAATAATAATATTGCAATAATAAAAAATTGATTTATTTTGACATTTTTAATGTATTAATTACTTTTACCGAGTAATAAGATTTAATTTCAAAAGAAACAGATTTTATTATATTATTATAGCCTATAGGTATAGCCATGAATGCGAGTAAAATAAACAAATTTCCATTATACATAATAAATTACTATCACTAGAATAGAGATACAATATTTTAAAATAATATCAATAATGGCTAAAAGAAGTTCGGAAATGTTATCATTAATAATTAAAAATTTTTAATAGCAATTACAAAAAATTCTATTTATTGATGATATTTCCTAGCCATTAACATTTATGTAAATTAGGAACTAAATTTATAGGAAATATTGTCATTAACTAGAAAATAGCATTGATTTCTTAATTTTTGTATTTACTGAATTATTATATATTATATATAGGTTATGTACATTATAATATATATTGATTTCAATGGAGACGTCAGCTCCTTATTCATGCTCACCATTGAGACGTCTGGCATCATAATAATAAATAGGTAGGCAATTTATATGAAAATATATTAATTAATTTATAAATACCTATTTATGTTTATAATGTGACCTTGGATATTCATTTCTTGCATTACATTTATTGCTTCTCTATTACAAATGTTTAGAGCCATAACGTTAGTGTCATACATTTGTTTCCAATCACTTGTGTTCCCTAATAAGTATAATTATAACATAATTGACATATTATAATTTTTGACGTCTAATACAATCAAATTTTATTTTAAACTGAAGGAAATAAAAGGTGTAGTTTTGTAAAAAAAAAATAATTATTATTTAATAACAAATAATACAATTATTTGTTTTGTAGTTTACAAATTTTCTAATTTACTATAACGAATAATTGATATTTATTTATAAATATTAATAATTAACTAATATAATTACCAAGTTATTGTAACAAATAATATAATAAATACCTAATAAATCAGTTGTCTTCCATAAACCGGCGTTGTTGACTACTACATCGATTGATTTCAAATTATTCTTCACCCATTTAAATGCATCTAAAATGTTTTCTTCTGAACATAAGTCAACTTTTATATAATAAAAAGTTCCTTTCTTTTCTTTTAATTCCTTTTCTAATTCCTGATTAATTATTTAAGAAATATCAAACAAAATAATATATATATAAAAAAAAAATAATAATTTAACTATATAAGAAAATATTTGCAAATATACGATACAAAAATTCCTTAATTAATTTTATCAATATTCTATTTACCAGAAGAATATTTTCTCTTCTAGCCAATCCGACAACAATCATTCCATGTTCGACAAGAAGTCTGCTTATAGCTTCACCAATTCCAGATGAAGCACCTGTTACAATGGCAACTTTTCCTATCCACCTTTCCATTTTGAATGCAATACAAACTGTAAATATGAAACTCACGTTTATAAATAAAAAAATACAAATTTAAATTCTTTCTTTTAAACGATTGACCATGTAGTTAATATGAATGCTATGTACTCGTATGTTTCTGATATATGATTGATTATGCGATTATAGTTTGTATCCATATAGTTATTTATTGTAATATGAAAATGAAATAAAATGTTAATTGGTAGGTACATTGGTTTATATATCGTGGATTCAAGTACAAAGAACGCAAGATCACACATTATCATTAACTTATAATATAAATAATTATTATATTACAACATTTTAATGAAATTGCCCAAATATTTTAATGTGATCATAACATGTTTGTTTTAATTCTAATGAGATGTGCGCCAATTAATATTTATAATCAAATATCGATAAATTGTATAATCTACTTATATAATTTTTTAGTATTGTCTGTTAATGCTATGGCTGTAAATCATATATGAGGTTTAATACATTACCTATTTACGTCAATACTTGAATACTCTTATTAATATATTTATAGATTTTACATTTATTCCGTAACGCATATTTTTCAATGTAATTTCGTAATTTATGTTTAACCATTTTATTATGTGACACACATATAATTATATGGATCCAATTAAAAGCAATGATACATTACTATTATATTAATATATTATTATACATTATATAATGCAAGACTCAGCGATTGTTTTGGTAAAATTAATTGTAATTTATCCGAAATTAACTAAGATAGGTGGTGTAATAGTCAATAGATATCAATATTAATAATTTTAATCAAGTATAAATTAAAAAAATATTTTTCACAAAATTAGAAATTATATAATATTCATTTTATTTTATAACATTGTGTATAAAACTACATATTTTATCTAGTACCTACTATTCGACCATTATTTGAAAATAATTTTAATTTATCATAGATTTTTTAAAAACATTTCAGAATTATAATTTTGAGAAAAGAAAGTAGTTTTATTTATATATATATAATAATGCTTATTATATACTTAAAATATTAAAATTTAAAAATTTATATATAATATAGATAATGCTAATTTAGTAATTTATAATCAATGGCGATAAGGATAGTTAATTTCAATCATATTCGTTATCAAAGATACACTTAGTAGAGTTATTTAAACTCGACATAAATTCAGAATTATCTTGTCTAATATGTTTTATTCAGTGTTCGATACATTCACTTAAAAATTGAACTCGTTCATATTTAGGTTCATTGCGAAAAATAAATTCGTTCACGTTTACGTTTACGTTTACATTCATTTTATTTTATATTTATGAATTACCTATATTTATACCTTAATTCTGTATAGATTAAACCTTTACGAAATGTATTTTTTAGTAGTAAAAATACATTTTAGAAATTAGACACACAATCTCAGGAGGGGAGCGTGTCCTCTTCAAAAAGTTCTTCTTCAGTTTTATAGTTTTAAAAAAATATTTTCACACAATCATTACACTATAGTATTGTACGTCATACGTGAAGAAAGAAATCGCTCATTGATAAGGCCAACTGAATAATTTTAAGTTTATGACAAGTCACACTGTTAGAATAAATACAAACCGTGCGTGTGTTTTGCTTGTCTCCTTTTTTTTTGGAATTTTCTGTTATTGATATATATTGAATATATCTATGCTAGGTGAGCGCTGAAAATGACTAAATAGTTGTAAAAATACGTATACGCTAATAATATATAGGTAGTATCAATTTTTATGATTCGAGTTTTTATTAAAATAATAATAAAATGTAATCAAAATTGCTCAATTTTATATATACGAGTACCTATATAACATAATACAAATATATAATAGAGATAATTCTATAGTTGTCAGTTAATAAGGCCTACATCCCACCACACGCCACCATATACGTCATTATTTATAGTTTTTTTTTTATTATTAATAATAATAGACTTTTCTAACATTCACGATTTATTATAATTTACTAATTTATTATTAATTCGTGGAAAACACAATTTGTAATTTTATATATAACAATTGTTATTTGTACATATATTTATAAATTGGTAAATAAATTTGAACATCCTAAAAATCGTTCAAATTCATTAAAAATATAACGTGTCGTTCACATTCACGTTCAATTTTAAAAAACCGAGTGACATTCGTGTGTCGTTCACAAAACATGAACGTTAACGAGTGAAACACTGATTTTATTATAGCTCATAGAGATAAATTTTAATGTTACAGGAAAGTCCTTGCTATTCTTTTACAATTTATTATTAATATTATTTCTTTATAACGAAAATATGCATTTGCAATACTTTAAAACAACGTAAAATAAAATAGAAACATCAAAGACACCTGGTAAATTTTTTTTAAAAAATAATATGCATAAAGAGCAATAATTTGAAAAATAAAAATTAATAATACGTTATAGTCTAGACTTCTAGAGCGTAAAAAATGAAAATATGCCATAATTATACTACGAATATTATATCATATTATCATACTTTTTAAACTTTAAGATTAAAATAAACTAACTTGCCGATTTATAAATACTACTGAACGAACGATTAATATTACTCGTAAATATACTAAAACTACAACAAAACATAAATATTAAATACAATTTAACACAACATAACATCAGCGGTTAAATTCAATAAACTGTATTATAAATAAATGTTAATATTTCACTAATATTTTTATATAATAAATAAAAAATGATATAATAATACTTAATAATTTAATACTTTAATTTTAACGTACGATTATATGAATGTTATTAATTTGTTAACATTCATAAATTTTTGATAAAACAATACGAATGAAATACCTATACATGTAAATACAGTCAATATAATTAGATATAAAATGTAGAATGTTAATACAGCTAAAATAAATGATGTCGATAAGACGATAATATTAAACTTGAACACTTTAATTAAAAATTTTATATCATAAATAATATTAAATAACTATTATCTAAATTTCTAATTACATTTATTAATTCCATGGAAATTATATTATTTCAAATAAAATCCATGTAATATGTAAAATGAATAATATATATATAATATGTGTAGAAAAGATAATATGAAATAAATAAATTGTTTGATAAAATTTAGGTCATAAGTAAATTCAATATAAAATTAATATAGCTATGTAAGGTATAATATATACATATATAGTCACTAAATCGAGTTAACAAGTATATTATATTAAATATTATTTTATAATATTTTAAATTATAATTCGTTATTTTTCTATTTGAAAAGTAAAATAAATGTAAAAAGTTTCAAATATATAATGTTAAAAAACATTTTATGTATTAATTTAAAGATAAAATATTAAGGAATTATAATATGTATATAAAATAAATAATATTAAATAAACGTAATATGTTAGTAGGTACTCAATTCAAATTATAACATTATTTTGATAACTACATATAATAATATATATATATATATATATATTATTTTCTAGATAGACTGAAATATTGAATATTAGTTTACAGTATTGCATTATTTTATTATTACCAATCTATCAAAACTAAACACATTTTGCATAATTGTTTAAAATAATTTGTTATATTCATTATAAAAATAGTTAAATTTATAAAGTTAAAAAAAATATCTCAAGAAATAAATTATGTCTATTAAATAAAATAATTGACAACTAGAATCATTTATGGCTCTTTTAATATCTTCCTGGCTATAAATAATAATAATATAAAGGCGTAGCGCGTAGGTATAAAATATTTTTATTTAAGATCACATTGCTAACACTATATCTCCTATATTTTATAATTTATTAAACTTACATATTTTAAATAATTTAGTAATATGATAATAATAAAAAATTATTGATTTATTGAAAACAAATTATGATAAAAAGTACAGTTTAAAAGATATATTTTTATTTTTTAGGTTAAACTTTAATTTCCTAAAAAACAAATAATAATATTAAATAATATAATATACTCTTTCTAAAAATAGTATAAAAACTAGTATGTTTTTTCATGCGTATAATCGTATAAAGTATACGTTACAATACTTACAACGTATAACGAATTGAAAGAAAGTCTTGGCAATAGTACATTCCTTTTTGAGTTGAATGTTTATAATTTTATAATGGTTAAAACTTGGAACAACACAAAAAACTTAAAGCTTAATGGTTATATCGTTCAACTAAATGGACGTTTCATATTTAAATTTATTTAGTATAATATTTTTATATATATATATGATAATTCAATGGTTGAAGATCCAAATCAAATGGCAGTTTTTACTGAGGAATAGATATTATTAATTATACATTAATTTGTATTATTTCCAAAAAGCAAAAATATATTTTGAGTGAAGCGAAAAATCTATTGGTTTTTCTAATTAATTATCTAAATATCTATCTAAGTATATATAAGTATCTTTTTTTTATATGCACATTTTCTACCCGAAATAATGCTTCGATTATCACGAATAGCATATTTTTCCGGTTGGAAAGTGAGTGTATTACTTTATTTAAGTCATTTTTCGAATTTCTCGAAATTGACCATTTATGCGATAGGAAAAATGACCAAAAAATGATGAAAAAACAAATTTTTCATGGAAACTGAAATAATTTCGACGAATTTGATTTCAATATTTCACGATTAATCGGATAATATTTTGAACTTCAAAATTTCATAGGATGTTTACATAATAAGTAATTTATATATGTAATAAAATATGTTCGCCACTGTAAGGTGGATACGAAGGTCAGTGGCGAACAAAACACTAAGGCGAGGGTATGCTGATATGCACCTTGATAACAACAATTTTATGTGGTTGTCCGTCGTTGTAAGCTGGTGTAGCATTGATCAGTTTTCACGCACCAGATTCTGCAATCAGTGGTCAAGACGCATAAGTTGCTGGCACTTAGGTGGGTTATGCCGATATTTGTAGTGAAAACGGAGGTTTTATGTGTTTGTCTGTCGGTCGTCCAATACTGTTTCACTGATTGGCGCTGTATTGGTCGTCGTTGGACTGGTTGCTGGTTCCGTATAGGGTCCACAATCCACTATTAAGACATCAAATTATGTTATTGATTTCTTGACTGTGTGACTGGAACTGATGATATTTGCTGATTTCCGTTCGTATTTATGCCAATTTACGGCAATTTGGCGATGTTAGCACGAATTTCCATTGGTTTAGGTTGTCGTTCACTCCCGGTATCTCGCCAATCATTACGTTTTCTCGGCACCTCGCCGGTCGTCTTATTGTATAGAGTTTGTCCCATTACACTGTTTAATATTGACAAAACTAGCAAATAATAATTAATTAATTTAAATATAATTTCATGCATAGTGCCATAGTTATTACATATTTCCAGTCATAAGAAAATTATATTTAAAAAATCAAAGGGAAGGGATACAGGTGTAATGTAATGATTTATCAAAATTCAACACAATCCTCTTTACACCTGTGTCCCTTCCACACCAACACCAGTATCGCTTCCTTTGATTTTATATAAAATAAAGTTATAAAAAAAATTATCGTAAATGAAATAATTGACAATTAATTAAAACTGAGTTAAGTAAAATTTATTTAAGCTTCAATAATATTTTCAAAAAATTTTCAATTTTTATCTTTGCGGAAGTGATGCGGAAATGTGAAGTTTGCCGACCATCGTTATTAGGTACATGTAATATTATTATTATAAATAGTTCATTATTATAGCTTCACCGAAATGATTCAAATATAAAATTATTGTTATCAAACCATTGTTTACAATTATTTTTAAAAATTTAATTAATTTTAATATAATATTTAGTTAACTCAATTATTTTTATTTATAGGTAAATTTTTAATATTTAATTTCTAAAAAAAAAAAAATTATAATAAATAGGATAATGCACACTATTTTCTACACAGTTATTTCAATACATTATATTATGCTGTATGTGTACATATATTATGTACAATAAATTTCAAAATTTTGAAGGGTAAAAATAATGGATTTAACATTAATTGTAATTGCATAAAAATATAGATTATTGGTTGTTTATCTATTGTTTTATTATTTAATTTGGGACACTTTCTACAATTTTTATTACCTTATAATAGAAAATAATTTTTTTTTTATTACCTATAATAGGTAAGACGTCAAAGTCAATATCCGACTAGCGAATGTATAGAACACGCCATGGAGGGTAATATCGCCCAAATACAATTTTTTCTATATTTAGAATATATCATTATCAAATTACTTTAAATTTATCATGATATATTAAAGCTTATCTATTAATTGAGCAACTAACATGAGTAATACTATACCAATAAAAATACCAATAATAATATATTTTTTTTTTTTATATGAGTTTTTACTTAGATGGGTGGCAAACGCCCTTTACCTTTGAATAACATGAAAATGAATATATTGTTATTTAATAATAATATCCTATACTTTTAGAAATTTATATAAATAGAAAAGTGATACTCATTGTCAATTTCGTATGATTTATAATACAAATTCTAGTAATTTATATTAATATTGATAATATTATCATGATTAAAATACCCATAAATTATCATTTGCCTTTATTAGTACACATTTTTTATTTGATTACTTTATCGTAAATATTATGGCCGTAATATTATTAATTCATTTCATATATTTGCATATTATTATAATTTCTATTTGAACCCACAATATATTTAACATGTTAAACATGAATAATATTTTATCATTTTTTTAAAATTCTAACAGAATTGAAATCATTATTATAAGACTAATAATATTGTAATAATTAATAATTTATGTACAAATAATGTCTATACTTCTATAGTATAGGTAAAAGTAGTATTTTAGTCAATAATCTAGAAATGTCAATTTTAATTTTATTGGCATATTTTTTAAATCATTATTTTGTTAAATTGTAAAATTAACTGATCATTAAAATAACATTTTTTTTTCAAATTTTAAACATTTCAATTTTTAAAATAAATATTAGTATATAAATAAGTCTATTTGTTACATATTTGGTATGCATGAACATATTAATATAATATAATTATTTCATAAGTACCTATTTGAAATTACATATCATATGTATATTGAAATTTGAAAATAATTATTATATTATATATTTAAAATCTCTTATTATCATACATCACAAAAAAAGAAAAATGGAATTTTATGTTCAGTTGAAATTTTTAGTTTGGCATAAGTAAAAAAAAAAAAAAAACATATATTTTTCAAAAAATTCGAAAAAACTACTAAATTATATACGTAAAATAAATCATGAAACTTTGAACATCATACATTATTTTTAATCTCGCCAAAAGTTTTTTAATACACTCTCCAGAAAGACTATTCACTTGAATTAAATTGTATCTTTTAAACTTGTCATCAGTAAAAACTCTTAAGATGAATTTATTATAATTATATAACACATGTATAATCACGAAGTATCTAATATTTTAACCTGATAAAGTGATCACTATTTAAAATAAACTATTAGAGTAGATATAATATAGATAAAATCATTAATATTTCAATTCAATTCAATTAAAATATTAAATTTAATTCAATATTATTTCGATTATCTATTAGGCGGGATGTTTTATTTCAATGTTATTCCATAAAATAATAAAAAAAAAAAAAACATTTCAATTTAAAAATGTAATAAGTAAAAAAAAAAGAATTATATGTTACGTGATTTTCTGTTTTTATTAATCATACATATAATTCATTTATTCGTTTTATATTATAATATGTTAGGTCTACATATATACCTACACGTATATTTTGAAATTAAATTACATATTACTTTATAAGATATTCTATTACTATATTTTTTAATATTCAATCCAAGACTGAGTATAATAAGTAAAAATAACATTTAGAATTTTTTTTAGAATAATAATTTTAATGAATGCCAACTAAACTAACTACTAACCTAAAGATGCAACAAAAAACCAATTTCCATCAGTCATCTACAACCGAAATTAACACTCTGAATAGAAAAATTATATTGGAAAAATAATTACCATGATTACCGAAATAAGAATGAATTTTATAGCCGATATTTAAATTAATACAATAACTGAACATTATTTTACACTTTACACGTGAATGTTATATATAGGTACTTAAAAACTAATGATTATTTAATAAGAAATATTTGGACGTGTAAAAAGTTTACTTTCAGTTTAAAAAACATAAGAAATTAACGAAATCGTACGGTTTAATATAGAATATAAAAATATAATGATTTACAATTTTACCTAAACGTTTTATTTTCTAGTTGGTTTGAATTTAATAAATTACTCGTTTTATTATTATACCTATTAAACTTGTTTAATGTTTCCTAAATTAACCTAATAAAATGTTTTAAATTGAATCATATTTATTTCTTATTTTTCTGATTTTTTATAAATGCATCCAATTCAATCGTATTTAGAAACTATGATTTTTTCACATCTATTACCACTTAAAATATAATAAAAATTAATAAATAGTAATAGAGTAAAAATTCAATTTACAATAATTAGTTTGAAAATAAAATAAAATTATCCAACTAATATAAATTTAAACATTTTAGATTCCCAGTATCCAATAATATTTTATATTAATAATACTAAATAAAATCTTCTATTTCCTTCTATAGATAAATACAATAAACAAAATAAATTAATAATTATGTATAAATGTAAAATATTATTTATGAATTCGCTTTTTAATTATTAATGTAAACAAATAGAAAGAAAAAACGTTTCTTAAAATATTATTGCTCGTCAGAGAAATGAGAATGTATATACGCATTGTATTTAAAAATCTACTGTTAAAATTTACAGTTACATTATATACATTCACGTATTATGAGTACTCTAAATAATCATTTAGTCAATTCTTAACCAACGACCAACCCCTTAGTTTTATTAAAATCAATAATATAATAATTAAACAAAGTGTATCATAAAAAATTTACTTGCTTCTAAAATCTTACTATTTATACGATAACTGTATAATATATTTACAACCTAGATTCAATGTTATAAAATACAGAGGTTAAGTAATATTTTCTCCATTTTTATTATTAGTGATTAGTACTTCATTTCCTGTTTATAATACATATTTAATAAATCTAAAATAATAAATCTAGGATCTCTATCTTATAGTACTTATAATACTCTATTATATTAATTAAAATAATATTTTATATTTTTATAATTAGAAATTTAAAAAAATATATATAGTTTTAGAAATAGAAAAATATATTTGTAAAATATCAGTTAAGTATAAATATTATTTTAAATAAATTCATAATAGCATATTACGTACTGAACAATAAGATCTATCAAAACAACAAAAGGAAAAAATGATCTCATAAGAAACTAAGAAATTTGATTATATAATATATATTTATTGTTTAAATAAATAAAAAAAAAAAAAATTAAATAAAATAAAATTTCATATCTATTATCCACAAGTCAATACTTAAACTATAAATATATTTATTGTATTTATTATTATAGTAATTACAATTTATAATTATTTTTCACAAGTATTATATACTATCAATCAATTTAAGATAAAGTATTGAATTTTGATTTTTAGATAAATCAAAGACATCTGTTATTTAAAATCATTCGCTATTAAATGCCTGATTAATATTCATACGCTTTTCAAAATACCTAGCTTTAATTAAAAAAATTAAATACTATAACAAGTAAATATCAAGTATTATTTTTTTTCTAGAGCTTCTTCTGTACAACTTTTCCCTCGTTAGGAAATGCCTGTATTTTATAAATTTTATAAATTTTGTGAAAATTTGTATTTTAAATTAACATTAATAATGTTATACATTATAAATAAAATTATGGAAAAATCAATATTTAAATTTTTAAAGTTTTTTACATTATACTCCGATTATTTCGAAATGGTCTCCTTACCTAATAATATAGATTCTTTATATTATTCTTTCTTTATTAATTTCTTTAGTAGCTAATTATTATAATATATATTTAATAAATGCATATAAATTTTACAAATATTATAAATAATATATAATTTATATAATATTATTTTATTCTACTGTAACAAATAGATAAAAATAATTACCTAGGAATTCAATTTCGTATAGAATATATAAATAAAAATGTACAAAGTAAAAAGTTATGTTCACAAGGTTAAAATAAACCTATAGCAGTAAGAAACTAACGGTAAATCGAAATGACTATTGATTAAGTTAGATTTTAAGCTAAGATTGAAGTTCTTATAGTTCGTAAAACCATCAAACATGACTCATGTGACTTCGTGGTTATATTCATGACTTGAAATTCCATTGAAATCGTAAAGTTCAAATTTCGATACGACAGAGAAATATAGAAGAATGCAACTGCTATTTAATAAAGAACTTACTAAAATATTTTTATCAGTGGAAAAATCGCAAAATCGAGTATGTTGATTGTGGATACTCTAGGCTTATAGGAATTTAAATTGAAAAAATGTAATTATAATAATAATTAACACAAAACTATAGACGTTGTACTACATTATTATAATTAAACATTGAACATTTTATTAATATTATAACTACAAAAGTTTGTTATATAATTTAAAATAAATAGGTATTACTAATTATTAAATAAGATATTTATTTAACTATAATAATATAAATGAATATCTAATTATATATAATTTTACTAAATATGTCATTACTAAAATATAAATTTAATTATAAATAATCAATATTTCTAAATATCTATAACGAAAATACAAAATTAAAATTATTTTCTAATAAGAAATATAATATATATAATTTAAATGTTAAAAAATTTTAATTTCAAATAAATATCATACATACTTATAAAAAATAAAATTATACATTATTATGGAATATATTTATTATAAAATAATTTATAAAAAATTTTAATTAATTAAAAAAAAAAAAAAAACGAAAAAATTATAAGTCACATGAGTCACTGTACATTTAATAACATACTAACAATATCAATCAAAAATAATTTCTTCAAATTTTATCTAAAATATTCTTAAGTATTTTTCACTATAAATTATTATAATATAGGCATATTAAAACAAAAAAAATATACTTTATCAATATTTTAAGTTAAAGTTAACATAAAAATTCACTACGCATCTACACCACAAGACTAATAGTAATATTTTATAAATAATATATTATATTATAAAGAGGTGTTAATATTTTTCACAGCAAAGATTTACAATGTCTGATAAATATTACTAATTTTTTTTACACCTAAAATATTGCCTAAATTATATACATTGACTATATCATTTACACAGATAAGTGATATAATTTTTAAAAATTATAATTATATATAATTTAATTAAAAACTTTTAAAATTATAATTTAAGCATAAAATCGTTGACTATTTTAAGATTTTAAAATTGAATAACATAATAAATACCAAAATGAAAATTATACCTTGAATTATTCATATAAATCTGGATTTTTGTATTTACATTGTAAAAATCATAATTCATTCCTTGCTGCTTAATAGTGGAAATAATTAAAGACTTTTAATTTATTGATATGATTTTAATATTGTATAATATCATTATAAATTATAATTCATAATATTACAATATAAAATTTATAAAAAATTAATTCTATGATCATAATATTTTTTATCGACTATCATTATAAAAATAATAATAATATTGTGAAGAAAAATAATTTGTAAGTTTATAATAATAAAATTATTAAAAAAATAATTTATAAGATATTAATAAGTATAAAATTAGTGAAACGAAATGTACAATCTACATGTAACTTAATTAGTATACAAGTATTTTTATAAAAAATAAATTATACTTCAATAAAGAAAGAAATATTGCATAGTGGCCAATATTAAATTAAAAATGTTCGATCTTATAGAATTATATATATATTATACGTATAATAATATTAATTTTATCCTGTGTATATCGAAAATTATTAAATTATATTTCAATTCTATTTTATTTTATTTAATCTTACACAATTTCTTTATACAAATCATAATACCTAATCATTTTACATACTCGTAATTTTGCATAATTTTAATTTGATTAATATAAATAAAACAAAATTTGTGAATTTCAAAGGATGTTTAGATTTTTTCTTTGACAAAAATGAGTGTGATCGTAAGTATTATTCAATAAAAATCATTATAATAATATTATTAATTAGTAATTAGTTGAAATTTTTTATATTTCCTAAGCTTTTTTTTAAACAAGACATATAATGGTAATATTAAATTTTATAACGAATATACATATTATATTATATATATACGTATATATACTTTTAGTAAATAAATAAGTTTCATCAATATTTTCACAAATGTCTAACTTTTATAATAATAAGTTGCATATTCGAGTTTCTAAACAAATGCATCATTTATTCTACTTTTCGCGGACCATTTCATATATGCGTCTGGTCTTCTCAACTGACTGATTAAATATTCATTCAACAGTTTTTTTTATCTTATTCCTCGGACGGTTAGTTTAACTGCAAATTCTACCACAACTATAGTGATGGTACATTCATAATATATACTACTTTCTGCATATATTGAGTTAGAACCTAATCCTTTTGACTCATGCGTCACCTCAATAATAGATTCACTTGTTGTATTGAACTTATATTGATCAATGTTTAATGGAGCATGAAGATAGTTTATGGTAAGAAGGAAATGTTATATAATGTACATCCTAAAATTTAATATATTAAACCGAATTACGGACACACATTTTCTACTGTTCTAACTTCTAAAATAATGTTTCCTGATATAGTTAAAAATAATAATTTAATAAATTGATTATTCCTAAACACGAGTATAAAATATCTCAACGATGTACTAATTTTATATAGTTCTATATTATATTACAATAAAATTAATGAGATTTGACGATAATAAATTAAAAGAAATTTTATAGAAATTGTAAATTACAAAGAATAATTTTAGGAAATCGAATTGTAAAACGTTAAAAAATATTTAATTAGGCTACAAAATAAATTATTTAAAATTCACGAATGAAATACATTTTACTTCGTGTCAAATAAAAATACAATAATTTATCAAGAAATATTTTTATTACTTCAGACACATTAAAATATAATCCACATTCTTCATAACAAAATTATTTACCTTGAAACATTGAATTCTGTCCAATAATAAAGAAATTACCTTAATGTAATAATACGCAATACATTAATTATATTCATTCTTAATTCTCTTAGATATCATTCATATTAGTGAAATTCTCGAATGTAATAATCCATGTAAATACTTTAAAAATTTATTTTAATATAATTTCAAATTTTTCATATTTTGAAACTATGTTTATCAATATGTAAGTAGGCATATGTTCAACCTTTTTCAAAATTTTTTGTATATTTTCTTATCCAATTATTGTAAAAGTATTGAGAGGAATATGGAATTTTAGATTTTCGATCATACTAAAACTATCATCTTTAAAATAAAATAATTGGAATTTTTCTAATATTTTGGTAACATGTTAAGAAACATGTGAGTATACTTCCGTAAAATTTTCAGACTAGGAACTGAAAGTTGCCAATTTTATCAAACATTATATTGATAAAAACGAGTATTTTAATAAATATTCAGAATTCTATATTTTCTGAAATAAATAATAAATAATGTAATTATTTCAGAAAAATGTAGATATCAATATAACATTGTACGAGTTCATTGAAATCAAATTTGTTAAAATTTCAATTTTTATGAAAAATACCGTTTTTCTGTCATTTTTAAATTTAATTTTTTTTTAAATTTTTTGCTTATCTCACGGGCTCAATTTTGTGAAATTCTAAAAACAACTTAAATAAAGTGCCAACTAGACAATATTTTCTACCAGAACCATATGCTATTTGTGAAAGTTAGAGCATTATTTTGGGTAGAAAAGGGTCTACATACAAACTAAAAAAAAAAAAAAAAAAAAAACAAGACATACCTACACCTTTGTAAAATCAATATACTTTTCGCTTCACTCAAAATCTAATAAATGTCTATATTTTAATTTGCTTTTCTCTTCCTATTTATTTATAATATTTAGATAATAAATTCAAAACAATATATTAATTGCAGTTATAACTTATAAGTTAATATGTCATATTATTATACATATAATGTTTTCGTATAATAGGTATTTAAAATATTTTAATGAAAATTTTACTACTTATTTAAACAAATAACAATAACTTATTCAACATCCATAATTTGATATTATGTAAAGATAAAATTAATTTTATAATTTAAACGAGAACAGTGAACGTTGAACGTTGAACAGTGTACAACTGTTAAGTGCAAGTGACAGGAAATGCACTTAAAACAAGGTTATAAGAGACTATTGTTGCGTAAAGGACATAATAATAATTATATCGTGAAAAAAGAAAACGCTATTACCATGCAAACTAACGTCAATACATCCGACCCCAAAACCAATAATACACCATAAATGTGTTCTCGTCGTATTATAATAATAATGATATCTAAATACATCAGCTGACACATCTGAATAAAGTTCGTGAAATTCACAATAAGTGATAACATATTATGCTAAGACACGTAACATATACTGGCGTCTGCAAGTCTACTTTTTTCTCTTCTTATTACGCGGCTCTCTATATTTGTCCGATCGCAAATACGTGTAGAGTATAAAACTGTATAAATAACGTGTACATAAATAAATAGCTCGTGTAAATATTATTGTTATGCGTATATTATCACGAGTCACGACAGTAGTGATCAATCGTACAATAATGTCCAGAAATTAAATTTTCGTCCATTTACTATTGAGTAAATATTAAATTGTAATTTTTAAAATGCAATTTTCGTATTATTTACAGTAAATATTTAAATTAAATTCCATCGCAAAATTGTCAATGTGTCCAACTGGCCGATATACACACTACCCGGATAAATAACCAAATCATCATTTTTATAAAATTATAATGTTCCTTGTGAAACAATAATAATCGTAAAAACCACTCATTATTTTGTTGCCAATTATTATGATAAAAAAGAACTACATCCACTTTCCTATCAGAAACATACATAAAAATAAAAAAAGACACACATCATTGTAAAACCAATACATTATTATTCGCTCATAATCTAAAAGATTAGGTAGTTTTAATAAAGGGAAGGTACCGAACAGTAATGACGTCGTTAATAAATATTTATAAATATGATTTTAATTGTGGCATAAATAATAATCATATTAATGCATAATAAGTTAAAATGAACGTGTATGATGTATATTTGCGATATTATATGTGTGTCACATAACTATTGTTTTACTATGTTTGTACGTAGTTTCATTACAATAATTTTGAACAGAAAATGTATTATGCAAATATCAACAAAATAAATTAATCTAATTACCTACCCATTATAGCTTAAAATATATCAGTATGAGTGTAATTTATTGTATTTAAATTATTATTATTATATTTAACCATAATGGTGATGATAAATATACTAATTATTAATATTTGCCCGTTATTTCAAATTAATGTTGCCTAATCAATATAATATGCATATGACGTCCATTATCTAAATTGAAGTTTTCAAATCAACTTGACGGTCTTATTGTAAATAATACTAATTTATTATCATAACACGAACCATTCGCAACTATTCAAATAATTAGATATTTATAATTTAATAACATTTGTATAAAGAATAAAATAATATTATTCCTTCCTTCCTTTCAATGACTTAATATATATATGTTAAAGTTTAAATAAAATTTAAACCACTAAAGCAGGTCATTGATAATTTTAGTGGGCTATCTTAGATGAATAAGTATCTAATTCCCGAGTACTCGTTAATTTTACAAATAATCAGAATTTTAAGATTACATATTATGAAATCAAATTTGCTATTTTACCACGCTATTAATTAGTTGTAAGTGTAATATGACCATTTAATTTATTTTCGATATACATAATTTAATAATCGACCAAGACAACAATTATTGTATACAAATCCCTATACAATATTTCATTAGTAAATTGTAGATAGCAGGCTGTATCATCATAGTATTCATATGCTAAATACTGAAATATTCAAATTTATTGTAAATAAATTGATTAAAATTAGATATGAAATAACATAATAAATTATTATAAAAGTACCTATAGTACTCGTAAAAATAAGTATAATGTACTATTATTATGAATATAAGTAATGATAGATTAATAAGGCTATTTGATACCTACTATACAATCTTAGATTTATCGTTAAGATTTCAATGAGTCTAAAAATTCATTTAATTTAAAATTTATAAATACTATATTGATCATTAAACTATAATAATCATATTTTTTTGACAGTTGATACGATAATAAGTCTGTAATGATCATTAGGTGGGTATGTGAGAAACATAATATTTATTAGTTGGTATTATAATCTTAAAAAGAAATAAGATTTTTTCAAATTTATTAATTTTGAATCTAATTTTAAAAAATACAATATTTACAAAAGTATTTAAACCATATTTAAATGTATTATAATATATTATTTTCATTACCTACTATATAATTATTAAATTATGGATAAACCAATTATGAAGGCATAAATAAGTTTTAATTGATTCAACATAGAAAAACAATATATTATAATTTAATATTTCTTAACACAATATTATAGAACGTAAAATGTTAAAAATTAATTTTAAATCGATCCAAGAGGTACTCGTAATTTCAAAACGAGTAATAAATATAATATAAAAACAGAAAAATAATCACATAATGAATATTATATTACTTTTTTTTACTATAATTCTAATTAAATTAACTTGTATTTGCTACGAATTGATTAAATATAGCACTATTTTTCGTTATAATTACTGTTATATTTACTATATTAAATTATTGCATAATTTATAGTTCATACCATTGTT
Organism: Tetraneura akinire; assembly: GCA_021307375.1. Lineage (NCBI taxonomy): Eukaryota > Metazoa > Arthropoda > Insecta > Hemiptera > Aphididae > Tetraneura > Tetraneura akinire. The sequence continues at coordinate 7,876,730 of JAIUCT010000001.1, read as the reverse complement.
TTTTATATTACCTACATATATTTCCGCCTTCGTTACAAGAAGAAATTATAGTAATACATCATAAGACAATAGCAATCAATAGAAAACCTTTAGTTTGAATGTCTATATTTGTACACTATACTTTTATATTCATCATATTTTATTAATAAAAATTATTTTGTTTTTTGAAATTATGATTTTAACGTTTGAATAATTATAAAGCAAATATAAATATCACTAATATAATAATCAATAAACTTATAAAAATTTACATCAAATCATAATATCTATAAATTCATTTTTGGCTTTACATGTAATCATAATATGATTTTTTTTTTAATAATACCTACCTATTACTACAGTAATCTAAATAACATATTATGAATTCTAACTATTAAACAACGAAACAAATAAAAAATGAATTTTTTTTTTATAAATTTTGTTAATTAAACATAAGTATTATAAGATTTGCAAACAATTAATATAGGTAAAATGAATTAACAATTATTTCCATAAATCTATGATAATATATTATTATTTATTATTTTAATTGTAAAATTGTACATTTATACAATTCTTTTTTTTTTATAGGTAAGAGAAAACGCATCGAATAATAACGGTGAGTAAAATGCATATGAATGTTTTTTATATATTTAATATGGTAAATAATATCATCGTTAAATCAAAGACGAATACCACATAATTTAACTTCACTGATTATTTCTTTAGAATACATAACACCAACCCATATAATTGTTTCCAATATATCCGTTCATTAATTGGTTGATATTCGTTGAAAAAAAAAAAATGGTATTTCAATTTAATTTAATTAAAACTTAAAAGTGTCTCGTTCGGATTTAGTTTGAAAAAAAAAAGGCTATATAAAATAAGCATTAAGATACAATTTGTTTATTGTAATCAGTTTTTATTACTTATACCCATAACTCATATTGATAAAATTCATTTTGTTAAAACGTAAATTAAAGTGACAAATTTAACTTGATTAATAAATTATTATTATTTTTATGATGAATAAAATTATTTAAAGTTAAAAATATGTTACATAGAAATTCAATTGTATTATTGCTACTTAAAATTAATCAAAAAAAAAATAATAATAATAATAATAATAATCAATTAGGTATTTATTATATAAACACAAAATTCACTAATGATAATAGTTAAATTATATAAATATAATCTGACTATGAATCTACACTGTATTTTGTATGTCATACCAACATGTAAATATGAAATAAGTACTTTATTTTAAATTTATTTCACATTTCTTGAGTTTCAATTTTTAATGAGGAATTATATAAATAAACTTAAATTTTAAATTTCAATTCATGATCAATTATTTCTTATAGATTATTTAAAGAAAATAATTAACATCAATATATAATAATATGATATAACCAATGATGTTATCATCAATTATTAATTTTATGCAAAATATTTATACACTTTTAATATTTTTATTCAATTATAAATAGTACATTTTAATAATTTCCACTATTAAATTTACTTAAATATTAGGTACCTATTAAAATAACATTAATAAAAAAATAAAATTTTTAGCCTTCACTTTATTTGGCAATGACATAAATATTATGTACAAAGCGTAAGGTGATTATTTTAAAATTTTATAAACTGACTACCTATTTTATATATATATTATATATTATTATTAAATAATTTAAAAAACTTAAATTAAAATTGAATATAACTTATACAGTTATAAATATATAAATCATATTTTTTTATAATCAATCACAAACAAATCTAATTTTATTTTTATTCAAATTAAATTTTATGACATATTTATATTACAATATTAATTAATAAAAACTATATTTTTATTGAGTCAAATACCTACGTTAATAAACACTGAATAGGTATAGTGAATAGTAAATATTATTAAATGATATAATTATCATAGTACTAAACAACTTTTATTTATTATAGTTAATTAACCTTAAAAATCATAGGTTATTTAGTTATACTTTAAAATTGTCAAAAATTAATTTTTTTATTTTATACTACCTAGTATTAAGAGTTAATTTTATATATTCAACCATATTTATTAACATATTTTTATATTTGACAAGTATGTATCAATTTTCTGTTAAAATTATTACTAAAAATATTACAAATACCTACACTAATATTTTTTATAATATAATTAAATTTATAAATTTTAACACAGCTTATAAAGCAATTTATTATTATTATTTTATATAAATCCTTGTTAAATATATTATATTAAAAAAATAATTTCTGTACTAAAAATTCCACGTTGTAGGAAATTAATTATTGAATTTTTAATTAAAATATAAACACGTAACATTATATTTTATATTCATCACATTATAATATTAGATATATTCATAAGTTTTTATTATTAATATTTAACATGTTCAATAATTATTTTAAATTGGGGGCCGGTGCCCATAAGGGTTTTATATACAAAATATATACAAAAGCATATCTTACGAAAAAAATTCTCACATTTTACGAAATGGTTAAATTTTGATTTCTGTTTTTTTATTTAAAAGAGAAAAACTCTTACAGGGTGGATTGAAGTCCGATTTTTAAAATATAAATTACAATATCAGTAATAAACATATTAATTACCTATTTCAAATTTAGGGATTTTTTAATGTGTCATTTTAACCGAGTTTAACCTTGTTAAAAAATATCAAAATTCAATTCACCTTGTAAAGTTGTAAGAGATCTTTCTCTTTTATAAAAGAACAAAAATAAAAATAAAAACGATCTAAGATGTAGAGATAGTATTATAGAGATGTATGATAGTGTTGAATTTTGATTACAATTTGAATACAATTGATAAACATTACATTCGTGTAACAATTTTGAGCGAAGTTCATCAGGTAATACATATACCGATTAAAATTTTTACATTTATCAGTCTCTAGTCTCTATGTTCAATATAAATAATTTATCATAAAACCCCTAAATGAGTCACCTAAATACCCAAATCTGACCGTACTTCGCTCAGAATCGTTTTTCTAATTTAATGATTTATCATAGCATTCAAATTGTAATCAAAGCTTAACAATATCCTCTTTACACCTGAATCCCTTCCATACCAGTATCCCTTCCATTTCTTTTTTTTACTTTTAACGGCTATAAAAAAAATCTTAAATGTCATAATTCACAATTAATTGGAACTGAGTTAAGTAAAATGTATTTAAGCTTCAATAAAATTTTCAAAAAAATTTTGTCAATTTTATTTAACATTATTGTAAAATATTGAAATATAATAAGAAGAATCCATATAAATACTTTAAATATTGATTTTACTGAAATTTCAACTTTAAACAGCCATAAAAAAAAAAAATTGAGACTTTAAATTTTTCTAATATTTTGATATCGTGTTAAAGAATATGTGAGTATAGGTATTTCAGTAAAATTTTCAGATCTTATAAGCCAAAACTGCCAATTTTATCAAACATTGTAGGTATAATATATAATATATATAAATAATTATATAAACGAGAATTTTACGAAATATCCAAAGTCCTATATTTTGTAGAAAAATTAACGTAACGGTTTCAAAAATTTCACCACAGATATATTATATAGGTAGTACTTATATGAACACTCAATTAAATTTCAAGTCTCTAACTTCAAAATTACCTGAGTTATCATGAAATATCGAAATCAAATTCATCGACATTTTAGTTTTCTTGAATAATGCCGTTTTTTGTCTTTTTTTCGTCATTTTTTAATCGTTTTTTCTGTTGCATAGTGCCAATTTTGAGAAATTCGAAAAATGACCTAAATAAAGTACCAACTACATCCACTTTCCATTTGGAAAACTGCTTTTCATGAAAATCAGAGTATTATTTCGGATATAGTAAAAGTATCTTAAGACTTAAAAAAAAAAACACACATCATTGTAAAACAAACACATTTTTCGCTTCGCTCAAAATCTAAAATCTAACCATTTTATAAAGCACCAGAGTATTTCTCGTAAGGTATGTTTTTTTATATACCTGTATTTTGTATATAAAACCCGTATCGACACCGGGCCCCTTAAGAAAAATTATTCAGTGAACATAAATAGAACTTAAAACAGATAATATGAATAATAAAAAAATTATACAATATTTTATTATATAGTTATTTATTATTATTTTTCAAATATTACAAGTAAATTTATCTTAAACACTCAAACTCCTATATAATCACAATCATCAATTGGAGATATATTTTTAATATTATATCTTAACGTTGAAATACGAGTATAACTACTTCTAAAATGATAGGCACTTTAAACCAATAACTTTATAATTTCATATTATGTCATTATTATTATTTATTTTTCTTAATTATCTTATCTTATATAATAAACAACATAATAAATCTTCACATAACTTTTATTAAGTTACACTCTGATTGAAATATTATTTATTCTCGTATGATACTCAAATTAAATATTCATCAAAGTGCATTCTATATATTAATTGATAAAATTCAAAATATATTATATATTCATAATATGTATAATATATTATTATACCTATACATGAAAATATGAAATTACAGCATGGGATCTCGAATGGTCAAATACCTATTCGTGTTAAAAGAAGTCCCATATGAATATGAACGAAATTTAAATGGTAACAAATTTAAAATACGCTGACCAGAAGGGGTCTATATGAATAAAAGGGTCCCACGGGTTTGGCATTTGATCTGTTTTTTTCATAAAGATACTAAAGAAAAATATCTCTATATAAATCCCTAAGGATTCAAAAGTGGTGAAATATAAAATACAAAAAAGTTTTATCTATCTATTAGTTATAAAAACTGTTATTTGTTTACAATTCGTTTTTTTATTTACCCAATCGAGTTTCCAAAGATTTTATATAAGTACCTAAATATAATATTTCTGTAAGAATAAACATAATAATAATATAAAAAACCGTTTTTCTAGTTTATTATGTTGTTAATCTAACCCAAATGAATTAATTTTAAAAAAATATTAATTATATAATAGTTATATTATAATATGATGCAATATACCTAATAAACATTTCAAATATATTAAAATTAAATTGTGAAAAATTTATATATAGGAAATTTTTATAAGTAAAATAGCAATATAGTAAATAGTAATTTAATATTATTTATAAATAAGCTTTAAAATATTATTCATCGATTACTAGACAATACATGTTTTAGATTCTGAGCGAAGCGAAGAATGTATTGGTTTTACAATGATGTGGGTCTTTTTTTTTTTTTTTGTTTTTTTTTTTTTAAGTATGAAGACACTTTTACTACCCGAAATAATGCTCCGATTTTCACGAGTGTTGTATGTTTTCGATTGCAAATTGGATGTAGTTTGTACTTTATTAAGGTCATTTTTCGAATTTCCCAAAATTGACCTCATGTCACACAGAAAAAGGACGAAAAAATAACGAAAAAAAGGACATTTTTCCTTCGACGAATTTGATTCATCGGATAAATTTGTTTATAATAGTAACCATAGTGATAATATAAATATTATTGTTACTAATAGCAACCAAAGTAATAATATTATTATTGTTACTAATAGCAACCAAAATAATATTATTGTAACTAATAGCAACCGCCAACCATCTATATAAACAGAAATTTCCATCGTAAATCTTATAATATTTCTTTGAGCACCTCCCTGGGGTTGATCATATATTCATATCGCAGATCATAGATTATTGATCAAAGGCTAAGGTCTATAATGAGAATTAACGAACCATTCGGTTATATATACATAATTATTGTTAGGTGATTTTTTCCAATTCTCTAGAATTAGCTAGAGGGCAAATTGAAGAAAAAGTTTATTGTATTTTTCATGAAAACTGAAATTTCGAAGAATTCGGTTTCAATATTTTACGATAACTTAGGCAATTTTGAAGTTAAAGACTTAAAATTTTTATTGGGTATTTACATAAGTTACCATATATTAATATGTGGTAAAATTTTGGTACCGTGTTACGTTCATTTTTCTACAAAATATTGGACTTTGAATATTTCGTAAAATTCTTCTTTTTACGTATAATGTTTGATAAAATTGGCAATTTTTGGCATCAAGGTCTGATAATTTTACTAAAGTATTTTTTTTATTTACATAAAAATCCCTAGTCTCAATTTTTTTTATAGCTGTTTAAATTTGATATTTTTAGTACATCGAAAATGTTATGAAAAGAATGACGAAAAAACGGCATTATATGACGGAACTTCGCTCAGAATCGTTTTTCGAATGAAATGGTTTGCCATTGCATTCAAATTATAATTAAAATTAAACACTATGAATTCACACCTGTATCCCTTCCCTTGCTTTGTTAATTTTATATATAAATAGGTACTTATAATCTAACGTAGTTAAAATGAGTTTTAAGAAAAATTATAACCTCATAATCATAATATTTGGCTTGAGAAAAAGATGTAAAATGGAGATAATATTTATTCTTCCGAAACCGCAAATGCCATTCACAATACAGGTAGTTTACTAAACATTCAATTATTCCTGACAACTAAGTTAATCAAATTAATGATCTGAATAGTCCCGAAGTGAATTTCAATATTTATAAGTTCTCCATCATCAAGTGTGAACTTATCACATGTTTACTAGTAGTATATTATGTATGTTACTTAATATTCAGGTTTCAAAATTTGTATTTGCATTAAAATCAGAACAGGCGCACAAGAGACAAGAGCAGTAATGTTTTAAATAAAAATTACTTTAAACTAAAATCTAAATTAACATTGAAATATTAATAATTTTTAAATCATACGATATTTCTTTTATTGAACACATAAACAAAATAATTAATAAGTTATCGATAAATATAATATAAGACAAATAACTGATATAAAACGTGCTATATAATAATGTCACACAGGCATATCATAATATTACGCAAGACGCACCACGTGTGTGTATATTATTATATTATATTCTTAGTCTTTTAGAACGACGAGGCACAAGGCGTACATAATATTATATAATCAAATAACGGCCGAAGCACAACGCATACTTATATAATATATATTACCGGAAATGTTGACATTTCAGCCATTTCAGGAAATGATGACGATTCTTAAATCAGTTAGGAATTGTCATTATAGCCTAGGCATTGTCATCATATCCCGGAGACTTTAAGAATTAATATACAGTATTTGAGAAACATGTTAATTTTTTTTTTAATTTTACATAAAGTAATTTTATCGCCTTATTGCGATCAAATGCCGTTCCTAATATCTATGTAATAATAATTATTATATGTAAATATAAACAATTATATCTATTTTACTTATTACTAATTATTTATTATAATAAGTAGATATTTCATTATGTATTCAATGGCCTGTATTTTACATTCAATTAGTTAGAACAAATAAAATAATAACACAGTACACACTGCAGTGGCGCAACTAGAGGGGTGTTTTGGGTGTCTGGATACCCCCCTTGGGCTGTATTTTTATGAAAATTTCATTTAATGACCATTGAATAAATGTCCTATTTATTTTAATTTTATAACATAAAACTATAAAAGTTAGGTTGAAATTAGTAGTATAACGTGTATAAGATAAAAGCAAAATAATGCTGTAAACCAGGGATCACCAACTAATTTCTATGGAGGTCCGTTGTGAAACTTACCAAACTGGCCGCGGTCCGTAACAGTTTTAATGATTTTTACACACGTCATTAAATATATTATTTTTAAAAAGTAGTACCTATTTATATTTACTGATATTATTTATAATATTTATAAATGTATTTAGTAAAACATAATTTTTACAAAACAAAATATTTAAACAGAAAACGTTTTGTTTAAAAAATTTGATTGAAAAATTATTTGATGAAAAAAATTACATATTTTATTTTTACATTTACTTATATAAATTTAATCATATAGGTATATATTATATATTTAATTATATGTACCTATATGGATAAATATAATTATATAAATTATTTATTGATTTAATGTAAAAAATTACATTTTTTATTTTTATCGAGTTTAATTGGTGTGACGTGTGAAGTTTGTGCAACTGATTTGCATTAACTATTTTCAGATTCTGAGCGGAGCGAATTGGTTTTACACTGATGTGTATCTTTTTGTTTTGTTTTGTTTTTTTTGCCGAAGACACTTTTACTGAAACGGCATTTTTCACGAAAACTAAAACGAATTCGATTTCAATATTTCACGATAACTCGGGCAATTTTGAAGTTATAGACTTGAAAATTGTAATGTGTATTTACATAGGTTATATAATATATGTATTGTATATATGTGGTAAATTAATTTTTTGTTAATATTTCTACAAAATATAGTAAATATAGGACGTTGAATATTTCGTAAAATTTTCGGTTTTATGTATATAATGTTTCAATGTTTGATAAAATTGGCAATTTTTTGCATCAAGGTCTAAAAATTTTAATGAAGTATATTTACTAAAAATTAGTTAAAAATTTACATATTTTATTTTTACATTTACTTATTTTAATTTAATTATATGTATATTGATATATCTAATATAATATATAAATTACATAGGTATTTATATATATCATGATTTTTTAGGTATCATTTTTACCAATTTTAACCTTGTTAAAAAAAAATCAGAATTCAATCCATCCTGTAAGAGGTCTTTCTCTTTTAAATAAAAAAAAATATAAATATAACCAATTTATAAAGCGCTAGAGTTTTTCACGTAACATATGTTTTCGTATATATTTATTATTTTGTATATAAAATCCGCATCGGCACCGGTCCCCTTAACAAAATAATCATAAATAAATAATTATTTCATGGAAAATTTACCACTCTTAATTTTTGTTATTATTGTTATTAATTAGTTAGTTTACTCGTATATACATTATAACAAGATAACTAATAAAGTTAACAGAGTTAAGGGAAACTAATTATTGAAAAAAAAATAAATCTATAACTATTCAACCGATTTTAAAGAATATTAAAATTAAATTCACAAATTATGTGAAAGTCAGTGAAATTTTGAGATTTTAATTTTAAAATATTAAGAAATTGCAACACTTTTTTATTAAATATTGCTATACTTGGACAGTTGCATAACGTTTGGTTTTTGCATTCTCATAAAATAATTATACTCCGATACTCGTATACTAAATATAAGTTTTAAGTTTATTTTCAGATAAAATATAATACTTAATTATAACTTATATTAACTTAAATATAATTAACTAAAAATTCATTATTAAACAAAAAAACAAACATTTAAATTTTTGATCATAGAAAACTATATTTTTAATATGTACTGTAGCTATCATATTAAAATTTAATTAATCTTAATTTTTATTAAAACGATGAAAGTAATTTCAAACAATTTATAAAAAAAAAAAAAACTAAAATGAACAAAATTCACATTTTTTGAGATATCCATAGATCAACTCAATGAGAAAATAAATCAGTAGTCTTGACTCTGGGACATGATGACTGATGAGTAAAGTCATTAGGGACCATCATTACAACCAAAAGAATTATTATTTAGGTGAGATGATATTCCTTGGTTGAATTCTATTATTTGTGGCTTTTAAATTAGTAAAAGTACTTGTTTTAATCAATATTATTTTTATATTTATGCAAGACAATTTTTAACTTTATTATCTTAAAAAAAATTATTCTCTCAAGTTCTAATTAATTGTGAATTATTACATTTAAGATTTTTTTTTTATAGCTATTTAAAGTATAAAAAGTAAGGAAAGGGATACAGGTGTAAAGATGATAGTGTTGAATTTTGATTACAATTTGAGTGCAATCATAAATCATTATATTTATATTCGATAAACGATTCAGAGGAAAGTACGGTCAGATTTAAGTATTTAGATGACTAATTTAGGGATTTTATGATAAATTATTTATATTGAACGCAGAAATAAATGTAAACATTTAAATTGATACATTTTATTATCTGATCCTGATGAACTTCACTCAGAATCTTTTTTCAAATTGGAATGATTTATTATTGCATTAAAATTTTAATTAAAATTCACACTATCCTCTTTACACCTGTAACCCTTCCGCAGAAATATCAGCTGATCCTCTTTAAACAGCTACAAAATAAAAAATAAATAAATAAGTCGTAAATGTCATATTCAAAATTATTTTGAATTGAGTTAAGAAATATATATTGAAGCTTCGATTAAAATTTCAAAATTCTTTGTCATTTTATTTAACATTATTGTAAAATATTGAAAAATAATAAGAAAAATCCATATACTATATAGATATATATGCAATATACATAACATATAAATATCGATTTTACAAAAATTTCATTTCTTAATAGCGAAAAAAAAAATTGAGATTTGATATTTTTCAAATATTTTGAAACTATGTTAACCACTAATTAAGTATACTTCAATAAAATTTTCAACATTTTTCAAAATTGTTTGTCATTTTATTAATCATTATTATAAAAGTATTGAGAAATAAGAAGAACTGAAGAAGAATACTTATATCGATTGTTAGATTTACAATTACACTAAAAATATCAACTATAAACATCTATAAAAAAAAATTGAGACTTAGGATTTTTATAATATTTTGGGATCATGTTAAGTAATATATGAGTTGTGAGTATATTCAATAACATTTTCAGAAAACTTTCTTAAAAATCAAAATTACCAATTTTATCAAATATAATATATAGAAAAATATGAATTTTAAGAAATATAATTAAATATTTAAATATTTTAGTTCCATATTTATAAAAAAATTAACGTAATGGTTCCAAATTTTTATCACATTTATATAGTTTCCATGTAAACACTCAAAAAATGTAAATCTCTAAGTCTGGATTATCGTAAAATATTGAAATCAAATTGGTCTAAATTTCAGTTTTCGTGAAAAATATCGTTTTTTCATCATTTTTTGGTCATTTTTCCTCTCGCATAGGGTTAGTTTTGAGAAATTCGAAAAATAACTCAAATAAAGTACCAACTACAACCAATTTCCAATCAGAAACATATGCAATTCGTGAAAATCGAAGCATTAATTCGTGTCAAAAATGTGTCTTCCGACATCAAATAAAAAGAAAAACACACACATCATTGTAAAACTAATACGTTTTTTACTTCGCTCAAAATCTAAAAATAAATAAGTCGTATACCTACCAATACCAAATAATAATGTAATATAATCTTTCGCAAAACGGTAGTTGTAACATTTAATTAAACATTAAAAATACTAAAAAGGATATTTTTGTGACAGTAGTTACGTTTATACTGTACAAAAATACAATGAGATATCGACTTTCAATTTAATGATAGCTCTTTTCTCAACATTTTTTTTTATTAAATTTTTTATATACACATACATATATTTATTCATGACTTATCAATGGGGTGTACTAGATGTTCATACAACCACTGAGTTTTTCATTATTCTGTCCACTTGTCAATATATTTCTTACATACAAAAAATCCTGAAAATAAAAATTGAACATAATATCTTTTATTAAATCGGACAGGAAATTAAAATTTAATTCCAATATTCCATTAATATTTTTTTATAAAATCTATAACTGTTAAAAGTTTATGGATAATTCAATGGCATTTAATAATAATGTATAGTACCTACCTACCTATTAATAGTAATAATAATAATAATAATGATAATAATATTTTTTTCAAAATACAAATTTATTTCAATTTGAATATAAAAATGAATAATTAAAGTTTACAGTTTATATTATTTTATTAATTATAAGCTATAAGAAAATCAATAGTTAATGAGGAATAAGATTAACAAACAAAAAAACAAAAGCTCATACTTCTGTGTAAGGGATACTGGTATAAACTTTATATAACAAATCGAAGTATTATTTCTGGTTGAAAAAGTGTCTACGTAACTACATAAAAATAAAAAGACATTGTAGAACCAATACATTTTTCACTTCACTCAAAATTTAAATTTAATAGTAAAATTCTAATAATACAATAATTTAATTTTAAAAATTGATTTAATATAAAATAAACTTTTACTATAAGCAGTTTTTAATTATAATATACTATTATGAAAATAAGGAATTTCTTTGATTAATGATTAATGATGAAATAAAGAACTGAACTATTATCGTATAATTTAAATTTGGAATATAGTAGGAATTCAGACACATATTGTATATTATAATTTAGTTAATTATTAAAAAATTCCTTATTTTATTTTTTGATTCTTTCAAGAAAAAATAAAAACTAACTTAATGTTGAAATAATGATCATGTGTACTAGAATTAGTAAATTGATAAAAAAAACATTAGCAGATTTTTTTTACAAAATTTTTTATAGTATCTGAACCTATCTATACCTTTTCTAAAATCAATATAATTTTACTAACAAAAACAACACATACGTAAAATGAAGATATATTCTATATTATAACAAATGGATAAAATTTTAAGAATATTCTATTTTTTAACTCTATTATATTATTTGTATTACAAGCTACACAAAGAAAAAAAAATTTTATATCATAATTAAATTTTTCATAATCAAATAGTATAAAAAGCGCTAGAATATAACTATATGACCGTATATCAAAAATTGCATATAAAGCAATTTACTACTTAAAAATAGTTCTAACTAAACTGACTATAACCTGCAAACTCCTCTATCAAACATTTACGTTACTGTATGTTTACCGTATTAATTACATTAATAATTTTAATTTAAAAAAATAAAAATAATACTTATTTTATTTAATTTACATTATATTTATATTTTATATTATACATTTATAAAACTCTTTACTTTTAAAATTACTTAGATTGAATTATCTTAATAAATAATTAATAGAATGTTCTACAACTTATAATATTAAAAACATTGATTTTCCATAAAGTAAAATATTATTTTAATATTGAATATTTTGATTCTTATCAATAATATATACTAAATTACCGATTGATTTTTCCCCTTAATTACTATAATGAATTGATAACTATATAATTGTAAATAATTTATAAAATCAATGAATAAGTATTCATTTTTATATTTTACTTCTAGGTTCTAGAATATTAATACTACATATCAAAATATAAAAAAAATTGATTATTTAATTCACATATGAACAAAGTTCGCCTCTTTATACGTATAGGTACCTAAATATAAAAAAATAGTGTTTTATATTTTGCTGCAATTAAAAAAGGATATATAAACCATAAATTAAACAAAATTAAAATGCATTAGATAGTAAATCATAGTATTATAAAAAAAAACCACAAACAATAGAATAAGGGACGTAATAAAAAAAAATTTTAATTTACGGACTTCTAACATTTTAACAATTAAAATTAAAACAGCTATAAAAGTAAATATTTTTTAAAACAATGCAATAAATTATAATTTTCTTTAATAGTAAATATTATATAGTTTTAACTTTTAAGTTTAACTAATAATTACGTTTTAAATTTCTTAATAATATTCGTTCGACATTATTTTATTTTATATTACAGAACAAGCCGTGGCCCATAGTATAATATAGATACCCCAATATTCACTATATACATATATATATATATATATATATATATATATATAAAAAATAAAATCTATGGTTAGGTATTTTTAATAAGGTAGCATTTTCACATTTAAATTATTTTATTGACCTGTATAAATTAAAATGGATGCAAAAATAAAAATAATATAAAATTCATGTATTCATTTATTATTTTAAATTATTATATATAATTAATATTATGATTATAATATAAATAAAATTTCTTTATTTAAAATCATATTTACTTAATATTTTTGGACATTATACCTACTATAAATTATAAATATTTCATTAAATCAATGGTTTAATGGATAACTGAATTTTACCGTTGAAGCATGCATGAGTTAGGTAAACACTACAGCCCTTTATGGTAACTTCAAGAGATATTTATCTTAATAATGAGTTGGATTTAAGTTTAAACATTAATGGGTTTACATATGATTAAAATATTATTACATGTTTATAATAATACTAAAAAACGTTTAAAATACCTAACATAATGTCTTTCTATTACTTATACTTATACTGTTTTCTGAACCTCATGACCTTGATATATATAAATAAAATATTCATGTTGGATTATAATAATAATAATATTTATAATAAATTAATCATTTACACCATACAAATGTAAGTAAAAACATAATAATTCATTCAAACCACCTACGAAACTGAAATATTAAGACACCTTAAGTGCTCATAATTTTTGGGACTTTTATTTTATTTATATTATATAACGCAGTTCATATTTTATATCACCAGTAACTTGTACTGCATGATTTACGTTTACCAAAATTCACCAATCTATTATAAATGTAATACACAAAAATAATATCCAACAGTCTAACACCGAAGTTCGTATTATAATAAAGTAAATAATAATTATATACTCATCTCATATAATCATATAATATTATAGTGTATAACATATTAAATTAATATTTTATATAGGCAGTAGCTATTTTAATGTCCAATTATTCATGACTTATTATTATAAAAATATAATTTATTCATTAAATTTCTGATAAGTATTTTTATAGAATATCACAATATTGATCAGTTAATTATTAACGAGTAACGACATATAAAATTTTTTTAAATAATACAAATTTAAATAATTATAATTTAATTAATAGTAAATAAATAAATAAATATTTTTATTGTTTCAATTTTTTAATTACAAGAAATAATATATTTTATAAACATTATTAATTTTAATAATTATTTATAAACTATTATTTAACAGATATTATGAATAGATTATAGTTGTTAATTCAATTAAAATTATAATATTATACATAATTAAAACGAGAAAATAGCTTTATGAAACTGCTAAAATTATTTTAAATGTCGTTAAAAACAATTTTACTTGGAAAAGGAAATTATTTACCACATTTATAAATGGTATTCCATTTCGTTATAATTTGCATGTTAATAATCCTACAGATTTATAATAATTTATGTCTGCTTTACCGTTATTCATTAGGTACTTTTTCTACCATTGTAAATAATGGCAGCATTTGAAAAACGACCTTTGTGATATGAATTCAACAAGAATCGTGAACGTGGGTAAACATAAACCGTGCAGAGTGTAGATGTCATTATACAGAAATTCACCGCAAAACAACGGGTTAATTTAGGCCCGTGTGGCAATGAGAGGAAAGGGATCGATACGTGAAGGACCTTTGGTAGAGATGAAGAGTGGTTCGCTGTATGTCAATGAAAAAAAAAATTAATTATCTCTTACTCTATATCCTTTGGGCAAAAATTAAGGTCATAGGTTTAATTAAAAGTTTAAACTCTTTATCGTTAAATTAAGCATTGATCATAAAAGACATTAAATACAGTGTTAATACAATGATCATTAAATAATTGATATATTATAATATTTTACTTCATCAATTATTTGTTGGGAATAAGCATTTTTTCTATTTAAAAATTCATAGTTATAATATTTTATTAATTAAAAAATTTCTCTATCATAATTATTAATAGTACCTATCTAAAAGTTTATTTTAAAAATAATCATCATTAATTTGCACGCACGTTATATATAGGTATAATATAAAACCTTAAATAAATATAAATAGATAATTTTTTAATAAATTTTAAAATTCAGAACTAAATATAAAACTATAAATATGAAAATCTGTGTACAAATGAAATTACATCAGTAATTATTACTTTGGTTCTCAGTAGATATAATTAAAATACTTTTTATTTATATTTTGACACAAATATTTAGTTTTTAACCCAAAAACGAAGTCAGTCATTAGTCATATAAATATATAATTTAAATTGATTCTATACCTACATTTTTATTAATAAAAACTCTGTTTTTAATTTTATTATGATTTATTAATCATTATTCCATTTTAACAACTTTACACGTATTGACAAATAAGGTATCAAATATATATAAATCAACATATTATTTTAATATACTCGTAGGTATCTGCTTAATTTTATATAGAAACAAATCTGAATAATGAATATTTAGTTTATATTCTGATTCTGAGTATCAACTGTCTAATATACATGCCCGTGTATTGCGCGCAATATATAATTCAATTTTACATATTATTTGATATTGCATCTCGACAAGGAATGCATTTTGAAGATAACATAAATTACTCATACGCAAAACTTAATTTGAACCTTTTATTCAATAATATTACTATAACACTACTATTTTATTGTTTTGTAGGGGATAAAATGTTATTTCTGACGTGTAAAAACAATATAAAGAAAACATAAAGTTGTGTAATAGTCTTTAATAGGGAAAACGTATTTATTGTTTTTATTCGTGATCAAAATGTTGAAAATATAAAATTGTATAACACCGTACAAGACAATAGGAGAAAAAAATTATTACAATCGTCATAAAATTAAATTATTGTATTTTTATTTTTATTTTTAATATTATTATGTATATGGTACCTATATCTATGGAGGTATGTTCTATGTTTTCAGGACAATTTAATCGAGCATCACAGCGCATAGTCATCACACCCGCGATAGCGGTACCGGATACCATTGTTACCAAAGGGAAGACTAATCATGCAACAACACAGGTAAGTGGTTGGTTTAAATTAGTTGCGGCAATGGCGTATTCCCAATTCCCAAAACGATTCGAGTGGGTTGATATTGTTCGTGTCCTTATTTCCTTATTTTTCGTCACAATGCCAGCACCATGAAAATGTACAATCGTCATTGCCATCGTCTGTTTCGTGTCATCGCTATAAAATTTATTGACAAACCCTAAGGGAAATGAACTTCTTTTCACGTCCCGAAGAAAATTGCAGAATAGTTTTACAGTCATTCAATATCGACTTAGCCTAACGAAATAAATATTACGACTGTATTTGAATTCATTTGTGTATAACGAATTTATGCGTAATGTACAACATAAACTTTTTACTGGAAAACAAAAACAGCTATACCTAATATACTTCAATAAAAAAAAAACCCCCGTGCAAAATCTTTGTGCATTTTTTTCAAATTATAAAATTATTTTTATTGCCATTCATAGTGAATTGTTTAACAACTGCGAACTTACCTACAACGCATTTTAACCCAAGAGAACAATAATTAATTTGGGCAAATTTTATATAGTATTCATAATTATTTAGAAATTGGTTGTAATTTAATTACTGACATGTAAATAGTATAAGATAATTTATATTTAGTTTATTATCTCTTCAAACGCGTAACTATAACAATGTAAATATTTGTTTTATAATTGATTTCAAACTAATATTTTGTTACATATTTTATTTAAACAGTTATTTCTAGAGTAAATTTTAATATTATTTATTCTACATTATATTATTATGGCTACAATACTGTAATTATTATTCACGTATTTATCTCGTTGATATAAATCATAATATAAAACATGATATAGAATTTTGATTTTTATTAATTACAAAATAAATGCAAGAATTAAATGAAAAACGATTTTAATTTTCAAAAATTGTAGATATCATTATTTAATTACGATCTGATATATGTACATGATGTAAATTAAATATACACAATGATAAAAATCAACAACAGAAAAAAATTAATATATTAGAAATAAAATAATCTGAGGATATTATTTTATTCATTATATTAATATTTAAGATGTCGGTACATTTTACATTTTATTTTTATTTTATTTTTTTCATATTCATACTTTTATGCAAAATATACTATTATATTAAAGTTACTAAATTTACAACTTTATGTAATCAAAATAATTAATAATATTTTTTAGAGGCTTTTTATTTTTAGGGCTTGACTTCAACCTCCTAAGTTCCTTAATCCAACTGATAATAAAAAAAAAAAACTCCCATTTATTAAATATTAAAATAATACTTTTAATTTTTCATTAAGAATATATTCAATGAAATAACTTAAATAACTGAAAACTTAAAATAGTACTATTTTTATATATATAATATATTTTTTAATATTCTCATTTAAGAATACTTTAAGACTTCATAGCTTCCCAAAAAAATGTTTATAATTTTTTTCTTTTTTTGTCATTTAACTTTTCTTTTAAATAATAAAGTTATATATAACCTAAATTTTATAGTCAAAATATTATAAACTTATAAAAGTTAAAATACATTATATTTTTTAATAAATTTAGTTTTTATTGAAATCAGAAGCAATATTATAATTGTATTTTGTATTGTATTTGAATATACAAAAGTGCAAATATTTTTGTTTTATGTAGGTAACTCAAATTTTTATTATTATTAATTTTTTTTCATTATGTTAATATGATAATAGTAACCCTATAAAATACTCTCCTATTAATTATTATGTATGGTTCTCAAGATATTTAGTTATAATAAAATATAAAAATAATAATACCTATTCTAAATAAATATTATAATATTATAATATAGTAATTGCCAATTGGTTACTATCGACCTACGTTCACAAGAGTCGTAATATTGTATTAGTAATATTCCCTGATTTTTTTTATATTGCACTATATCGCTATCGATTAGTAAAGTACCTATACATGTCACTAATATACAACACATTATAAAATGATGGCTAGGAAATAAATTTTGTACTCACAAGCAATATCTAATAAATTCAAATCTTTTATGCGACAAAATACCTCCTCTGAAATTTACGATTTGAATACACTAACCAATAAGAAACATTAAGAAGTGAACTATGGGTATAATATTGCCGAATATATTTTTATATCAAAATTATTCAATAACGTTAATTTTATTTTTGGATGGAAGAGAACAGCTATTTATAAAATATTAACAAATTAACGTAACTTTTCATATTCTAATCTATTTTTAATAATTTTATAACATTACAATAAACAGTATAAAATTTTTGCCTGAAAAACAGATCAATTTATTTTTTTTTTTTAGTTTTACACATATATACATTTTACGCCATAAATTCATTTATTTATCATAATGATTTAACATATAATATTTACAAAATAATACAATAATAGTTATAACTTATAACTTATAAATCATTACAATTATTGAATATGAAAATCCAAAAAAAATAATTATAATAATATTAACATAACTATTTGATTGTATCGAAAAGCAAAATAACGACATAAATTAAAAATCTTCTATCAATAACAGAACGTTTTATCTTAATTAACTAATAAAAATTACAGAACAATATTTTATTATAAAAAAAATTATAAGATCTTGAAGAAGTGATGACAGTTATAAAATATTAACATTTTAATCTCCATAATCCATCTCTTATTATCTAAAATTAACACAAATTTCGAAATTTCCAATATTGTATTGACTTTGGCAATAACAATCACAAATAAAATTCCTAAAAGCATATAATGTTAGGCCCCAGAATCATAATTAACAATAAAAATGTATTAAATTGAATTTATGTTTTTTACACAAAACTGTATTCTCTCAACTCAATCAAATAATTGATTAATAAAATGTTACAATAAAAACCCATATAACAGATACAATATACCTGTCCTGTATTATACACTCTACTCTATATCTAAAATTCAAATAATATGATAGAAAACCTTTTAAATTTACCCATATAACTTATTTTATTGAGTTATGTGAAAAGGCACATTGTTTTATATTTTTTGTGAGCATACATTATTAATAATATTATCTATATGATTTAAAGTAATCAGGAAATTAAATATTTAAATCATTAACAATTTACTGATTAGTAATTACTGATTAGTACCTAATAACATAGGACATATAGCCGTCATGGGAATTCATATTAGTATTAAAATTGCTTTATCGTTAGTAAATCCACCTACAGATCTGTACGTTGGTTGGCTTGTTGAATATAAATTTACTATAATAGGAAAGATAATATAGTTCCTTGGGGATTGCAAACTAAAATAAGTGCCAAAGACGATATTTCAGAGTCTATTTTAGTAATAAATTGAAAGTTCTCTGTGTGAGATTTGAACGAAATAAATTAAGGTATAGTAAGAATATTACTTTTAAGTTTTAACTCATAAATAAATTTAAATATAATATTTAATACGTCATATCAATGTATTTACATATTTAATTTGAATTACATATTATGTACTGTATATTTTAATATTTCTATTCATTATATTATGTTATACCTTAGATTTATGTAATTTATTACCTATAAAAATTAATATTAAAACATAACCTACAATAATAACTTATTAATAAACTTTTCAAACATTATACGTTTAAATATTTATATTATATATCTGTTAATAAGTAGAGTTTCATACTCTTCTTGAAATAAACATAAAAATTATGTTTTGAATAAACAAATAATCTTTAATTAATAGAATAAAAAGTTTAATTGATTATTACACAGATAATATTATTTATATTAATATATTAATATTTTAGGCAAACATGAATTCAGATTCAATGGAGTCAGACGAGAATAAAAAGCAAGGGCCGAAAACTCGAAGTCAACAATTTTATTCCAAACAAGATATTGTAGAACAATATTGTCTAAGCGACAAGCAATTACAAGTATTAAACAGGGTCAAACAGCCACCGGCATTGTTCGGATGCATATCCAGTCATAAAGTAATGATAATATTAGAGAAATATTTTAAAGATAAAAATATATTTAATCTTATTTAAACTTTTAAATTCATGAAGATTAATGTGAAATACATTTTGAAATATTTGTGTAACTAAAATATCGGTAATAAATTGAATCAATAATTTACCTATTATAATAACTTTTCATTTGCTTCGTATTTTTTATTTTACTTGACTTTATATCAATCACATTTATTTAATTTATAAATGTAATTCTTAGAACTTATTTTACTTAAATAAAAAAAAACTAGTTATTACTGGTGTGTGTAGGACACAGATGTGGAGGGCCGGAGGGGATAATGTTATATTTCTATTCAAATTTGAATGCGATGATACGCGTTCAAAATACGATTCTAAGCGAAGTTCAGTCAGATGATATTTTGTATAAATTAATAATTTATTATTGATTACAATTTTCACATAAAACATAATATTTATTAAAATGTATACTCATTTAAATTTATATATAAACGTAAAAATTCCAAAATTTTATTAAGTATATAAAGTATCTATGTGAACAACCAAAAAAAAAAAAAATTCAAGTTTTTTAGTTCAATATTGGCCTAGTTATCGTAAAATATTGACATTTATTTCGTCAAAATTTCAGTTTTTGTGAAAAATCTCGTATTTAGATTTTTTGATAGTTTTTGTTACGGAAAAATTTTTATTTTGAGAAATTCGAAAAATTACTTAAATAAAGTACCAACTACATCCGCTTTCCTATTGGAATCATATACTAATTGTGAAAATCGAAGCATTATTCTGGTTAAAAAGGTGTACAATAATATAAAAAAAAAAGACACACATCATTGTAAGACCAATATATTCTTCGCTTCGCTCAGATATTCACTATTGTATTGTAGATTCTTAGAATCTAGATAGATTCTTTAGAATCTAAAATACAATATTAAGTTTATAAACATAATTTTTATAAAATTAAATGTAATTTTGGACATTATAATAATATAAAAATACAAATTTTAAATTGTAAATTAAAATCAATTTTTAATTTATATAACCCAAAATATTTAAATTAAATAAATAGGTATAATTCTTTTACTTTCAACATTCAATTACCTACATCCTATATAATTCTAAAAACTAAAAATACGTACGACACGAATAAAAAATTATTGAGGGAATCCAACATGGACCTAAACATTATCCAATAAATTTTATGTTATATATATAATATACTCGTATATAAAATTTAAAATTTAATATTTTATATAAAAATACATTAATTTAAAAATTGGTTTACTTTCGCACCATAATATTATTAGACAAAACGGATATATTAAAATTCAAATTATAACCAAACT
Source organism: Tetraneura akinire (assembly GCA_021307375.1). Taxonomy (NCBI): domain Eukaryota; kingdom Metazoa; phylum Arthropoda; class Insecta; order Hemiptera; family Aphididae; genus Tetraneura; species Tetraneura akinire. The sequence continues at coordinate 7,854,794 of JAIUCT010000001.1, read as the reverse complement.
TTAAAAGTTATCAATAAAATAACAATAAAGGAAACGGTTTTTTTTTTTTTTTTTTTTTTTGTAAGGAATCTTCGTGCAATGCTCGGAGCTCTCCAAATCTGCTCACCGCCTGCGTTCGACGCCGAATCCCCAGCGACGAAAATCTGCACGACTTATATAAACGACTGCCGGCGGATTGTGCCCCTTATCCACGGTGGTCCAGATATCATCACTGCCATCCCGACATGTTTCCCATTGTGCATCACTGCCACCAACTTGACGTAACCGAAGCACCGCCGATGTTTCAACGATCACCTGCCGCTAGGCGTAATAAATGTTGGCCGCCCGAAGACGAGGTATTTATGAAATTTAAGATTTTCTAACGAGAACTGCAGTTATTAATGTTTTTGTTTTTTACTATAATAATATAAACTAATAAATTTTCCATCCAAAATCGAATTAAGATTAAATATTTTGAAATATTCCAAGTAGGTATTTTTTTTTTTATAGAAATTTACAAAACGAATTATGATATACGATTTTCTCTTCATACGTACGTTCTAATCGTACGCATATATATTCGTAATTTCATTAATTAAACTATTATTAAACTTATAATTAAAATCTCTATAGGTATTTAAAATTTAAAAACCAATAACTCCCAATTAAAATTCCCAATTAATATTATGATATATTATAAATATAATATTATATAGAAATAAATATATATAAAATATTTATAATATCTAAAAAATTGATAACATTTATAGATGAAAATATTATGTTTATGTATGATCTTCCAATAGTGTATTTAGAATAAAAGGCCCAAGGTATAAGGATAATATTATTTCATTTTCATCCATTGAGGTATTATATACATTATTATTTTAATATTATTATAGTAGATGATTAAATACAAGTAGATAGTTATTAGATACAATGGTACTATTTAATAATAATAATATTTAGCAAAACTGTACGAAACGTACCGAAACTGAAAACACAATTTTCATTCAACATCTCCGATCTCGTGAATGTCTCTCTTTACAATACAATACCTACCTAATATTCCGTGTATAAAGTATAAGAATTATGTCGTAGGTAGAATATTATTTAGAAACTAAAAACTTACAAATTGTACAAAATGTTATATAAAAACTTTATATTTAACGAAATAATAATAGCAATAATACAAATATACATATTACCAAAAGTTTTTTTTTTATATTTAGTTACTATATATTTTATTCTTTTTTTTTATAAAATTGTATTTCTATTTTAAACATAAATGAAATAGGTATTTTTTATCTAATACTAAATTTTAAATCATTTTAACAAAGATAATATAAAAATATATTCTAATTTATAATTTCTGTTTTTATATAACTCATTTATTATTGACTTCTATAATCTATAATACAAACCATTAAATTTAAAAAAATTAACACAAATGGAAATGCATAACTGTGTAATAAGAGGAACTCCATTTCTCACTGTCTTCCCCCTACACTTTCACAATTAATATTACTTATACTATGGTATAAAACATAAATAATATCTCGTCCGCTATTTTAAATTTATGAATAAATGCCCTTAATATTATGGACTACAAAAAAAAAATAATATTTTAAATTTATTACGAGAAATTGACCAATTTAAACTAATTGACATTTTTTTTTTTTTTTTTTTTTTTTTACAGGAATGTTCACATAGGACGTCATGTCATTCATTATGCCATGGACGAACCACTGGATGCGATTTCCCCGAAATTCACCATTGTACGACTCACTATTTACCCCCACCTCCTCCACCACCACAATCAACATCCAGGTAATATTATGCTAAACCTTTATTTTATTTTTTTATTTTTATCTTTATCTATTTATATGTTATATAAATTATTCTTTATTACGATTTATTTAAAATAATATATTCTATCTGAATGAAACACACTTTAATTTTATGTGAGTAAGTATTTATACTTCCTACGTTATTTTCGTCATCGTCTTAATTTTTCAATTCAAATTAATATAGTGTTTATACTCTTATAGTGTAAACAATAGTTGAAATGGATCAAAATAATAGTGAAGGCAATAAGGGATCCACTAATGTTTAATGGAGCTGAATAATATTATACATTACAGATCCATTAGGAAATATATCCTCCTTCTCCTAATAATTACTTACCTAAGCCTAGTTATATTTACATTTTGATTCAAGGAAAATTTTATAATTGTACAAACATTTCTAATTTTATATGGTAGTTTAAGTTATACAAACTACAACTAGTAATGAAGTACTGATTTTGATATAATTATGTTCACGGAGATGAATTATTATTATGGTCATAATAAGTGAAGAGATAGTTTATTAAATAAAAAATGTAAAGATACGACACCCCACATGCCATATGTCTTCTTATTTCGACCAATGAGTGAAAAACTTATAACCATAGACCTTCAACATCTTGAAATTTATTAGAAACTAGACTGACTATATAACTAAATAGGTAACTTGAGACACATAATATTATAAACCATAAAAATATTATAAGTATAAAATATAATAAAAATTCAAAAATATTTTCACTATTTTATCAATTATGATAAAATTATGTAAAAATAAAATAATATTGACATTAAATGTTATTATTTATTAATTTAGTATTCCTAGTATTCCTACCTATACGATAATATTAATGTTAATATTATACGTAGATGTACACAAAATGTCAACAACTTGACTGCTCGTAATAAACTATGAATAATTATTTTATAAATAAATAAAATAATTTAATCCATTTCATTTTAAATATAAAAAAAAAAATATAAATATTTCATCCAAAATTGAATGAAATGTGGCAATTCCGAAAAGTATTTCGGAAGTTTTTAAACATTTTAGTTATTTTAGTAAAATAATAAATAAAATATTGAATACAAAATCAACATGATCCTACAGTGTGTGCATTTTGATATGAATTAATTATTATATTTTAATCACTGCTAAAATTATACAAAAGCATAATATATTAATAATATTGTATTATCTACCATGATTATATAGGTCATAGCATATAATATGTGCATGAATATAGCATGAATATTAAATTATTTTAGCACATCTATTATATTATTAATTATTTATAATTCATAAAAGATTTATAAAAATTTAAAAAGATATACAATTTTAGTTATTTTATAAAGATATTTATAAAAATTAAAAACATATATAAAAATAGGTAATAATAGTTCTAGTAATTTTACATTGGTTGATAAAACGAAAACATTATTTATTTTTTATAAACATATATTTAAATATTTTAAATACATTTATACTTAGTCTAAAATGAACTCATTTTTATTTAACTAAACATAATAATTATAGATCCTATAATAAATATATAATGCATAATTGGATAAGTGTATTTTATTAATACTATTTTAAAAATCTTTAAAAAAATAACTAACTATAAGAATATAATATACTCAATTAAAAACAAATATGATTTAAATGAATTTTAAAAATGTAACACTATATTATAATATTAATTAGGTACGTAAATAGATTATCTACTATAAAATATATGTATTGTTTACACAATACACGTATTATAATCGTAATATTGTATACGTTTTGTAATAAACTAATAACTAATAATATTTAGGTACTGGACTGTTAGTCCAGTAACACCACATAAAGTTGAATCAGTTTCACAAAAAACTCATATAAAAAAATTACACAATTAATAAAATCTCCAAAATCGGCTATCAGGCCGATTATATTTTAAAATATAAATATTTTCACTTTTTCTTATATATGAAAATGCATTTATTTTATCTATTGACAAATAAGATATTTATTGATATTATTTTTTATAAATTTATAATCCATAGGTATTAATTATTTATTATGATAAATATTTACATAAAATATAATTTAATATATAATATTCCTAATTTATTAATTTGTTTATTATAAACTTTATTTTTAATTTATAGCATAATATAAATTAATTCAATAACGTAACTCATGCGTCATATATGTATATACCTATATATATATATATATATATACAATTATACTTTCTTTAATTTATTGTAGGTACCTACTTTAAAAATAAATATAATTTTTATCAAATTATGTACTAAAATTAAAATTATAATTGTTATATTATATTACGAATAAACATAGTTTAAAGTTATAATATTTATAATTTACTTAATTTTCAGAATGAGACATGTTAGTTTTGCAAGATCGCATACAGTGACCTCATTTGATAATGTTTCTTTGAAATCGGCTAACAGCAGTAAATCATTAGAAAGATTAATTGATGGTAAAAAGACACCAGAACCCATTTCTTCAGTCGAGTCCCCAAAAATTATAGTTTTAGGTATTTGAACTAAATAACATGACAATTTTATATGCTAGAAATTATAAAATACAATATTTTTAATAATATTTATGAAAAAAAAAATAAAAATAATTTTATATTCTACTACATTTTATATTTTATAGAAAAAGCAAAACGTCCTCAAAAAGTCCAAGCTACACAAACGGAAGGAGCAAGGGCTGTTAGTCCAGTAACACCACATAAAATTAAATCAGTTTCACAAAAAACTCCAATAAAAAAAATTGCACAATTAACAGAATCTCCGAAATCAGCTGTCAGGTGAATTAAAGTATATTATATTTTAAAATATAAATTTTTTCGACTTTTTCTTATAAATGAAAATGCATTTATTTTATTTATTGACAAGTAAGATATTTTTCTTCTCCGATAAGTTAAAAGTTAAGATATATAAATTGTATTTTTATAATTATTTAAATACAAATACAGAATAAGCTATAAAAAACAAGAAAGTTTTTATTTTTTTTTTTTTTTATATTTATAGTAGGTAGGAATAAATTATTTTTATTTACTTAGCTATTCAATATTTTAATTATTAAATATTTATTAAACCATATATACATAGTATGTTATCTTAATCATATAATAATATGTTTTAAATTTAAAAACTAATAAATCTTAAAAACATTACATAATATAAAAATATAAAAATCCCTTAGGTACTATAAAGTTCTAATCATTCATGTATAATACATTATAATTTTATATATTTAATTCATATGCTAAATATTATTATATTATATTCAATAGACCACCAGAAACTTATTGCAATGAAATATTAATTGATTTTGAGCCTAAGGATCCTTCGTATGGAACAAAAAATAAAATTTCACTACAAAAAACCGTATCAGATGGTGAAATTTTAATTAGCGACAAAAAAAAAAGTAAAAGTCGTGAAGATGTAGAGGCATCAGTATCTGATGGTGAACAATGTTACAAAAATTTAGTAGCAGCTTCTTATGTAAGTAATAATAATTACCAACTAAACAAACATTTAAAAATATCAAATTAACATATTTGTATGTGTATTATATACGATGTGTAATATATTGTTATTATTAAACTATTCAACTTATTTTTGAATCTTAATTAATATTTTGTATTATGACACAAATATAATTTAGCAAATAAATTGAACTTTTATAATAATTTTAAACTTATGAAATACTTATAACAACAGTATTATCAACATAATATGTATTTACTATAATATATATTATAAATTATAATAATAATAATAAAAAAAGAAATAGTATAAATTCATGATTTTTTATACATATACGCATATAGTCATATCTCATATTAGTTATAAATTTATAATTACGTTTATTTGTTAATAAACAAAATGCATTAATTAGTTTATTTTTTTTATTCATTTATAGATTACCGCAGATTCTTTGGACTGTTTTCACGAAAATGAAAGTATTATTTGTGATGCACTCTATAAATCTAGAAGTAGCATTTGTTTATCTGAGTCACCAACCAAAATTAGGGTAAAAACACCATCATCTTCAAATGAGCAAGAACCAAGTGATTTATCTCAAACCACCGTGAGTATAATCATAAGCACTGAATAATAATTTATAATTAAATAATATTATAATTCTTTACTCATTATTGTTATTAAATTATACATAATAATTTATAAGCAAGAGATTAATCATTTTTTTAAAAAAGTATTTTGTCTATTATACGATTATAAAAAAAAATTACGTTGTTAAAATATTTTACATGTTTATTATACGTTCTATATTTTCTATTTAGAAATATCAACGAATGTTTCTAATATAAATATAGAAAAAATTATAACAAATTTAATTTTCGATTAGTTCATTACAAATTAGATCATTTTTCTTTAAAATAAATGTGTTAGGTACATTGTAAAATGATAGTATTGTATTTGTATAGTATAGATAATATTTACTTTAATATATTTTACTGTTACATAATTCCCATGTGACTAATAAATTCATGAAAACCAGAATTACGTTTCAATAAAATAAATTATTAAAATTGCTGCATAAACTAAGAAAAGAAAACACAATAAATATAATTGTATTGTAAATTGGCATTCATATAATAATATGTGGTAATAGTACCTAACATTTTAATTTCTGTGTATATTTTTATCTTATTATTGCGATATTTTCATTTGATCATTGACGAAAATGATTAAGGATAATTAATTAATTACTAATAATTATTCTATATTATCAATTAAAATCACAAATTATTTCCGGGTAGGCGCAAATACTTACTGCGCGTAGAGGACACTCATCGCTCAGCTTTCATCTACCTACTTAAAATCACTTAGAAAGTAACAGTGAATGACTAAAATTTTAAAAATATGTTTAAAAACTAAAAAGTGCAGACAATCTTCTTTCTGCTGCTATGAAACTCTGCAGAAAAATCAGAATTCGCATCTATGATTATTGATCACCATTGATTTGTAAGACACGACACTAAATTAATAATTATAAATTGTAATAAAATATATTACGAAAAATTATAATTATCATTTAAATAAATATTTATATCTAAAATAACTTATTTTATTATATTATAAAACTTATTTTTGAATAGGTTTTACAATTTGAAAATGTTTCAAAAAAATCCAAATTAAAAGAAGATAACGCACAAGACGTAATTAGAAAAAAAATTATAAGATACACCGACTTACCTTTGCAATCATCAGACTTAATTGCAGAACAAGAAAATATTCATAATATTTTAGGGACAAATTCTTCCATGAACATAGAACCATCAGAAATTTCAACTTCTACTGAAGACTACGTGACAGCTACAGATAGTACTTCCTATATTACTACCCCTACTCAAGGACCTTCAATTACCAATAGTTCGTTTGACAGTGAATCGTCTAAATACAGTTTACCTCATCAAGACGTAAAGAAATACTAAAATAAAATTGATTATAAATTACATACGTTATAATGTATTATTATATTCAAATTATTTACAGGTTGCCTTGGACCCAGTAGATCCAATTGATGAAGAACTTGGTGACGGTGAAGACTCAAGTGATGATGAGAGTAGTACGTCTGGAAGGTAAACACAATTAAATTGGTGTTTTTTTTTTTTTATAGTATACCTATTACCTATACTATATTATTAATAATACATTTTTATTCTTATTCACGTTGTTTTTTCTATAAATGTGTAATTCGACATCTAATACTTTATCTGGTTTATGCATGCACAGCACACATTTGTATACCTATTTATACCCTTCTGTGTACACATTTAGTAGTTTAATTGACATGGAAGCAGTGAATATATATAAAAAAAAAAACAATGGCCACATATGATAATTCGATAGCGAATAAAAACTGTCACTATTTCAGTTACAGCGTGAAGTGCAATATAAAGGATAATAGGAGTTCTACGTCGTCAGATGAGAGTACAAGAATAAGACCGAAATCCATCTTAAAGTTGGCTAAGTGAGCACATCAACGATAGGTTGTAATAAAGCAAAATTCTAGACAATCAAATAGAGCTTATTATTAGGATTCGCTCGTTGCCAGTCGTTAAGCATAGAATATAATATTATGATTATTAAAATACCTTAAGTTGATTGGAGGTTAATGAATATAATGAATTCGATATAATATATTTGTACATAAAAAATATAACAATCACAAAAATAAATATTTACAACCCACAAAAATGCATGACTGTAGCTTAGAACATTTTGTACTTGACTATTGCTAACTTTTGCACTATTCTATTGCTTTTTATATTTCTACAAAGTATATATTATTAAGATGTATGCATTTCATAAAATTTATTTATAAAATACATACAATCTATATAAATAATTAATAATTATAGGTCTTTACCAAGAAGCAATTGTACAACTTTAGAGACAAAAAAGAAACCAAATAATACAGAATCAATAACAGGTAATAAAAATATATGATTAATATTTATCAGATTATTACTATTTTAATATTTTACAGATAACCATACAACAATTAAGTGTCAAGCATATGATCCTGATTCAAATTTAATTAAGGTATTTCAATATTACATTAATAAAAATTATAATTTTTAGTGAAATCTATTAAAAATTAATATTGCTTTTGTAGAAAGTAATGGAAAATGGTTTTACGACAAAACTGTCAGTCCCTATATATTCTTCCGATGAATCTTTTAAAGGGCCAGAACGTCGCAGAAAACCAAGCCCAAGAAGAAAAAGTGTAGGCGCTGTAACATTTATTAAGTAAGTTTTATACTTTATATATAAATTTCACTAAATTAACCAAATATAATAATTAATTAATTAAATTTACAGCTCTATTGATAAAAAAACTCCAACTATAATTAGAAATGAAAAACGAAGAGAATCGCTTCCAGAAATACTTCGAAAGCCACAAAATACTCAAGATACATTTGAAAAATTAAATACTGAATGTTATCTAGAAGATAAATCTAAATATTCAGTTTTAACAAAGTCATCTCAAATTAATAATTTAAACTTGAAGACAGTAAGCGCAGAATCTCTGCGTTCAATTAGCCCAGGTAGTGATTCTGTTTTTTATAGTGATCCATCAAATAGAGTAACATTATCACCTAGATGTACACGGTGTAATAATGAAGTAAATATAAGTTATACTGATAATACAAATAACAATGAGATAATAGACATTGTTAAGCCACCTGATGGTTTTGGAGATTCTCCTGATGAACCCTCATCATATAAAAATAAAATGACAAAACGATACCGTCCAGAAGAAAGAAAAAGAAATGGCAGAACCGATCAAATTCGAGCTAAATCAGAAGAAAGAGTAAAAAATTTCAAAGAAAAAAGGAAGTAAGTTTCATATAAAATATAATTTAAATACCTATTTAATTATTAGAATTTAAAAAATGTTATATGTATTTTGTGATTAGACCATTAACTAGATCAACAAATGTAAGTATGGAAAAATTAAATGGAAGTAGTTCTAGTCTACATTCAGATGACGATGATTGGTCAGGCATTTACACAACACCATTTACGTCATTCTCGTGGATATATATAGATAAAGTAGAAGAGTTTTATGTGTGGAAGAAACCATCGGATTTACCAGGTTTAAATTTAAATAAATGAGTCTTTCAAAAATATACAGAAAATAAATATTTTATTATTTTATTCTACTTTTTCTTTATAATCCAGATATTAAGTGTTCGCCAGAATTACAACGAAGAGATTCTATTGAATCAACATGCTCGGAGCATGAATTTCGAGTAAAATATCAGACAATTACTCACAGGATGATACACAGAAAATCCAGTTTAGAAATGTTTAAAAGACTTGCTTCAAAATCATTTGGTATGATTATAGTATAATTTTTACAATTTTAGGTTTAACTTTCATAAATTATTTCAGAAAAGTTTTAATCTAAAAAAAATCGATCTAAATATGATCTTACAATCGCTGAAAAAATATATATTAATATAATTTTAATCTTCACAGACAGTGACAATCGCTTGATGGTAAAACGCGAATCTGGAGAATTTGGTTTTCGTATTCACGGGGCAAAACCAGTAGTAGTATCTGCAATTGAAACGGGAACGGCCGCAGAAAATTCTGGTCTCAAAGTGGGTGACATAATCATCAGCATTAATGACATGTGTGTACTGGACGCGTCACATTCAGAATTCGTCAACGTAGCGCATAGTGGTTCTGATGTCTTAGAATTGGAAGTCGCTAGAACTTGTGATATTTTAACACCAGTGATTGATTCTACTGAAATCAACAATCGTATTGTTATTGCCAGTAAATTATGGAAATTCAGTATCGGAACGAAAAAAATGAAAAACTGTTGGCAACCTCGGTACTTCTGTTTGAAAACCGACAATTGTCTGTACTACTATAAGTCTGCGTCATTAAAAAGAGTAAGTTACTAACACATTTATTTTCATGGGCATCAGAAAGGGGGCAAGACGGGACATCTGCCTCCTGCAGGACTTAAAAGTTTTAAATACGAGTATACCTACGAGTAATTTTGAAAATTTTTAATTTTATTATTATTCATATAAATATTTTAATGATCAGGGTCCCTCCGTGGTTCGAAATTACATGTCACAAATTTAAAATTCTTGTATTTTTTATTTACTATTAATAATTTAGATATTATTATATTATACTCGTATTATTATTATATTGTATGGAATTTTATTACAAACAATTTCACAGTATCCGCATAATGTCATGTGCTAAAAATCATGAAATTATGATACTGGCAAATATAATACAATATACTCGTATTTATTATTATTGGATAATATTGTATCTTCTTTATTTTGTCAGTCCATTTTAGGAAATCGTACGGGATCGTTCTGTAACGTGGTGCATTAAAATTTTAATTATTTTTAAGTCGTCGTCCTCCATATTATAACCTGAAAACGCTCCTGTTAATAATACTTGGTATAGTATAGATTTATAGATTTAATATTGTCGAAGAAACAAGAACTATATATAATATTCTTTATAATTAGATATTTCCTTAATTAATTTATTCGTATTTATCAACACGCAAAGAATAAAATTTATAATATTAAGTATATTTAGTGTTTAATTTTACTATGCCCCCTGAAAATTTCGTGCAGGATCCAATGAATTTATTATAATATACCTAATATTACCTATCTATTAATAATTATCGTACCTATTTATTCGTACTTATAGAAATTAAAATAATCTATTGTTGTGCTTTTAGGACAGATATCCTTTGGGCGCACTTAATTTAAAAGGATTCACCGTACTGAGAACATCAGACACAGGTAAATTGCACAGCTTCCGTCTGGAGAGAAAAGACTATAAGAAAACTAGATTGCATATAGCCGCAAACAGCGCAGAAAACGCAGACCGATGGATCGCAGCCCTCAATGAAGCGACCAAATATTCAGTAAATATAATCGCATGCATGGCACTTAGCCACTTAGACCTATTGCAATAATTTAAATTTTACATTTCCTATCTATATAGTAGAAGATTGTTATTTTATATTTATATATTTATATATAAAATATAAATATTATTTATTTATTTTTAGTCTGTAGAATGGCTTAACGAAGATAATCTAAAGTCCGTGGCCACTGTCGATCCACAATCGGAATGTCAGGGTTTCCTATCCACGTTGGTACACCACTGTGGAAAATCGTGGAAAAAATACTACTGTGTTCTCAAAGATGCTAGGCTGTATTTTTTTGTAGACAGCATAACCCGCTTCGCCAACGGTGATTATTCTTTATTTGCAAATACATTATACATATATTCATTAGATTATCCGACTTGTTCTAAGACTGTTTGACGCGATAATTTTTTTTATAATTTGTAGGAATGGCTTGTCTCCATGGCTACAAAGTTCAAAGTTCTGTCAACACGAGCATACGAAAATTTGCGTTCGAACTTATACCGCCAGACTTGTCGTTTAGATATTTTTATTTTTATACAGACACCGAAGTAGACAAAAGAAGGTAGAATAAATTATAATATTCTGTTATTTTGATACTCACCAGTTAATCAGTTTAATAATAAATAATTTAAAAATTAATTGGATATGTATTGTTTCATTTTCAGATGGATAGCCGCTCTAGAGTATAGTATAGATCGATGGATAAACGTATCATGTTAAGAAAATAAATCGAATGCCTATATGTAAAATATTCTCCGAATATGAATTTCAACCGTGTAAGCTAATCAATAACAAAATTTAAAAAAAAAAACAATATTATAATCAATATAAATTTATGACCGAAGCATATACGAGAAAACGTATTGATTTCGAAAGCTTATTAGAATTTTTTTTTCTTTAATATGTACCTATCTTTGTTCCTATATGTATATATTTGTATTATACTTGAACTAGTCCCAAAAGTTATTTTTAACTTTTTCGAATATCTCCCATTGACAAATAATAGAAAAATTATATTATTTAATAATTCATATAAATTAGGAACGAAATATAATGATTATAGTTATTTAAGTAAAACATTTTTTTTTTTCGATTTTCCATATTCAAAGGATATATTATCTAATTATTTTTTATTATTGATCACATAGATAAAAATAAGTTAAATAGCTATTAATGTTAAAATTGGAGTAAATGAGAATCATAATATTTAATTAATATATTTGATTAATTTATTGTATAAAATGATAAAAAAATATTTTTGATGTAAAAAATCATCTTAATAAGGTTTACAAATTAAAAATATAACACTTAATATTAAAAGAAACTAGAGCAGTTGTTTATTTAGGTGATTGGTGGCGGTCCGTTTTTAAGGAGTTGTGTATAGGCATTATATAGGCGAATACGTATGAGTTGTATAAGTGTGTGTGTAGTAAATGAATATTGGTGTGCGTGTCTCACCCATACCTCTACATACGTATTAATAGTTCTCACACGCGCATGCACTTGTCAACGGTTTTATGACATTTTTATTTCGCGTCTTTAAAGAGCAAAAAGCCTGACAAAATTATACATACTTAGAATACTTACTTCGATTTAAATTCTGAAAAGATATTATAATTGTTTATATTCTCTACCACAAAATGTTGGAAATATTTTTCTCATTTTAAGTATAGTTTTAACTAGGCAGAGATTTAAAAATTTGATAATTTAAAAATTTAATTTTTTAATTTTTTATAAGTTTATAGCAAAAAGTCAAAATTTCATTTCCAACATTTAGTAGTAAAATACTAAATGAATTTAAAAATTTTTTCAGAATTAAATTCTGAATACTCTAAGTATTAAAAATTTTGTCAGACTTTTTGGTCTAAATCGAAGATAACACACGCCACCACCAAAATCCCCTTAAGGGATTAAATTTTATAATTTATATATAGGTAGGTACGTATATAATTATTAGTATTGAATTATTTATTATACAAATACAAGTAGGTATGTACACCTATAAACATTATTATTATATATTATATTCAGTGCACAAATTAAGTGGGAGAGTACGTAGGGTGACGGAGCACCCCTAATATTTATATTTTTTTTCCGCACCCCATCAATTATTTCTTACTATGACGGAGATATAGCACAAATTAATGCCAGACATAATTTTTATTAAAATGTGAATTTAAATTGTTTTCAATCGTAGTGTAAAAAGTTTACAATTAAATCTTGAATGTTGAATGATAGGTAATATAGATTATATAGATCAGCTAATAAAGAATGATGTCCAAAAAGAAATGTTAATAATAAACAACGTATTTATTTTTTTATTAAAATTTGTATTTTTAAGTAGGTAGGTATTAGGTACTATCAAAATGGGAATTTAAATTATATTTTTAAGAACAGATATTTTAAATGACTGAATATTTAGGGTAAATTAACATAAATCCATTGACATAGATATATATTTTGAAATTATTCAGATATCTAGAAATGGAAAAATAAAAGTTATGAGATGTAGCAGAAAGCAGAGCCTTCCACAGATTTGTATTAAATTATTTGGCACCTGGAAGCAGTTTTTAGATTGAGCTTTGAGCACCCCTACTAATTGTTTTCCAATTCAAACACTAATTATAATATTATAGTGAAAAATAATAATGTGTTCAGTCTTCAGTCTATACATTTCAAAAATAGTATGAGCGTTTGTGTTTCAGTGTTCTTTCATTGAAAAATATTATGCTTCCGTTCCTCTTAATATTGAACACATGCGGTTTAATATAATCATTTAATTCTACTCAAATATTAAAATGTTAATATAATTATGCTTATCGATAAAAAAAATCTATGAAATTTATAAATGATCAAATTTAAATTAAATTTTCTGATTAATATAAATTTCATTGAATATAGGTTAGATTACCTTACTATTTAAAACAAACAAGACAAATATTTTGTTTTAAATATCTATTTTTTTTTTTTCGTTAGAATATATGTCAATTTTTATTCATTTGAATTATTTTTAAAAATAGGTACCTTACAATACCTTACATATACAAATAGATACATATTATAGGTATAATAATATAATTTTTATTTATAACAATTCTTATTTTAAAAATAAACATTTTTTTATTATTATTATTCCCGGTTGAAAAATACTATGTCTAATAATTTTTGAACATTTTAATATATTTACAGTGCAGAAAAATGAAGCCACCTTGTGATAATTTTCATATTATATTTATGATTTTTGGACCATTACAACATAAACAGCGTATATAAAATTTGTACTTACACATAATGTTTATTATAGTAACCTATATTATTTAGTACATTGTTAATTTATGACTTTGACATAATATTTCATTTATATTTACTAGACATAATCATGTTATGTATTATTATTTTATTATATGTACCTACCTACTTGATTTTTCCGACATCAGTTTATAACGTGATATAGGTAGGTAGGTACTTCATACTTCTTGTTATCTATTAGTGATCACGTAGTTATGTAAGAAAATGTATAATGAAATACACCGAAGTACTGTTTGTATTCCTAATAATTTAGTAGATGATAAAATATGTAGGTAGGTAGGTACCATACATTTTTACTTCAGCGATTCATTGGCTACGTCCTACGTATATTATTAAGAACATCATCATTGGCGGAACCATCAGAGAAAGGTTTGGGAGCCAAATGTCATCCACCTAAACTCGCATCATATAACTGCACGTATATGAACATTGTGCATTAATATATAAAAAAAAAAAAAAAAAAACATTAGGTATCATTAATGACGTTAATAATTTTTAATTCATTTTATTTTATTAATTAAAACTCCTAAGTCTAAGAAATATGTAAAATAAATAATAATAAATACCTACCTACTTTCTGTACGACTGTATGTTAAATTATATTATATTATATAGTATAAAATATATAAGTATAATAATCGTACTGTTTGTATTGATTTAATTTTCGATTTTAAAATAATAACATTTTTGCTAAAATAGTGCAGAACTTTTAAATAGTACCTATTAAATGGTTAATTAATCTTCCAGCTCAATTAAAACAATTAAAACAATTAAATTTCTAGTAATAGAGGTAGGTATGTTTATCTTTTTATGTAAAATATAATTTTAATAATTAAAATCATAAACATTTGAAACAATATAATTTTATAATTATTTAAAATCATTATAATTTTTATCTATTTATAAAAATACGTGGCATATTAAAAATTAATACCTATATTGTTAATGATGAATCTTTAAAGTTTACACGTAAACGTAATTATTATCAAAATCTGCCAATGTATCGTACCTACCATACCTAAAAAACATAATTTGGATAAATTTTTTTTTTAATAAAACAATAATTATCAATTATTCGTTTGGCCAATTATAACATTCTTAAGTAAAAAAATGCATTCCGCTACAATAATATTCATTTTAATACGATAAACTTGAGTTTCAAAATTAAATGAGATAGGTACCTAACTTTATAATAATAATAATATTAATAATATTATAAAATAACAATATAATTAATGATTGCTCCAATTAGGGTATTAATATAGGTAGATATATAATATATATCAATTTATTTATTGTATTATGTTGGTTGTTCCTAATTTTAAATAACTTGTCAATTTTCATGTTCGATTATTGTAGGTAGAATTCAGGAGTGTTTTGTGTTAAATTTATTACGAATTGAATATGTATCATACCAATATTCACACATTTTCGAATAGATGAATTTTCAATTGGATAATTTGTATTAGATATATTCTTACGTGCACAGTCCACAGGGTGATCCGTATAAATCATTCGTTCTCATTATATTATTATAACATTCGTCCAACATTATGAAGACTCCTGTCGTAGAAGGAAATATTTTATGATAAAACAATATTGTACCCAAAAAAATAATAAAATTATCACTGAGTAACATAGTTGTAACCACAAAATATTCTAAATACCTATCCGTTTAAAGCATTTCTTAGCGAGGTCTTGAAATTTAATATAAGTAGATACCTAACTATTATAGGTAGGTATACTTTCCTATTATATAGATTTTATAAACTATTTTAACTACCTAATCATCACTACATTATAATACGATGTGCATATATTTTAATATTTTAATTAATTTGTATAAGTCGTTACTTTTAGAATTGTTTAGTATTTTAAATTTAAATATTTGACTGAACGGTAAATCAATGTTTTAAGACGTTTATATTATAAATATATTATTTTTTATTATTAATTATAATTATGATTACAATATAGATATTAGTTTAATCCTTATTATGAATTATTGTATTATAATTTATTTTTTAATTTAGTAAATACTTACCAAACCATTATTATAGTCATCACTTCATTAGTTATAACTTATTAGTGATAATTCTAATTTAATGTTTAATACTTCACTATCAATAATTAAAATAAATATGGTTAATGATCAATAAAAAAATATTTATAGCCACATGGGTACCTATACCTACAGGTATCTAATTGCAAACTGGGTGCTAATTTGTCAAAAAAAATTTAATAATAATTATACTTTATGGTATTATAATATTAAAATAATAACTTTAAGTCAATAATAAAATTACAAAACTATTTCACGTCAATAAACAAAAATAAATAAACACAATTAACATACCTACAACGTGTCTGCAATTGTAAAATTACGAATAGCTATTTATAGGATTTTTGTATGATGTAGGTAGGTAAACATCAAAATTAATTTTGGGGTAGTTACCTACCTAATTATTACTCGTTGATGGTAAATAAAAACAGCGTTCTGAATTCATTTTTTACGATATTTATTTATGCATTAAATTTTAATTTTACACATCATTTTAAATAATTTTACCTTTTTTAATTTTTTTTTACCAAACATGAAGATTAAGTTAAAAAAATCTGAGCTAGTATAAACTGGTATGAATAGGGTACAAGTGTGGACTGTGGAGAAGATAGTGTGGTGTTATATTGAAATTTGAATGCATTGATAAATCATAGAATTCGTAAAAGCGATTCTGAGCGAAGTTCAGTCAGATAATAAGGTACTGATTATAAATAATTAATTACAAACTTCATTTATTTATTAAAATACTTATTTAAATATAGTTATTTTTATCAACATAAATTCTAAAATTTTACACGTAGGTATACCTACACCTATAAAGTGCAAATTTGAACACCCAAATACCCAATAAAAATTTTTTGCCTTTAAGTTTAATATTTTCAAAGTTATAAAATATTTAAAATCAAATTCGTCAAAATTTCAGTTTCCATATAACAATTTAAGATTATCTATTTTCCTAAAAATTTCAACTTAAAACAACTATATAAAAAAATGAGACTTAAGTTTTTTGAAATATTTTGGAATCGAATAAAGCAGTAGGTATTGTAGTTAAGCTCTTAAAAAATTTTCAGACCATGAAACTCAAAATTGCTAATTAAATCAAATATTATAGAGGAAAAAATGAGAATTTAGAAAATTTTCTAAATTCTATAGGTTTTTAAAATAAAAATCAACATAAAAGTTCCAAAATTTCATCATGAATGTAAAATTTCTATGTGAATACACTATAATTTTCAAAGCTTCTATGTTCAGTATATCCTGAGTTATCGTAAAGTAGATACCTACCTATTTGAAATCGATTACGTCAAAATTACAATTTTCGTGAATATTGCCAAATATATTTATAAATATATTGCCAATTAGATATTCCACCGCAGGCATGTCAAACAAGAGTCCCACGGCTAATTTTTTTGCAGCCTGTCGCCTGTGGCTACTAATATTAATGGACAAAATTTAAAAAAAATTACAATATATTTATTTTATGTCACAACCAAGACCGTATCTACATTTTTTAGGGTAAGTATAGCAAATTTTGAAAATAATGAAAATGTTAGATTTTTTAAAATTTTTACTGTACTTTTAGTGTTCGTAAAGAATAATAAAATTGAAAAATTCGTATAAAATATTTTTTTTTCATTAAAATATGTTTATGTGCAGCCCGCATAGTTAAATTTTAAATATTCAGTTTATTTGGCCCACTTGATACTTTGAGTTTGACATGCCTGTTCCACTGGATAAGCTCAATTTTGAAACATTCGTAAAATGACCTAAATAAAGTACCATCTAAGCGTGATGAAACATACACTTTTTGTGGTAATCGATGCATTATTTATGATTATGATAGTAAAAGCTTACAACCTCCCCCCCCCCAAAAAAAAACACATCATTGTAAAACAAATTCGCTTAGAATCAATAATAAGAATAATAAATAATATTAAAATTAATTACGTATTCAATGCAATTAAAAAATAAAACAAATCAAATTTTAAAATGTATTTCCTGTTTTCCTGAACAATACTATAACGAGATAGATACATAGTAATCTAAATTAGTATAATAGGTATCTGTGTCGCAACTAGGGGGGTGTTTTGGATGTCTGGACACCCCTTTGGGCTGTATTTTTATGAAAATTTCATTTAATGACCATTGAATAAATGTTCTATTTATTTTAAATTTTTAACATAAAAGTTAGATTAATAGTATAAGACAAAAGCAAAATAATGCTATAAACTATAATACGGGACACTATACAAAATCTAACGAACTGACGTGATCAATTCCCCCCGATATTGTATTGGTATTGCCTATATTTACCCCTTATTTTTATATTTTTTTATATTGAGGAACTCCTGCATTATTTATAATTTGATTTGTTTATATTTTTATAATACTATAAAAATATAATTATATCTACGTACTACGAACCCATTAAATAAGTTTATCAAGTTAGGTACCAAAAACGTATTTATAATATTTTATTTACAAAGAGAGATATTTAGGTGGACACCCCCATCGAAATAATCCTAGTTACGCCACTGATAGGTATAATAGGTATAACAAGTATACTTATTTTTTAATTCATTAAATAATTTAAATTAATTTTAAAAGAAATTATAATTTGTTCTTTAAAATTTAATTCATAATTATATATTTATACCTATTCAGTAAAAACTGTTTGTTTGTTATTGTTTTAACTCATATTTGGTACCAAGCGATTTTATTAAAATAATACCAAATAATAAAGTACTTGTATATAACAAACAATTTATAGATTATAGATCCTATTAGAATTTTTTATACACAGTTTTACAGTAAGTATGTTAAATAGTATTATACTATATTTTTATAAATCATAAATGAATAATATTTACTAATGATAATAATTCACTAATATATAATTTAATAATTATAATATTTGTAAATTACTAATGTTATGTTGATTATAAAAATGTTGGGCATTTAGTTAAATACAAACTTTTACTGACTGTGTATTATGTATCCACATCACCAAGTTATATTAATGAAAGATATGCCTAAAGATATATGATATTTATATAAGATATATTTATAACTTTATTTGTAATTATTGTGTCTTTAATGACATAAAACTTAGATAGGTATATAAAACATCTACTTGCTTATCATTACCAAGATTCTTTCCAAAAACATTTTACTTAGATATTTTAAGTTCTTTAACAATAACACCGTAAGTATAATTTTATGTATCATAATTATACCATATTTTATTTTAAAATATTATAATACCTATACGAAAACTGCAAATGCAGGTGTATCATCCATTAAATATAAATAATCATATTGGTAAATTACTCATACAACCCATATGCCATATTATTTGTGTAATGTTCATTAGGTACATAAAAAAATTAAGAAAACAATGCGACGATATAATTGCAATCAAATTGTATTATTTAAAAAATACAATATGGACTTGGTAACTATTAATTTCCAAAACAACATTAATTTACCTCAATATCTTTGTTTTTTTCTTTTTAATTTAGTCAAATACTACAACAATTGATTATATAATTAAAATAAAATAAGTTATACAAGTCTTATAGAATACAATAATTTCTCTAAAAAAGTTTTGTTTTTTATTTGAACAATTTACAAATTTATTTTTTTTAAATAGAAAATATTTAAAAATTACATAAATTATAAAATATATTATACATTAAATTATACAAATTTATTTAAATCATATTTCTTAAAATAAAAAATTAATATGACTATTGTAATAAAACAACAATATTTATGAATTATAATTATATTAATATACAATATAGAATAACATTAAAAGTAAATAAAATTACCTTAATAGACTTGCATTATCATCTCCATTTAGTCCTATATCCATTGCTTCTTCGTCATCTGTTGTACTTTGATTCTCATCATCAGATTCGATTCCCAGTAAACCTTCTTCGTCTGTAGTTCTTTTATCTTCATCATCTGAATCATTATACACTAATAGTGCATCTGGCTCTTTATCTATATTTCGTTTATCAAAGTTTAATCTGTCTACTAATGATTTTAATTTAAACCCTAAAAGTCCAAGTTGTTCAAAATTATTTAACCTTGTATTTAAAATATTTTCCAAAGGTAAAAACGTTTCAAGAATGTCTCGATTGGCTAATAATAATGATGCATGTATA
Organism: Tetraneura akinire; assembly: GCA_021307375.1. NCBI lineage: Eukaryota > Metazoa > Arthropoda > Insecta > Hemiptera > Aphididae > Tetraneura > Tetraneura akinire. Next base: position 7,833,944 of record JAIUCT010000001.1, on the reverse strand, counting down.
CGTAATACAGCAGATAACCATCTTACACTTACAGAACTTATCAATGTTCTGTCTTGTGATAAATGAATAAGTTTACGAACAAGCATAATAATGGACTGTAATGGTAGATGTGACACAGTATTATCAATTATTTTTTCATCTTTTACAAATAAAGCAGATTCTAGTAGATTTTTATCATTGCTACGAAGTCCTTGAATCAATAAATGAACAATACTTTCGCCCTTAGTCTGAACTGTGTTTTCAATTTCTTCAGACATATTTTGTAGTCTTGTTTCTAGAGGTAGATTTGATGATCTTTTATTTTTTAATTCAACACATTTGGCTTCTGTAATATTGGGATTAACTATATGACTCCCAACAATTGATTTTGATTTTCTTGGATCTTGCCTTGCCATAAATGTACATTTGTTTAATTTTTGTAAATTTATATTTTCAAATACTAAAAATGGCCTAGTACCATAGGTTACAAATACTCTAGAATCATAAATTTTAGTACATATAATAGGCATTTGAACAGTCTCTTCGTCCTTTGTATTATCAACAGCTATTTGAAGGGTCCCTTGAGGTTTAAGTGGATGTGAAATGCAGCCATTTAATACATGTTCATAAACATGCAAAGTACCACTTTCTGTAGTTACAGTTATCGTGATATTATTACGATTATTATGTACATACATAGAAGAAACATTATCATCTGCTATTAACGAAGCTAATGGTTCAGGTTTTAGATCACTAAGAGACCATACATTAATAAAACGATCCCTAGCAGAAGACAGCAGATAACATTTATCTGCCCCAATGATGTGTAATGAACGAATTTCACTCTTATGGCCAATGAATTTATGAATTAATTCACCAGATGAAAAATTCCAAAGCTTTATTTCACTAGACGCTGTTAACACTCTTCCATCAGGCAATACAGCCAACACACCCATCCTGCTTAATTTAATTTTTGATTCAAGTTTATTATTTTTTAAATCAAATTTAAAAACATGACCATCGTCAGACCCTATATACAAATGTTGATCCAAACAGTAAATGCTCTTGATACTTCTAGATTGGGTGTTAATTTTTGACAATACACTACCACTGGCCACATTATAAAACTCAATATGACCCTTTTGCGTACCAATGCATAGTATGTCAATATTATTCGTTTGTATCCATTTGACACAAGTAACAGACAAGTTTAAATGACCACTCGGAGAATAGATATGCCGTAGGTCACCAACATTCGTATCCCAAACATTAACCTTACCGTTAACACTAATTTCAGCATAGTATCTTCCAGATTCCGAAAAACCACCAATTACCTCTTTCATGATGAACGAATGTTGCTAATTTAATTTTGATTTTAAATATAAAATAATTCAATAATTATTAATCACATACTATCTTTAAGCTTTGACACACTAAGCAAAATCACAAACTAAATAAAAAGTTTAAAAATGTGTTTGTTTTTAATAATTTTGTTACATAACCTAGAATAATATCATGGAACATAGTAAATAACCATCATAAATTGAAATACAAACGAATTCAACTTTGTACTAATAGGTATGTGATAATAATAATTACTCGGTTTATCAGTTTATCTACATTTTTAAAAGTATTTACTATTTACCAATCTTACCATAATACTGTTTAAAATGTAAATAAATAAAAAAAAAATTAAAATATATCTAACAGTTAAACTTAAAAGTTTAGTAATAAAATAATTAATAATAATATTTGTATCATCGTGACATTGTTCGTATTATATGATATTTATATTTTGTTTATTCAATTGTTAGAGAAATGTTTTAATAATTCTAAATTATGATAATTTTATTTCTTATTTAACTATAATTTTTTTTCAAGTTACTGAACGCATAAAATAAAACTTGTGAATTGCATAGTTATTAGTTTATTGTTTCTTACAACACTTATGTGTTAATTCTAAATATTCATTTTAAAATTATTTTAAATAAGTTATAAACTTACATTTACTTTAGTGGCCTAAATTACTAGTAAACACTTACATACTTATTTTGTATTAAAAATAATAAACAAAATATGGCAGACTTATCTTATGTATTACCTTTGGTCTTACTATTAATTGCCACTTTAATTCACTTTTGTTTGCATAGAGTTGATGAAGGACATGTAGCTGTATATTACAGAGTAAATATATTTTTTAAGTTATTAATTAATTTGTTAATTATAATATTTTTATGGTAGGGTGGTGCATTATTATCTCAAATAAGTAATCCCGGTTACCATATAATGATGCCATTTTTAACAACTTTTAAATCTGTACAAGTAAGTATTATTATATTAAAAAAAATAATAATAATTTTTATATTTAATTTTTCTTTTTTTATAGATTACATTACAAACGGATGAAGTAAAAAATATTCCTTGTGGTACAAGTGGTGGTGTAATGATTTATTTTGATAGAATTGAAGTAGTAAATATATTGAATGCTGATAGTGGTAAATAAATTATAATAATACAAACTTAAGATATTAAGCAAATGTATCATCTCAGTAGTGTAGATAGTGTATTAATAATTTTTATAAATAAACCATAATAACTTAATTTTTATTATTAAAATATTAATTATTTCTTTCAAAATCAATAAATATACAGATAATTTTTATTTAAGCACGTGCAATAAATTGTCTGCTATAATTTCTTAACTCATCAATAGACTTTCATGATTTTCAAAAATTTAAAAAACTTTTTTTATTATTAGTTATAAATTTATAATAAAATATTATTGTAATCGCCAGAAAAAACTTATAACACCGTGTTTGTTTAACAATGATGATGAAAACATAGTTTTTGAAATACGTATTTGTTATAATAAAAACAAATTTTTTGTAGACATTGGGTATTTTTATTTAACATGGTTATGGGGTAGCAATACAGAAAATATACCAATTATAATTATTAGAAATGGGCCGATATCCCTTTTTACCAAAAACCAATACTCCAATATTACTCTCCGATATTAAACCAATAACCAATATATTTTAAAATCTGATTTTTTCTAACTGCACAAACTAATATTTAATCCCCCCCGCTATTGCTTTCCAATAACTGATGTATTAGAAATTTAAAAATTGAATACCTTATTTAACAAACCATATGTATGACATATTTTCATACAATTTTTTGGGTCAATAATAGGCGTGTCAAGTGATATCAGTGGCAATGAGTGACTCATGGGGAGGTTTGAGTGGCAGATGAACCATAGTTTTTTCCCTAGAACTAAGTGGCCTTTATTTTAGTCTATTATTATTATTATTATTAACTGATTACAATATAGAATTAATGTACCACTGTCCACTACCATAAAAATACTTTTACAAGAATACAGAATTTTTTTATCAGTTCAAATATCAGAATTAAACAGTAATTAAACTGATACCAATATTGAATATCGATTTGTGTATCAACACAGCCATAATAATTATTTTTAAAAAATTAATTTATATTCATTTTAACAAATTTTAAAATTGCATAACAATAATAAATATTTGAAATTATTTTTTTTATTATTTACAAAATAAAAATAACACATTTTGATAAATAAAAAAATTATACTGATGATAAATTCCTTTCGGATTTTTTATATATTTTATTTGTTGAATATTTTTATTTGATTATTAATGAAAATTATTATTAATAAGTACTAAGCATGGTTCATACTCACTGCTTAGTTCCATTGTTTCCCTTTTTAAATCAAAAATAACCATTGATATTTTGTGAAAACCACTTTGTAAAGATAACAGGAAAAATTAAGAATTTTTTTCACAATTATAAATAATTTACGTTAATAAAATAAATACAGATAAATTTTAATTTAATAATATATTTGTAATTTATAATGATAAAAAAAAAAAAATGGCTAAATACTAAGTTACTATATATTTTAAAAATAAAATTTTACCACTATACTATACTCAATATAATTTTGGTCTTTTATTTATTCATTAAATAATTTATTATCTACTGTAATAATTATAATTAATTTATATTTTTTTTTTAGTTTATGATATTGTAAAAAATTATACAGCAGACTATGACAAGACATTAATATTTAATAAAGTGCATCATGAACTTAATCAATTCTGTAGTGTCCATAATTTGCATGAGGTAAACTTATAATTATTATTTGGGTAAATATTCGACTAATTATATGTATTTAACAGGTATACATTGATCTTTTTGATAAAATTGATGAAAATTTAAAAGTAGCTCTACAAAAAGATTTAACAGAAATGGCTCCTGGACTAACAGTACACTCTATTCGTGTTACTAAACCTAAAATACCTGAGAAAATACGCAAAGATTATGAAAACATGTAATAAAACATAAATGACTAATTTGAATAAGTATACATATTAAGTATTGTTTCTACTTTTTCTTATTAGGGAAGCAGAAAAAACCAAATTGCTCATAGCTGAACAAAGGCAAAAAGTAATTGAAAAAGAAGCAGAAACTGAACGTAAAAAGGCTATTATAGATGCTGAAAAACTAGCACAAATATCAAAAATAGAATTTGAACAGAAAGTTATGGAAAAAGAATCTCTTAAACAAATTTCTTTAATAGAAAGTATAAATTTATTTATTCTCTAAAATAACTTTATATGAATAAATTTAAATAATTAATTATGTTATAGATACAATTCATTTAGAAAAAGAAAAGAATGCTGCGGATGCTGAATTCTATCGTATTAAAATGCAATCTGAATCAAATAAATTATTGTTAACAAAGGAATATTTAGAAATGAAACGCATTGAATCATTAGGAAATAATACAAAATTATACTATGGATCAGATCTGCCAAAAATATTTATGCAACAATATATACCATAATAATATTTTTGAAATGTATGTTACATTTTAATATTATAAGTACCTATTATATTTTTACTAGTCAATTTCACATTATCTAAAATATATTCCTTTAATTACATTGAAAAATACAAAATAAATTTTCAATTAATTTATAACTTGTGTGAATATGTTCGTATATTTTATAAAAATTATTACTCTTTTTAATATTGTTTTTCACATTTTTATAAATAATATTTATGTACTTAATTAATAAATATATTAATGTAATTTAATATATTAAATCTACACAAATTAATAAACAATATATTTGAATTATAACATACATTTAATTCAATGCTGTGTTATTTTATTAAATCTATCTGTAATTAAATCTAGCAATTTTAGATTCTGAGCGAAGCGAAAAATGTATTGGTTTAACAATGGTGTGTGATTATTATTATTTTTTTTTTTTTCTATTCTGTAGACACTTTTATTACTCAAAATAATGCTCCGATTTTCACGAATAGCATATTATGTTTCCGGTTGGAAAGTGGATGTAGTTGGTACTTTATTTAAGTTATTATTTTGAATTTCTCAAAATTGACCCTAAGCGGTAGAAGAAATGACAAAAAAACGGCATTTTTCACGAAAACTGAAATTTCGACGAATTCAATTTCAATATTTCACGATAACTCAGACAATTTTGAAGATAGAGACTTGAACATTTTATTATAGGTGTTCACATAGATACTTTATATATGTGATAAAATTTTAAAACCGTTTGGTTAATTTTTCTACAAAATATAGGACTTTAAATATTTCTCGTTTCTATGTATATAATGTGTGATAAAATTGACATTTAGGTCTGAACATTTTACTGATGTATACCATGAATTAAGATAGTATCTTAATTCATGATGTATACTTAATAGTGATGTGCACTATCGAGTGAAAACTATCGAACTACTCGATAGTTTTGTACTATCTATTTATTCGGTTGTTTTTAAAAACTATCGAAACATTCGATACTATCTATTCATTTCAAAAAACACTCTCTATTATAGTCAAAACTAGTCGGTAGTGCCCATCACTTAACATACATATTACCATTGATTATTATAAATACTCAAACTCAATTAAAAAAAAATTTAAATATTAGAGAATGATAAGTGGCCGTTGGTCTTATCTATCTAAGCATAAAACAAATATTATGTGATAAAAATTTAAATATAATTTCTACCATGAAATTTGTGTATATTTATGGTTATGTAATAAATTATATGAAAACATGAAGTCCACTGTCCTAGAGTCCTCCACAAGCACAACACAATATTTAAAAAATAATGTATTATAGTAAAGACTAAAAACTTCTTAGTAAGAAGTGTGGACATGTTTATGTAATTTAAATTATTTGATATTTAATTTAATATATTGTATTTAAGAGGCAAAATGGTTAAAGTAAGTAAAGATTATTGTATTTTAAAGTAATCTTATTAAATATAATATTCATGTATATTTAGATACTATGTAAATATTAAAGTTTTTCATATGCTGTTTAGTTTTTTGTACAAAATGACTTATTTTCTTTTTAGAATAAAATGACTAAAGGTGGCAAAACGAGTAATGTTAAAAGACACAATCATTTACGAAACAAAGGTCACATCAAATCCAAAAAACATAAGTCAAAAGTGTACAATGTACCAACACAGCCACTAAATAAACGAAATGATCCAATAGAAGAAATGGAAGATGAGGAGGCAGAAAATAGTGATATTGGTGATGAAATGTTAGAAATGGTTGATCAAGATGACTTAAATTTTTTAAAAAAAAATATTGGAAACCAAAATTATAAACTATATAATCGTATACAAATTAGTAAAGTAAATTGTAATCTTATTTACTTAGTTTTCTATGTTTTACTTATTATATATTTTTAGGAGGGGAAAAGTAAAAGAACTAAAGAAAATGACGATGAAAAACTTGAAAATGAATATGAAAACAGGACAATGATAATGAAAGAAGATGATATGGCCATTAAGAAACCTTTATTACCAATTAAAACCAAAGATGGTATTTTAAGAAGGTACACTTTGGAAAAAGATGAAATTGGTAATTTTTTAATTATAACTATTTTACATAGAAAGAACAATAGTAATAATAGTTAATATAGTTTTGTTACAGAACATTTTTTTTTAAAAATATTTTACTAGGTATATAAAAATTAAAATTAATGAAATTTAATAGTTATTATTTAGTATTATTATTTAAATTTTGAAGTGTCTAGTCTTGTATTAAATGGTTAATTTTATTAATAGTATATGTAAATACCAAAAATTTATGATCTAATCCTAATGGGATCTCATGTCATACTAAGAGTCACTATTTTGGTTTCAAATTTGCACTAAAGTTTGTAAAAAAAATTTCATATTTAAAGTTTTACTATTGTTCCAAATTTATATATGTTATACCCATATTATATCATAAAATGATTAAAAAATAGAAAATTAATTTTTGTCACATCAAAAATGTAATTAGGTCAAAATTTAATTAAAAATAACTATTTGTTCATAACAATAAATGTGAAAGTTATGCACAAAGTCACAATCCTAAGTTGACATAACCAAATATGATATGTTAGCATTTATGCCAGAATAAAAATAATTGAAATAGTACAAGATAATTTACATATTCTAACTATTTAAAGAGTGAACAACAAAAAAGTAAATATGTATCACTTTTATTCATTTTATAATTTAGAACCAGAAAAGCCTCAATTAAAAAAGAAAAAAACAGAGGATAGTGAAAATAATAATGAGTATGTTTGGCTTGATACAAATGAACCTGAAAAAGAATTATCGTATAACAAAAGTGAACCAATTAGTGTTGCCAAATTATATGCAAAACGAGAAAATATAATTCAAAGTTATAAACAGCGAATTGGACTATTAGCCAGTACTTTATTAGAAAATCCTGATCAAAAAGTAAATTATGTTACTAATATATAATATTATGTAATTTTTGCTTAAATATAATAATTTAGGTATTATCCAAATCAAAAATGTTTAATCTACCATTATAATTATATTATACATGGAAATTATTTTTAGGCCACGCGCACATTGCATGCGTTTTCATTCGAACTCGTACCTATACACACGAATGATCACAACCTACCAAATACCACGTGAGCACATAGACTGGATGCAAATTGTTTGTATCATTGAAAAACTGACTATTGTACGGACAAAAACGTATTCAGTGTGTGCACTCAATTCGCACGACCAGTGTTCATATGTTTTCGTATGATACAAATTCGTATCCAATCTGTGCGCGGCCTAATTTTGTAAAATCACTAATTTAACTAAAATGCTATAGCAAATTATACACTGTAAACAAAACTAAGCACATCTAATTTAATATGTTGGAAATATAAATTACTATGTATACCTAATTGTTTTTATATATATATAAATATATTTTAGATTGGAAATATAGCACATCTTTTAGAAATAATGGAAAAACGTGATCCTGAATTACAAATCACAATAAAAAAATTAGTAACTCTTACATTATTAGAAGTTTTTAAAGATCTTTTACCAAATTATCAATTAAAACTGAATCAATTTGATGGAGTAAAATGTAAGTTGCCCCAAATCATTGTTAAAACTAATATTCTAAAAACAAAACTTATTAATAATAATTTATTATTTTATTATAAATTGTAAATGTGCTTTGCAGTACCAGATAAATTAATAGTTGTAATAATAGGTCATTGTATAAAGATTAAACTTACAACAATATACATTTTATTTAAAGTATAATTAAATAATTTACAGTTTTATATTTTTTTATTATTTTTAAATTATTATATAATAGTAAAAAAAATTAAAGTATTTTAGATTTAATTATATTATTATATTTTTAGTGAAATTAGTTACCAAAGAATTAGTTGGTTATGAAGGACAATTACTAAAAGGCTATAAAATTTATTTAACTAATCTAGAAAAAATGGCTAGTAGTCTTCACAGAAAAAAAGGAGATACACGTATTGTAACAAATGTAAGTTTTATACATATACAATTCTTAAATATTTATTTATTATTTATTTATTTGTATGGATTAAAAACAAATCACATTGTACCAAATCTAATTTTAAATAATGAAAATAAAAAAACGTGAAATATAATATAAGACAATATAACATATATAAAAATATAGATTAGTACTAAAGAGTAACTCAAAGAAAAAAAATTAATAAATCAAAACAAGTATTTGGCCATTGCACTTTCTTTATCCCAGTATATAGATAGCTAATCACTTTAGATGCACGTCCAAATCCTTCATCCATTTTATAGCCTCTGGTGTGGTTGCATGGATGTCTTCAATGCTCTGGTTGAATTTCCTCAGCGGAAAGTGATATAATATGATAAACAATTTGTCTTACAAGTTCTTACAGTTTATATACTGGACTGTCTCGGAGGTGCCATTTATAAATCATATCAGTACAATATCACTGTTGATATATTTTAGTTTTTAAGTATTTAAATGATAAGAAAATAATAAAATGTCAAAAAATATTTTAATCATCATGATAAATTACATAAAGTTTTTTTTTAGGTTCACATAAGCTTAGCTGAAATGGCCATTAATTGTATGTCTGAATTATTGATTTCGCATTCATATTTTAATTATGCAGTAAACATTGGACATTTGTTAACTCTTTATCTTGATAATAAAAATATTAATGTAAGAAAAAAAGTCGAAGAAACATTTATTAAAATTTTTAAGGAAGATAAAAAAGGATCTATATCATTAACTGTAAGAAATTTATAATTGTTCTAATATACTATATACGAAATATTACATATAATTAATATATGTATTAACAGATTGTACGGCGTATAAATCAACTAGTTAAGACTAGAAGTCATTGTGTTCATAGTGAACTTTTGTCTGTTTTACTTGCATTACCTATCAAAAATGTTAACCTTGATAAAGAAAAAGAAGAAATTTTAAAATCAAAAACATTTATGACAAGAAAACAAAAATTGTTGGCCATGTCAAAAAAAGAACGTAAAGTAAGATTAATAGTTATTTATTATATTATAATATAATATAATACAAATTATAAATATCATATTTATATTTTATAGCGAAGTAAAATGTTGGATCAATTAGATAAAGAAATGCTTGAGACAAAAGCTGAGGAAAATGTCAAAAGTCACATGAATAATTTAACTGAAATCACAAAACTTGTATTTTTAATATATTTTAGAATACTAAAAACTGCTCCTCGTTCTAAATTATTAACTATTTGTCTTGAAGGATTAGCAAAGTTAGTATGAATAAAAATTTAAAATAAAGAATAAAATTTCAGTCAATTTATTTTTTTTTATATAGATACAGCCATTCAATAAACTTAGAATTCTATCATGATATACTAACAGTTTTAGATTCAGTTATAAAAAAACATCAATTAAATGTACATGAACAACTTTGTTGTATTAAAACTATTTTTGTCATATTATCAGGTCAGGGATCAGTAATTAACATTGATCCTGTTCACTTTTATTCTCATTTATATAGAATTATTCCAGAATTAGATTGTTGTAAGTACAAAAAATATTACCTATATTAAATTTATTTCATTATAATTTGAAAATATTTGTATGATAAATTCAAATATTTTATTAAAATAAAATAAATTATTAATTTTTAGGTAAAAATCATGATAATTTAGAAATATTTCTTCGTACAATTGAAGCTTTATTCCTTGTGGGCCGTAAAAAAGTAACTGCTAATTCTACACTTTCATTTGTGAAGAGAATGTCCACTTTGGCTCTTCAAACACTTCACAATTCATCACTTGGAATTTTAGCTGCTCTTCGAACTATAATTCAAGTTAGTTTTTGGTTAAATTATATATTTATATTAAATAAAAATGAAGTAAGACTTTTTTACTAAATGATAATTGATGCAACTAAATATACAGATTTTATTAAAATAAACCTGTTTGTTTAATACTTTAATAGTAATAAACTTAATGGTATAACATTAAAAAGAAAAGCTGATACTGCTGTGGAAAGGATACAGGTCTAAAGAGGATAATATTGAATTTAAATTAAATTTTAAATGCAAATGATAAATCATTGCATTCAAATTTTAATCAAAACTAACACTATCCTGTTTATACCTGTATCCCTTCCACAGCAGTATCAGTTCTTCTTTTTAATACCAAATTTTTAATTTTCAAGTTTTAAATTATAAAATTGCATTCATTAATTTTTTAGACAAATAAGAACACAGAATCTTTGTTAGATATTGATCCATTATACGGTCAAGGAATTTATGATGCTGAATTACAAGAACCTGAACACAGTAATGCTAGTAGCACAGCATTATGGGAACTTCCAGCATTACAAGTTAGTAAATGTTTTCAATTCATGATGTTTCATAATTATTTTATTAATATTTATTTATTTATTTATTTTTTTTTTTTTTTTTTTTTTTTTTTTTTTTTTTTTTTTTTTTTTT
>JAIUCT010000001.1:7805778-7822572 GCA_021307375.1 Tetraneura akinire | reverse complement strand
TTTTTTTTTTTTTTTTTTTTTTTTTTTTTTTTTTTTTTTTTTTTTTTGTTGATTAGAGACATTATCATCCTGAAGTGTGTAAACTGTCAAAAATTGTAGCTTCATTGACAACGTCACAAAATAATCAAGTAAATTTAAAACCAGAATTAGCAAAAATGTAAGTTCTCTACACTCTTAAAATGTATTCTTAAAATATTCTTTAATGTTTTTTTTTTTTTACATATACTATTCTTTTGGCATAAAAATCATAAAATTACAAAAACAGAATTATTAAAATTATTGTATGGAAAAGACTTGAAAAATTTACTGTATTAATTTTTCAGTAATGTTTATTATTTTTAAATTTCATATGTATTTAATATAGTAATACACTTTTGGTAGAAAGATTAAGATTATCTCTTTTTTTTTATCATTTTGGTAGGTACATCTAATTAGTACTAGTACTTAATATTTTTTTTTTAAGTAGTAAGAAACTACCTACTCACAAAATAAACATTTTCATTCTTTCTTTTTTTTTTTATAGGAGAAAAACAGGATTTTTGTTACACTCGTATATTAATAATTATGTGGTCGATGAATTTATGAAGTTGATTTAAAAGAACCTAAATAATATAAGTAACATTATAACAGGCATTATTTTATTTCAATGATAACTTATTCAAATTAATCTCATTTTAATTTTTTAATTTCTGAATTATAAATAAATCATAAATAAACTATTATATTATTTATTTATCTATTTAGTATACATAATACATAATTTTAGAATTTAAACAACTCAGAATTTTTTTTCAAATGTAATGATTTATCATTATTTTAAAAATGTATAATGAAATGTCTACATTATATTATGCCAACACTATTAATTAATTTTCTAAAGATGAAATAAATTTATAAGGAACTTTTATCACCAATATTAGATAACTTTTTTGGTAAAAAGACGTTTTATTGTTATGTAATATGAAATTCTATAAAATGATATATTAAAGTATGGTTAGTGTTGCCAGACATCCCGTATTATACAGGAATGTCCCTTATTCTAACTATCTGTCCTGTTGTCCCGATCACTCTCTTCGGGATACCAAAATGTCCAGTTTTTTCAAACGTGTCCCATATTTATACAGTTCATAAAATTTATGAAAAAAATATATATTATATTATATAAAATTTTCTTATAATTCAAGTTTTTTCTTAATATTTTATTGGTATAATTTAAAATTAGATCGTTTTTATCCAAAGGGATATTGTATTTGTATTAATTTATAATATGTAATTATGTAACAACCGACATAACAATATATAAAAGTTATGTAAACACTAAATATTATAGTTCTATATTACTACTTTTTTGACCCGTATTTAACAATTTTAAATCTGGCAACCAAAAGTATAGTTATTAATTTTACATTTTAAATAATTTTTATTTAATTAATTTACTAATTTATATGCCTAAATATTATAAATTATAAAAATATAAATACATTTTTTTTATTGGACATTAAATTAATTTTTTTTTTCTGTATTATTGCATAATAACACAGTTTTTATAATTGCATTGCACATTCTATAATCATATAATTTATGTATCACAAAATATTTTGTTAATGGAAACAAAATTTTCTAAATTCATATTTTTATAATTTCCAAGATATTTAAATTCTTTATATTATTATATTTTTAAATATTTTAACAGTCTATCCTATAAAATAAATTTTTATTTTTAGCCTATATAATATACTATGAAAATATTGTAAACGAATACACAAAAACATCTTATTAACATATTAGTCTAAAGATTTTAGAAATATATGTTTATATGGAAAATAATATTTTCTCTTTTAATTATAACTGTATATACATAAGTTATTTTTTATAAAAAATAAACATTTCTTATTTGTGTTTAAACTTTTTTTATTTTAGGACACCTAGCGAATGGTTTAAAGATTATGATCCAACTACTGTAGCTTTTAATCCAGCAGTTATGCCTCCAGTTAAAGTGCCTCAACGGATACCAGCTCATTATCCAATTCTTCCATTCTATCCATACATGGATATTATGGATAAAAATTACACTAATGTAAATTTTTCAAAAGATTTTTTTTGAATTTGTATTTTTTTTCTTATTTAAATTTAATAAATAATCGATGTTATTTTACAATAAAAAAAATTTTTGTTTTTAAGACATTAATATTTTATTCTAATATTTTGAAAACCCCTGGTATTAAATACCACGAACTAAGATATATATCTTAGTTCGTGTTAAATACTATAATATCACAAAAATATAAGGAGCAGTTCATGATAAGGAGTGTATTCACTGATAAGAGATATTTTTTATGTAAACAGAATGTTCTTTGATATAAACATTAAACAATAATAATTGATTAGATTATATTAGAATTTAAATATTACTCTTGGTCTTGAGTGGCTAATAATAAATTGTATAAATATTTAATAATGTATATATTGTCTATTATAATATAAATATATACCATAAAAATTATCTTAACACAAAAACTGTTTCAATGTGCCAAACTAAACATTGTCTGTGATAAATCTCTACAATGCACAAATCAGAAGTTGAAATTCCCCCGGGTATACGAAAACGTCTAACTCATCTTTTCGGACTTATTGAAAAGGAGTTTGAATCTATTTGTCAGGAAAACATCGTTTTACAAGATAAAGTGGAATCACTCACTGAGAAAATTAACGAAAAATATTTAACAACTGAACAATTTCAAGTAAACGCAAAACAAAAACCACCCACAGGTCAAAAACTTAAAACTGCAGAAAAATTAAAAGCCCAGACTAGTAAAATTGTGTCTAGCTTTAAAAGTCCATCAGCAGCAAATTTTCAATTTGTGAAAGAATATGGTGGACACAGAGATGGATTATGGGATGTAGCACTACCTCGTACTGCACAGCCTGTAATTGGAACCTGTTCAGCGGGTGTGAATTAAATAATATATATTTCATCGTTAATATTTTTTTATCATATTATTTATGTATATGTAGATCACACAGCAAGAATATGGTGTATTGAAACTGGTGCACCACTTTTACAATATACTGGTCATATGGGATCTATTAATTCCATAAAATTCCATCCAAACAAAGATTTAGCTCTTACATCGAGTGGTGATCAAACCACGCACATTTGGCAGGCAGCGGTTAATCTAGATAACTTAGTATGTGTATTTGTTTTTAATGTTTATAATTATATATATTTAAATAATCTATTATACGATATCTTTATGATGTATAAAGTATAATATTAATAAAAATATTATTTAGAGGGATCGAGAGTCAGATGATACTGAAACAGAAGATGACAGAGTTATTCCTATATTACGTACACCTTCGTGTAAATTTTTGGGACATAATGGACCAGTAATGGCTAGTGATTGGCTATCAGGAGGTGATCAGATTATTACTGCATCATGGGATAGAACTGCTAATTTATATGATGTTGAAACTAGTGAACTATTAAACTCTTTAACTGGTTAGTTATCTATTATCATCTAAAATTATTATTAATAAAATAACTTATTATTTCTATAATATATATAAATATAATTTTACAATTATAAATTTATTTAAAATTCTTATAAATATCAACATACAAAATCAAATCAATAACAATTCATTTGAACAAAATACTATGAAATCCTATCCTCATATTTGATGATAATTTAATATTTATTTCTGTTATATTGATGTTTGTCATAGGCATAACAACAGCAATAAATAATATATGTATTGAATTATTAATTTATAACAATAACTATTATTTAATATGAATATGTTAAATAATTAATTGATATTTAATAATTAAAAAGTTTAAATATTAAAAATTCAAAATAGTTATTATTTATAATTTAAATATCAAATTATATTGTAATTAATAAAATTTGATTTTTTTAAAAATATACTTTAAAACAATAGTGAGGCATGCAATATTGTTAAATCAGAATATTAAAGAATAGATTAGAAAGAACAGTGAATGGATGTACAAGTAACCAGCTAACAGCTTTAATAAATTCAAAATAATATTAAATTAAATTCCATAAATGAATCATAGCATTATCAGTAGGTAAAATTGGTAAAGAAACATATAATATATCTGTGGTACATAGTACATAATATAATAATATATAATAAATTAATATTATATATATCTGTGCTATGTACTTACCTGTAGAAGAAAAAAGGAAGAAGTCATGAGAAATATTTATTTGGTTAACTATGTGGAATTTTAGAATTAACTAATTGATGTATATTTGAGTAGTTATAGATGACTTTCTTCAACTTGACATCATTAAATTCAAAAAACTCATAACCAACTATCACAATTTTTTATTTTTAACATTATTTTATAAATTACATCTATTAAAACTATATTAAATTTAATCATCATATATAATCATAGATGTGGGTTAGAGTTTTAGATGGTCAAACATACCTCAAAATTAAAAATATGTGTTATTTAATTAAATAAATAATTTATAATATGAATATAGACCTAAATACCCCTAAAAAAAATGTTTGCCTACAACCATAAATATATTTAAATATGATTTAACAGTATTAATACTGTTAATAATTATTATTAAAATTAACTAATATATTATTTTCTTCATTAATTGCTATTAATATTATTTATTTTTCAAGGTCATGATGAAGAGTTAACTTATGCTTCTTCACATCATTCTCAAAAATTGATTGTAACTGCTTCTAAAGATACTACATTTAGATTATGGGATTTTCGTGAAGCTATAAACTCAGTTTCAGTTTTTCAAGGACATACAAAGTGAGTTGTGTTTTTTTATAATTAATATAATAAAATTTTAATTTTAAACCGATGTTATAGTTCAGTAACATGTGCAGTTTTTACATCGGCTGGTCTTGGTGGTGAAGATAAATTGGTTTCTGGGTCAGATGATCGATTTGTAAAAATTTGGGAACTGCGTAACATGCGTTCACCAATTACAACTATCAGAACTGACTCTGGTGTAAATCGTTTTGCTATTGCTTCTAATGGAATTATTGCCATTCCTCATGATAATCGACAAGTTATGTTATATGACATGACTGGCCAACGAGTTACCAGAATACCCAGAACAGCAAGAAATGTAAGTACAATTTCCATTAATTTACTATAAAATATATTAAATAGCACAATAACAAATGTTTCAAACACAATACTTGTGATATTATTTAGCATAAAATATTGAATATAATTAAAATATTATTATTTGTATACTTCATAATTTTAGATTCTGAGCGAAGCTAAGAATGTATTGGTTTTACAATGATGTGTCTTTTTTTTTATGTCTGAAAACACTTTTACTACCCGAAACAATGCTCCGATTATCATGAATAGCATATGTTTCCGTTCGGAAAGTGGATGTAGTTGATACTTTATTTAGGTCATTTTTCGAATTTCTCAAAATTGACCCTAATCGGTAGAAAAAACGATGAAAATACAGTATTTTTCACGAAAACTAAAATTTTGACGAATTCAATTTAAATATTTCACGATTACTCAGAATCATTTTTTTGAATGCAATATTTTATCATTGTATTCAACTTCTAATTAAAATTAAACGCTATGTTTTTCACACCTATATCCCATGCGGCAGGAATATCAGCTCTTCTTTTTAGTGCTTATTTCAGCGCTTATATGATTACTTATATGAACATATTATTATGTTAATAATAAAGTTTTTTAGAACTACAAGTCATGAGCTCTGGTTATAACCTTAACTTTTTAATTTTCATATTTTTTTAAAATTAATATCTAAATATTTAATTATTTTAGACCGTTCATACTACACAAATATTACTATTATTAATTATAATTGTTTTTTAGAGGCATAGACGTATCGTAACTGCTGTGGCATGGAGTGAAGACAATCCATTCATAAATTTATTTTCTTGTGGATTTGATCGATTAGCAATAGGATGGTCTGTCCAGTTATGTAAGGACTGATTATTATTATTTATTAATCATTACATACTAGTCAAATAGTCACTTTATGCCATCATCTTTTTTTTAAATATAAATGATTTCCCCCCCCCCCCCTATTATAATTATACACATGTACCTGTATTAAATATATGCTTATTTGTTATTTCATCTTTAATGTCCAGAATTTATGAAGTATTAAATTTTAAATTATTTATCATATTTAATATATTATTGTTATAGTAAATTACACTTGCGTCCCTTTTATTTATTTTTTGTTATTATTTTGAATTACTTACTAAAATAATTGTAAATATTTAATAAAAAAAAAAGTATTATATTTTTAACAATATTCAAATATATTTAATTTATGTCTTTCAAATATCATATTATAAGAAATATAATCTCGAAAAAATGAATGTTACATATTATATCAAATAAAACAGTTAGATATAAATAAAATATATTATATTACATATGTACTTATTAGATATTACTTAATAAATGTTATATATTAATAATTTAAGACTACAAATTGTATAAACAAATAAGAAAATGCAGAAAGATATATAATAGATTCACAATTTATTATTATATGAAATAACGTATGTTATTCATGCTGAAATCTATAGGTGCACTAAAATAGTGTATAGCGTTCATAATATTTATTGTCAAACATAATGTTATTTCTAACTAGAATATAATTAATTGCAGAAAAAAAAGAAAAAATTAAAATGTATTTATAATTTAAAATGTGAGATTTTGGTTAAACATTTATTAAATTTAAAAAGAAAAATTTTAATATTTCTCATGAAATCTGATAGTGAAATTATGTTACATTTCATTATTTTAAATAATACTTACCTATATTATTTGTTATAGAATAATATTTTATTCTAAGACAATGTGATTCTTTTAAAAATTGTACGATTTAATTTTAATATATACAGAAACAGCGAATCATGTATTATCCTTTTAATGAAATATATATTATATAAGATTTTATTCATTTATAAAATATTTAAAAAATGTCTTAAATTCTCAATTTTACATTTATTTATGCTAAATTATAACAATTTAATTATAGTAATAAAATATAACCATATAGTTAATTATGATTTTAGTTTAAATGCATATATTAGTCTTTTGCTTAATATTTACCTTTAAATCTAAATTTATATTCATTATACCTATTATATATATGTTGAAAATATTTATATTAACTACAATTTTCTTTAATGCAATATATAGCAATTTAAGATTTTTCTTCATAATTCAATTTTATAATTTAACCAGTGGTGTAGTGGTGTATAACTTCTAAATTTTTACTCTAGTGCGTAAATCATTAAAATAATTTATTTTATACAGATATACAATTTGATATATTTCAAATTATTATAAACTTAATTCTAAATTATAATATGTAATTATATTTTTTGAATGATGCGTATAGTAATAAAATATACCTATACTAATATGGCACTATGGCAGTATATTAGATTTTGTTACTAAAGTTACCTGGTAATATGTTATAAACTATAACATATTGATACTATAAACAATTGATATTTGATAATAAATATAAATTTTCTATTCAAAAAAAATCCTGTTTTATGTTTATTTTTAAGGGAAGAGGCGGGGGCTTAACTTTTTATATGATCTAATTTGTGGCAAGTTTTTTGGCGTTCTCAAAACTTTACGACTACACCATTGAATTTAACTAAATACATTTATCACATTTAAATGTAATTTAATGTTTTTAGATAAAGTTGAAATACATTTTTTCTTCACAATCAATATTAAAGAGAGAAATTAAATGGATTTACACTATTTACAAACAAAAATATTAATAATACAAATGTTCATATATTAGTCATTAAACAATTCTAATTTTTAAAATATTTGTAGTTATTTCTAGTTTCTACACATTTTTTTTAAAAAAATATTTATGTGTACTTAAAAATAATAATTTAATTTTAATTAAAATTTGAATAAAATTTAAAATATAAAATGTAATTAATTTTTTTAAATTATAAAATATTTATTTAATAAAATTACTTGATAGTTAACAAAAGCATTTAAAACAATTTTGCGACAATAGAACATTTTTCATAGTCTGAATAATGACATTTTATTGATAGTAAGTATAAAAATAATAAGTAAACAAATACAATATTCATAAGCTATTAATAGTAGTTTAAATATAATTTGATGTATTATAAATGAAACTGTAGAAATATTTAAGTTATAACATAAGCTTTTGTTAATTTACAATATAAATGCATATTTATTTGATCGAAGTATACAAAATTTGTTCAAAAGAACAAAAAAATGCATATTTAATAATATATAATAAGAATAAATAAAAAAGTATATGATTCAATAAAAATAATAAACATGCCATAAAAAATATAGCAGTTAAAATATAATGATATTTATATTGCCAAATTATCTTCCTCAATTATATTTATTAAATAAAACTTAAGTAAATAGAATGTCGTAATTACCATTAGTTTAAAAAAATAAATTATAATAACAAATCAAAATGTATTATTGTATTATGCTTGTTGTACATCACTGGTTATTTGTGCTAAGTATAAATATCAAACTAAGATATATTAACATAAACATTTTTAAAACATCAATATATGTTAAATATAATATTGAGTAATGAGTATAACGGTATAAAAATATATTGTACAATCTACAAATTAGGGGATAAGCTATTATAATTATATAAAATAATAATATAAAATACTATAAAATATTAAAAGTAAAATGGATTTTTAGAATATATATTAATTTGTAATTAATTAAATAATATATTAAAGTATATTCAATATTATAATCTACTTTGGTACACGATTATTTTTCAAAAATGTTATTAAAATGCTCGTTAATTTGATGGTCTTACTTTTAACATCTCGTGTTTCCATAATAAACAATAAAAAAATAATAATTATAAAACATATTTAACAAATTTATTAAAGAATAATCACCATATTAAGCTACTCAATTAGCTCAATTTACTCAATTAATACCTACATATTAATACTATATTATATATTATATAATTAAAGAAAATTACCTATAATTAATATAAACTAAATTTTAAATTTATAAATTATAATAAAATAGTTCCAAAAGATAAGCTGAAAGAAAAAATCGTTACTATATTCTTATAAGTATTATTTGATATGTATTATTATTTACTACCATATATTAAATATTCATTATAAAGTAATTTTCAATAAATATAATAATTCAATTACATATATAAATCAATTACATATATAAATCAATTACTGTCAAAATACAATATATAATGCTGAAATTGTATTATTTTAAATAATTAATAATCTTACTTAACATTAAGTAGTATCATAGTATTCATACAATCATACTATACTTAAATGTTAATTACTAATATACTTCTATAAATATTTAATTAATATAAAAATATTAAAGATATAATCAGAAATATTACCTACTAAAATTAAACCGATAAATAATACAATAATTCATTTATTACATTAAACCTAATATTTGATATAATAAAAAAATAATAATGTTGAAAAATCTAAGAAAATTGGAAAAATTTTTGCTACATATTAATTCAATTAAATAATAAATATTTGGTGTTTATTAGGGTAACCATCTAAAGTTACAGTTGGAGAGTTATATATAATATATATATAATATATATATTACAGATCAATAGCAGCTGTGACATTAGAAAAAGAAAATAAATATTGATTCATATTTTTTTAACAAAAACATTAAATTTATTTTTATTACAACTAAAATTGGAAATTTTAAAATAATCTTATCCCCTCACTACATAAAAAAAATCAAATATCAGATATTTAAATTAAAAAACTAAAATTTTGAAATATTTTTTTGGATTAAACCAGGAAGACTGAAACGCAATACTAAAACGCAAGTTAAAAAACTCAAGGCATTTTTAATTTTAATTTGGTTTCCGTTTATTTAAAGTAAACGGCATCGTCCTTTCTTTTTCTTTTTAACCTGTAAAGCTGCTCTAGTTGACGTTTCAAAAACTTCACGTACACCCTCTTTACTTTTAGCTGAACATTCTAAATAAGCAAATGCATTAATCTTTTCAGCCATTGCTCGACCTTCTTCTGGCCTCACAGGCTCTTGTTTCATCTTGTTTAACTCTCGAATTGTATTTGCATCATTACGTAAATCTTTCTTATTGCCTACTAATATGATTGGCACATTTGGACAAAAATGTTTCACCTCCGGTGTCCATTTCTCTGGTATATTTTCTAATGAGTCTGGTGAGTCTATAGAGAAACACATTAGGATAACATCCGTGTCAGGATATGACAGCGGTCTTAGTCTATCATAATCTTCTTGACCTGCTGTATCCCATAGTGCTAATTCTACTTGTTTACCATCCACTTCTATATCAGCTACATAATTTTCAAACACAGTGGGTACATATACTTCTGGAAATTGATCTTTGGAAAACACAATTAACAAACAAGTTTTTCCGCAAGCACCATCACCAACAATAACGAGTTTCTTTCTAATGGCAGCCATAATCTAAAATGAAAAATAATATAATCTAGCATTCTATTATTAAAATATTTTATATATCAAAAATAAAAATACTAATTCGAATACACAAAAAATAATATTTTATTGAAGATAAGTTAATAATAATTTAATAAATTTTGCTACTATAATTAAACTTACGGAACAAGAAAATCAATTTTGTCTAATTAGTAAGTTTTTTACTATCATATAAATTAAAAACATATACGAAATAACATAACTTTTTAATGAAATATTAAGTAGAAAAAAATATCAGTTATCAATGTTTACTTATTTTTTAATTTTTATCAAAATGTAGAGTAAGCAAACATAACCTCAATTTTAATATATATTTTCTTTTATTGTTTATTTAAAATATTTACGCGGTAAGGGTAACATTGTATTTATTATTTTATTTTTTTTGGTAGATCGTAGGGACGTAGATGTCTTCAGTAGTTCACTTAGTTCAGTCTTCAGTGTTTAGTTTCATTCTTCAGTAATATTATTTGTTAATATATTAGAGAATGCTATATAAAAAATTGTATCCATAATTGAAAAAAAAACGTGAAATCAATAATGATCAATTTGTATGTTGTAAAATGTGGTGGTTATATTATTTAAAATTTATATATCTATATACTTACAAAAAATACAATTAATTTTCTCTGCTTGAAACATTATGCATAATAAAAATAAACTCAATTATTTATAAAAAATACTAAATTGGCATAATAATATATATGTATTACAATTAAAATTATTAATTATACTAATAATAAAATATACTTTATAGGTATTATATATTATACGGTAGGTGTAGTGTAGTAACAATAATATAATTATAATATATTCTATAACGTTTAATAGAGAGTACTACAGTAGACATCGGAGCAAATTGTTGCTAATGTTAAACACACTAATTCACCCTTTTATTAAATTCTTTATATTAGTTAATTACAATGTGTCTACGTCTAATACCTACCAATAATAATTATTGCCTATTATTTGGTCATTAAAAATCAGTGTAACTATTATTGAGCTACTTAAATTATTAAACAATATTGTATATTATTATTATTTAATATTTAATATCTCTTTATATAAAATACAAATATGCTTATAATATAAAAATATATACCTACTCCAAAAAGTAAAAATTATGATTTACATACTATAATTTTACATCTACAATTCTACATTCTGCCCATAATTAGTCAACAATTAAAAAAAATTAATTAAACAGTAATTGCTTAAGTAAGCATTCAATAATTTGTAATTGTAATAATTGTCTTTACCTAATATAAATATATAATCTAAAAAATTTGCAGTTATTTCTTTATGGTTAAAATTATATTAATAATTAAAATAAACTTTTACACGACTTAATTATCAATGTTAAATGAAAAATAACTCATTTTTAAGCTATTTATCACTTTCTTGCAGTGAATTATTTTACTTTATTTACTAATTCATTAATATACATAGTACAAAAAGTATTTTTAATATTAAAAATTATTACACAATCAACGACAAATATAAAAGATTTCTGTGCAATGTTCAAATTTAATATCTTGTGTGGTTTTATAAACTATATACAAACTTCTTAATTGAATAATAAATAATAAAAATATTTGTCATTATTTACATCAACAACTTTATTTATATACCTACTTTTATAATACAATTATCATGCATGTTAAACTTCAGTTATAAAAACAAGTATAAAATACTTACTTTTGCTCAATATATTTAAATTTCTTCTTCAGCTTCTACTTAAATTGACATGGTTGATAGTAAAAATATCACTTTAATTTTCATTTGGGTACTATTATTTTTTATTTAAATTATAATTAATGATTTATCGCATACTGATGTATCATAAATGGATTGAAAATCAGTTGTGTGACTAATATTTAAACATAAAATCATATTTTTTAATTTAATTTGCAAATTAAAAGAAAAAAATGTTTAATTTTCTTTAATAATTATTTTTTGAAATTCTTAAAATTATTTATCTTCAATTAATATAATAATATTGTTTTTTAAAGTATTTTTAATTCCATATTTTCTTAGTATGTAAATAAAGAGTAAACTAAAAAATTATACCTAAATATATTTATTATACAACATATATATTATTTAACAATATACCTAATATAAATAATGTTTTGTTAACACAGATCTTAACTACTGTTATTTTTTATATTCAATTCACAGATAAAACATTTTTTATTTTAATTTATGTACACACAGTTCATTTTTATATAATTCGACAAAATTATAAAATAGTACATATAAAATATTCTTCCCTGTTTGTCTAATTTTTTTGAAAAAATTAATATATTTTAATTATTCTATAGTCTATACCCATATTTGCTGCTGTTATAAAAAAATTATACGTATTTAATAAAATATTATTACAGATTCTTAATTATTAAAATATTAGAGTAAATTGATCATGATGAATATTTTATGAAACAATATTATATTAAGTCAGATTTTTTTTTCAATATCTGAAATACTTATATAACAATATTATACGTTCATATTCCAAAGTAAATTAAAATTAGAAAACCAAATGAAGTTTTTGATGTTCTCTTTTCAAAATATTATGTCAAATTTTTTGGTATTAAAATTAATTATTTTAATATAACCACCAATATCCAACTAAAATTACAAGATTATATTTAATTGATGAAAAATAAATAAATTTTATTACATTTATGGCATGTGCATGTCAAACAAAGACAGTAGACAATGTGAATATAACATTACGAGTATAATACTCAAATATTTAAAAAACTAACAATAAATATTAATTGCATTTATAAAATATTTAAACAAATGTAATTGGGTAATTTGTGGTTTAAAATAATAGTCTTCAATATAAAATTATAGTTACCTATATTATTATGTTTAATATTTAATAGTTTTTGTAAATTTTTAAGCAATTAATTGTTTAATGTTTACAAACTTTGTTCTTTTAAAAATTTATAAAATAACTAGATTTTAATCTATTTTGAATTTTTTTTAAAATACTATTTAGAAGTATTATTTTAAAACACCGGAGATTTAAATTTACTTATGTTTTTTAATACAAATAATAATTTCAGGATGTAAATAAAGGAATTTATAAGCATTATAAATATAGTATTGAGTAAATACTATAGTATATACTATGTAGTATTGAACATTGAAGATAAGTAATGTAATGACTAATATTCTAGTAATACTCGATGAGTAATGAGTACTAACTACCTAAAAGCAAATAAAGTTTTAAATGGTATCTATCACAACCTAAAGGTATTTAAAATAAACTTAATTAAAAATCTAAACTTTTATTAGTAAATTTCTTAAAAAGTACAAGCATATAAATATTGGTTAATGAACAAACGTAATAATATTTAAAAAAACTAAGCTAAGGAATACATCATTGGATTCCTGGCACATCAGGTCCATAAAAAAAAATATATATATATTTATTATATGAATATATATTTACGATACAGACATTGTATTATATTGAAGGTAGCGAAAAATGAGTCACATTAAAATATTTTAATTATTTTGTAGTTTCAACTTTATTTTTACAGAACAGTTATCATAATATAAAAAATAAAGTTAAATTAAGTTACAAAATGTAATGTACTATGATTAGTGATTACCCGATAAAAATTCTCCCCGACAGTTTTGCTTTGTACACATTTTGGCAAACAATAGGAATACATGATTATAATAATTATAATATTTATTATAGAAAAATAAAACGATATATTTTGTCTTGCACCATGATTTGTGTAATCAGGTTTATTTGTTTTAAATGCTGAAATCCTTAAAACGACATGGTAATTTGAAAAATTGTATAAAAATATGATATATTTTATTTTCTAAGTAGATTTTTATATTCTCATTAAGACATCACTTACAATAAGGCACATTTGCCTTTCTTCTTTTTCTTTACTTGTAGTGCAGCTCTTGTAGATGTTTCAAAAACTTCACGAACTCCTTCTTTGCTCTTAGCTGAACATTCTAAATATGCAAAAGCATTGATCTTTTCAGCCATTGCTCGTCCTTCTTCTGGCCTCACAGGTTCTTGTTTCATCTTGTTTAGCTCACGAATTGTATTGGGATCATTACGCAAGTCTTTTTTGTTGCCAACCAATATGATTGGCACATTTGGACAGAAATGTTTCACCTCCGGTGTCCATTTCTCTGGTATATTCTCTAATGAGTCTGGTGAGTCTATGGAGAAACACATTAGGATAACATCCGTGTCAGGATATGACAGCGGTCTTAGTCTATCATAATCTTCTTGACCTGCTGTATCCCATAGTGCTAATTCTACTTGTTTACCATCCACTTCTATATCAGCTACATAATTTTCAAACACAGTGGGGACATATACTTCTGGAAATTGATCTTTGGAAAACACAATTAACAAACAAGTTTTTCCGCAAGCACCATCGCCAACGATGACAAGTTTCTTACGGATTGCTGCCATTATGTCGGAATGTTATGCTTATCAAAAAAAAAAAACTAGGCGTTGGCCCCGTTCGAATTAAATTATACAATCAATCACAAATACTTTATTGATCACACTTAATACATATAAATACAAAACTTTTAAAGGAAAGTGGAAGTGTAAATAACTAAAAGTATGCGGTTAATTGAACTGAAAAACAAATAAAAAAAGTTCCATGTAAATTAAGGAGTGAATCGTGAATGAGCTCATCGCGATCACCAATTATTGGATAATTTATCATTAGGTACTGATATTCGGGAAACCAATTGCTTGGTCCGAACGACAATATATCCAAGCGACGTATTTACCACACAAACGACAAACGTCAAACTGAACTCTGACGTTCTGTCGTATAGGTTAAATCTTAAATGGCAGTAAAATAAAGCAGCAGCTGTTAAAACAGGAAGAAATCCAATGTCATATTTTATAGTTTTATAGTATAAAATTTATAATAATTTTTTTTTATAGTCATCTCTCATCTGTACATTGTATTTTCTGTCACCTTTTAAATTAAGAATATTATAATATAAAATTATGATTTATGTATAAACGATAATCTAGAGAAAATATATTAACATTATTGGTTCATTATTCATTTCATTATTATTCAGCACGGACTAAGATATTCGTATCTTAGTCTGTGTTATTCAGTGTAATGTTCAATATTGCACATTGTAATTTGTAGAAATTTATAAATCGGCAAATACAACTAAATAATAAATAATAATACCTAGGTACCTATTGGGCATATTTGAAATAATTACGTAAAATATTTACCTAATGGCTAATATATATTTATTATAATATAATATGTTTGTAATTACATAGGCACAACTAGATCAATATTTTTGGGGGTGCACAAATTGTGAAGACCTCTCAAACCCGTGAGGGCTTGCTACCACATCTCCTGTTTTTTGTCTACACACAACACACTATATTTATAGTGTAAATTTATGTATACTTACTATATTTTAATGAATAATACAAAATACAAATTTAAAAACTATTTTAACATGATTTTATAGTATTTAACTTAAATTTATTTAAGATTTTAATATATTATATTATAATATAAATAGACTTCTATTTTTTAGGGATGCACAAATTGACTCGTATAAATCCAGTAAATAACACACTATATATACTATAAATTCATAAATTCAAGATGTATTTTTACATGTAATTATTATATATAATTGTAAAGGGAAAGAAAACAATTTTTTCCAATGTTATAACTATAAAATGCCGCTAGTACTATTTCCTAAACCCTGAACGAATCTTATTTCTTTTTTTATTAGAAATAAAAAAAAAACAATTGTTTGATGATTCGATTTAATATAATTTGGTACCTATACTTTGGTTAATATATAGACTCATAAATTATAAATAAAAATGCAAGTACAAATTTTGCTTAGCACCCCGCAAATGATTGAGCCGACACCGGTATTAATGTCTTATAGTAAAGAACTAAAGACTTATCACTTATACAGTGGCGCCGAGTACATATGCCAAGTGGAGCAATGGCTCCACTTCTTTTTGGGGTGGTAGGTGAATTGTGGCTTCTGGCATTATGGGTGGAAGAAGAAGAGTCGTCAACGGTGTTTTATTTCGAAAAAAATTTGCGCAGGGGTCCCCTATAAAATGCGTTTTTAATTTTTAGCTGAAAACAAAAAAAAATTTCTTTCTAAATTATACATAATAGAGGAAATAGAAAAATTTGAATTTTTTATAGATTACATTG
>JAIUCT010000001.1:7731114-7775778 GCA_021307375.1 Tetraneura akinire | reverse complement strand
ACCACTTCCGCCTGCAATACCATCCGACAACGGCGGCATCCGACGGAGACAGTAACGAAGACAGCAACAACTTTCGACTAGAGCCATGCCGACGATGGTGTCGGTAATCCGAACAAGTACGTTCCGTGATACATTACGTGAGTTACGTCGCTCACCAACGGCGGGTGACTTTCGTCTTCAGCATTAACCACCACCGGGACCACCTTTGCCTGCAACACCATCCGACAACGGTGACATCCAAGTACGATATCAATCGATACGCATCTATCTTTCTTTTTCTTTTTATTATTCTTTTTTTTTCTTTTTTTTTTTTTTTTTTTGTATATATTTATTTTAGTCGACCATCTCGTCCTACCTTTTCCTTGTCTAATTAAGCGGGTCAGCCGTTCTAACGGCTAATTGCATAAGTCTACCGGTGCCCTATCTCATCTGGTCACTTTCTCACACTGCACCAATCCCACGTCATTGGCCACATGTATATTTTATTAAATACTATAAGAATAAAGGAAAACATAATAACGTAAAACATATGATGTCTTCATTTATAGGCGATGGCTAACCCTCTACCTACACAATATTAACCGTATAACATGATACATCTTATATACATTTTATTATTTAATGCACAATAATATAATTAAATAATGATAATTGAATGTGTTATCTTTCTATAAAAAAAAAAATAATACCAACATGAAGTACTATTATTCCACGTCTACCATAATATTTTTATTTATTAGGTACCTATTATTAAAAATATTGCGTTTGTGTTTCATATTCCTGGAGAACTATACTATAATTTACATTATTTATATATTTTTTTTGTTGTGAATTTTTATTTTGATTATCTATATATTGTTTTATAAATACGTTATATTTCTGTATCTGATGGTTTTACTAAAAAACTTATATTTAAAGATGATGCACAAAAAGTACAAAAATTATCATATACAGAAAAAGTAACAGATATCATTAAAGTCACCAAGTAGGTTCATAATATTTCATATTTTTTGTCATAAATAATATATGGCGCGTACTATGTATTTGTTATGTGAACTTTTATATATAATAACAATCCGAATATGTGTATTTTAAATTTTAATATGAAAGTTTCAATAATTTTATTTAATGTATCACATTATACCAGTAGACACAACAAGACCATAACTCGATAAATGTGTTTTGTTATATGGGAACTTGTAATTTATCCCCTTATTTTTTAATTGTTTTTTTAACATCTTTCTCTTAATTATAAGAAATTTATTATGTACAAGTATACAGTTTCCACCACGATATGTGTGTAATGTATTTATTAAATTATAAATAATTAAAGTAATAATTAGAAATAATATATAAATATAATTCTGTTTCGGAAATATTCAAATATACAAGTATAATACTCCTATGTGTATTATAACTAAGGTTGTAACTAAGGTCATTTTTTTAATATTTTATTTTCCCAGCCCTAATTATAACATAATGTTACCTACACAGGTATGTTGTGTATGTATAGAAAAATTTCTAAATAACGATAATAGAATACTAATAATAATATTAGGTACACATTATTACGTGATATATTTTTTGAAGATGAAAAATTATATAGGCGCACGCCTTAGGCCCGGTACACACTGGACGTTTTAAAGAACCAACACTGAAAAAAAAGTAGTTGTTCGTAATAATCAATCTTTCTTGATCATTTTCTTTGACACAACGAATTATTTTATTTATTTAACAAATTGTTTATTAATTAATAATAATAGTCATTAAAATTAAAATGCTGTGTTAATGAATTGAACAATTCATTTTGATTAGTTCTATGCGAATTATTTTTAATATTATAATTATTTTTGTTAAGACAATGTATAAAGTTCATTAATTGAGAATGTGATATTTATTATTGAATTATTGGATTAAAGAAAAACAGTTGAGTTTTTAAATGAGTTTTTAAATGAGTTTTTCTACATTGAAACGATTAAAATCTTATTGTAGAAATTCAATGAATGAGGTATACCTTTTGACTTTTAATATTTACAATAGTCAAAATATTAATGTTTTTATCTTTTATTGCTCTTAGGAATGACTTAATGGACTCGCATTGTTGTCAATTCATCGATCAACTAAAATAAGTCCTGAAGAAGTGATCGATGAATTAGCAAATAAATAGAGAAAAATAGACTTTTTATTATAATTAAAATTTTAAATTATCTAAGAATAAATATTGTGATGTGTAATGATTTTTATTAATTATGTACTGGGGAGGGGACTTTACCTTCATTGATTAGTTCAAAATTTATTTCATCCCCTCCCATCAACATTTTCTAAATACGCCGCTGACATATCCAGTTTTATGATGAAGCTATAAAAGTTCTGAGAAGTATTAAGTATGTTTAAAAGTCCACAATCAATGAGAAAATTATTTCAGGACAACCAATTACAACATAAATAAGGAAACAAACTGTTCCTCCTAGTATCAACAATTTTATAACTACACTACAAGGAGTGGTTAAAACTTAAATTTTCTGGTTTCAAATATGTTTCACCTAGAAATTTTAATCAAGATTCTGTTGAGAACTTTTTTGGATGCATACGAAGTCATGGTTAGGAATATTAATCCAACAACTACATCTTTTATATCCTCATTTAAAAGTTTAATTGTTAATAATTTATCATCAACACATTCACCTGGAGCTAATTGCGAAGATGATGAATCTGATGGTTCATTAAGTAGTTTAAGAACATTATTACACAATGATACATTTTACAGATTTAATTGTTGAAGAAATTTTTTATATCAATCCATCATTAATGATGAATTTTAAGTTTTCATTATATGAAGACTATAATAATTAAAAATCATGCATATATATGTGGGTATATTTTAAAAAAAATTTGTAAAGAAATTGGAAAATGTGAGTGTTGTTTTAAGCAATTGACAACACAACAGTCAACATGTGTCCATGCATTAATTAATATACGGGCATATAATCCAAAACTTCTTGTTAAACCAGGAACCATATTTATCAAGCTTTTTAGTCAGTTCTGTGATATATTACATTTTTTATTACCAAAAATATGTACAGAAAAATGTATAAAGAAAAATATTTGTAAAATTATTGAATCCATGATACCTAACACATTAGTAAAATGTCCAAATCATGATTTGTATAAATTATTTGTTAATTATTTTGTTACATTTTATATATTTACTTGGGTTAAAAATATAAATAATATTTTAAAAGGAAATGATTTACGCAATATTAATGATCCTATTAAAGAAATTGCTTTAAAAAAATATAAGTCTGGAAAAAGTAGAAAAAATAAGATATTAAAAATGAAAATGTTAGCTAAGTAATATTTTGTATATGTAGTTATAAATATAATATAAAATATATATATTTCATATGTATGGTTATTTTATTTTTAATTTTTAATAAAAATTTGTAATTACGTATAAAATATTTTATTTTAAAATCTGTTTAAATTAACATTTAGAATTGTAGAGTATCAAAGAAGAAGAATTATCTATGTGTAATGTGTTAATAGACATGTACATATAGCGCTATAAGTGACGACAACAATAGTAGGAACTACAAAGGAAAAAAAAATAATAAATTGGGAGTTTCTTATCTATATTATATTTTATCTATGTTTAAAACGCCCAGTATGTACCGGTCCCTTGATTCTATTATATTGGTATTGGTATCCACCTATAATTTGGGGGGGGGATAAAACTTCATAATATGACAGTACAATGGTCCGAGGTCATACCATACGGTTGTTTTGCACGTGTATGATATGACCTCATACATGCAAATATATACCTTATAAGTAATTACTTCCCTAACTGCAAACACCGATTTTGTCATATCCCGTGCGTTACTATAGCATAACGCAAGAGTCATATCAAACTCATATGTTGATTATGACATAACGCATGAGCCAGTCATAACACACTCATGTGTTGTTATGACCTCAACAATGCGTTGTACATATATGCAGTAAGAATCATCATATCCTAGCGTAATCATAAGTATACAATTTTTTTTTTTTTTTTTTTTTTTTTTTTTTTTTTTAGCACCACCCCTACACATTACCTCCCACACCCACAGAATTTACCCCCCACCCTACCTTACCACCACACAACCACCCTCACACTTTAATCACACCCTAACCTAACACCCCCACAACCACACCTTACTCCACATACTAACACCATCCCACCTTACTATCACTCTACAACCACACACTTAATCCCATACCCTATTCCAACACCCCCATATCCACACCACCACACCCTATATAGTTTGTCCATGATATTAAGAGTAGTATAAAAAGTTGGTTACAATTATCTTTTAACAATACGTTATATGCTCAACATTAGTATAAAACTATAAATGAATCATTTCATCAATTAATATTATGTTATGAAATTCTTATATAAATTGTTGGTATTGTAAATAAGATAAAATTAAGTAAATTTTTTATTTATATAAAATTCTGAAAATATAATGTAAAAACAAAATCCTATTATAATTATTAAAGAAATATATATCAAGAGCAGTAATTAATTTCTAACATTCACAAAACGTAATAATAATTATGATTATACCTATCAAAAATAATACTTTTATCCCGGTTGATCAACATAACTGTTACGTTATCAACGATACAAATATAAAAATAATATAATAAAATAAGGTACCTGGTACATACCATGTTAGACAAACTGATACAGCCCTCCTGGAGTCCTGGCTCTTGCACTTTGAACATTATACATTGCTGGATCCTGGATACTGGAACCTGGATACTGGAACCTGGATACTGGAACCTGGATAGTGGACACTAGCCACGATACAAATCTAATATATTGACTTACCTGTACCTATATAAATAAATTTGGTACCTAAGGTATATTTTATAAAGTTTTATTTTTCAATATTTAAAAGTATTGGTTGCAAGAAAGATATAAACAGAATTTAATATTTAATTATTATTTTCACAAAATTTATATTATTTTTAATTCTTTAATAAAAAAAATTTATTAGATACCTAACTAAATATTTAATGTAATGTGTAAATTATACATATTTTTAAAATAGAATTTATAAAACATTAAAACGTATACCTACTAGGTACCTACGTAGGGTATTGTATTTGATTTAATAATATCCTTAGGTACCAAGTTAATAATATTTTTTATGGATTCTTAATTTGATACTAAATTTAAATAATAACGTATAATAGGTATAAAAACTCTGAATTATGGTTATTTTAGGGTGACCATATTAAGAAAATAAAAAAACGGGACAGTTGTTGCTTCCCCCCACAAAATAAACCCTCATCCATATACATTCACTATTCACACATATGCACACAAATCTCGAGAGTAAAAGTCCAAATCTCTGTCATATCATAAGCAATTATCTTGTTTTTACTTTACCCCTTTTAGTAAAATAACCTAAATAATAAAATATTTTCTCTTAATTATTCATCAAACGACACACAATGTTGTATTTCATTTGCGTTTTATATTTTTTTCATATATAGATACTTTATTTACAAACATTAATACTCGTACATTATATAATAAATAATATTGAAAAAACGTGATTAAAACGGACAATCTTCTATAAACGGGATAAAAAGCATCACATTTGAAATTGGTCGGGACAACGAGACGTCTGGTCACCCTAGGTTATTTTGTATATTATTACGAGTACGTAGGTACTAATAATAAATATAATATATTCCTATAATAATCTTGAATCGATATTGGTATAGTGTAAAATTATAAATAATAATAAGTGAAATTAAAAACTAACTTCAATAATCAAAACCACAGTTTAACAATTTTTCTAAATGCCTACAGTATGTCAATAACTGTATAATATATAATATATGTCATCCTATGAAATTTAATAGAAAAACAAAGCAATAAATTAAAGTAAAAGATGATAATTGCACAGTAATTATAATTATTTAATTCCACTTAAAGTTCAATATAAACAATTGTACCCGTGTAAAAGTATTAATTACCATATTATATATTTCCATAGTTTTTTAATTCATTATATTATGAATTTATGAATTCAAAATTACCATACAAACACAATTACTGCACAATATAAAAATTAATATTAATTGTTTAAAATTTAAAATATAAAATAATAAAAAAAAATAAAAAATACATAATAAATAAATTTACAGTTTGAATATTATTTAAAATTTTAAATAAGAACTTATTAAATACATATTAATTGAATCATACTGCAGGCATTAAAATGACATTATTTAATAATAATAAAATAAAATAACACAATACAACACAACACAAATTTTTATCTTTTATTTTAAATATATATGTTTAAAAATATTATTTATTGTAGGGTTTACTATATTTTTATAATATTTGACTAACCTTATTATAATGTCCAGCACAGAATTTGCATTTTCTTATCAATTGACGAGTATTACGTGGTTCTACTTTGGCTCATTTTTGACTATTCACTTGATTGTATATTTGTAACTACGTAATAAGAAATAAAACGTTAAAAATGTATAACAATAAAACGTTTATAAAGATAAGAAATTAAATAAAAAGGTTATACATTTTTTAAAATATAATAACTATATGATGTTTCATCTCAATAAAATATTGATATATAATGTAGATTAATGGCTAATTAGTAATTGGTTTCGTGATATAGAATTATTATATTATTGAAATGAATATTTAGAAATAATTAGAAAATATACAAATATTATAGATTATTAATTTTACTAATATATCAACTTTAAAAAATTATATAATAAATATCGAGAATGGAGATTTTTGTAATTTTTTGGAAAAACTTTAACCAATATACCATGGTTTCATAATATAACAACCAATATTTACTATATTTAATATTATATTAAAAACTAATATTAAAATAAAATAAATACCTACCTAATAATTTTACATGATTATTGTAAATTATTTATAATTTTAAATATGTGTATATTACGAATTTTATTCATATTGTCTTTAAAATTATTTTATTTATCAATTATAATAAAACATATTTTAATACACAACGAAATTATATTATCGTTTATATTAATTATTTAAACTATTTTTTCATAATATTTCGCTTACCTTCATTGTGATGTCCAGCACGGAAAATCCATTTCCTTAGCTGCAGTCGACGGTTATTGAATTCACCAGTATTGTAATACGACTTTATTCTACTTTGGCTCATTTTTGACTAGGTATTCATTTAATTAACTACCTTGTATAACGACGTAAAAATAAATAAAATGTTAAAATATTATAACAATAAAACGTGTGTATAAACACATATAATAAAAAAACAAAAATAATAAAATAAAAACGTTTGAAATTTGTAAAAATATTACAATAGCTATATAATAGCCATCGCCATAGAATATAGATATAATATATAAACGTATAGTGTATAGTTTCATAACAGCTGTTTGGTTTTAGGACATAGATTTTAGAATTGCACCGTTGAAATAAATACAGCTATAAAGAAAAATTGATACTGTATATTTTTGCAACTTTTTGGAAATAAGTTTAATCGATAAGTGAGGATACTTCACTATAATTTTTAGAATTCCAACTACAAAATTAACAATTTTATTAAACATAATGTTAAAAATTTTAAGAATAATCTTAAATATCTAAGATCTAATATCTAGATAAAATTTAAAATGTTAAAAAATTACAAGAGTTCTATATTTTCACGAAAAGTTCATGTAACAATTAGACACCAATAATTACCCATTAAAATTTTCACGTCTCTACGTTCAATATTGCCCGATCATTAAATTATCGTAAAATATAGGAATTATGTTATAATAAATTCAGAAAGTTTGTAAACTCTAAACGAACACAATATTAATTGCATAATATAATAATTAAAAATTAATACCTATTACCTATGTAAAATTTAAAATTTAATTAAAAACTACAAAAATTAAATAAATAAATTTACAGATTGAATATTATATTTAGTTTTATATTTCATTCATATTTTCTTTAAAATTATTATATTTAACAAATGCAATAAATATAGTAATACACAGGGAAATTATTATCTAATATTTAAAATATTATTAATACTATCTTTGTATAATTTCTTCACATACCTTTATTATAATGTCCACCACGGAATTTGCATTTCCTTAGCAGTTGACGATTGTTGAATTGACGTGTACTTTCATACGTGATTGAATTATATTTTGACTCATTTTCGACTATTCATTTATTTATAAACTTGCAACTACGTTAAAATAAATAAAATGTTAAATAAAATAAGTATAACAAAAAATTATTTACACGAGTATATATAAAAATAATATAATAATAATAAAATAAAATATAAGCGTCGCAAATTTTTAAGAAATATTATAATAATTATATGATGTCCATCGCCATAGAGTATAAATGTAAAATACTATAATGTAGCTAACCGGTTGATGTGTTTGATGTCATGGAATAATAATAATTATTGTTTTATTGAAATAAACTAGCTGAGGAACCAAAGCCTTCCACCACCATAGTTCTGCCAGTGGAATACTGGTGAGGGTGAAAAGCTTTACCACCACCATAACATTTCTGCTACCATAGTGTTCGGGTACATACTACATTGAGCCCGGCGGAAGTAGATCTTTATCAGATATAATGATTAAAGTATTTTATCCGCCTCTGGCGGATTGAAGGGCGTTCGCAATCTAGTGGTCCTATTTACACTCTCTTCGGGTGAACAGTCTTTGACCGATCACGGTAGTCCCCCCACGCGGAGTACGCCTTCGGCGCACTCACTTACCCCAGTCGGGTTCCAGTGGGATACAGGTGCGTGTGAAAAGTTTTACCACCACCATAGCTGCCAGTGTAATACCGGTACCGCCTGTACTATATTGTTTAACTGTAACAACGTATGCGTTCGAACAATTATTGTTTATAATATAAGCCAACGACCACGATTTGTATATAAATCATACGTATAATTTTACAGAGTCAATAATCAACCTAACGCCTAGCTTCCTAACATTCCTACCTACCGAGTACGCCACCGTGGCTCGTTGGATAATCGTCGAAAATCGGTATATTAAAATTGTTTCGCGATATCGAAAAATTCGCGAATTACGGCGAAATATCGGGCTTTTATCGGGTTCCCGACCGTTACACCCGACCGCGAACAGTCCGAAAACCGTTTTCAACGTTTGTCGAACGAAAAATACGCGAAAAAAAGCGATCGGGCAGCGAAAAACGACTCAGTTACGGTACGGCGATCGACGGCGGCGCGAAAAAAACGACGGCTACGCGAGAAATATTAATATAAATTAATATAATTACGAATTCGTTATAAATACGAATTAATTATAATTAATAATATTAATACCAAAGCACGGTACAAATAAGTCAATAAGTCTATAGCAATAATTTCTATGTCAGTGGTCACTGGTCACATAGGTAATGAAAGTGGGAAAAGTTGAAATAACAATGGTAGTAACATTATTATATTAAGGTTTTTTCCCTTAATAAAATTACATCAAATTACATTCAATTTTATTATTACCGTATACATAATTAAAAAAAATTTAAAAAAAAAAAAAACTTGTAATAATATAACCGTTTAATATTATTTCATTAGTAAAAAGGACGGGTGAAAACGTAAAATATCACGTCGAATAATATTACGGCGCGAAATTTTTGGACGGTAGTGAGAGAGAGGTAGGCGTTTATCGGTTTTCGGGAGCGGCGACCGCAAGGTAGGCTCGACGGACTCGTTATCGCGAGCAGTCGGAAACCGGCCGGGCCGTTATCACGAACAGAAAGAAACCCGGCCATGGAAAAACTAAGGGAAAAGTTAAAAAAGGCGATTTAAAAAAAGGTTTCGGGTAAAAAATTACGAAACCGATTTTAATAGATGGAAAAACCGCGAAAGGTGGAAATTTCGAAGACGTACGACGAACGGTCAATTTATATAATATATAGAATTTATATAATAAAAATAAGGAAAAAACCATGGAAGAAACGACACCGGCCAAGGTTTTTTTTATTATATAAGAAAAAACCATGGAAACAGTAAGGGAAAAACCTCTTCCATGAAAAAATTAGCGTTTTATTATATTAGAAAAAACCATGGAAAAACTAAGGGAAAAGTCAAAAAAGGCGATTTAAGAAAAAGTTTCGCGTTAAAAATTACAAAACCGATTTTAATAGAAGGAAAATAAAAAGTTGACCGCGAAACGTGCGAGTTTCGAAGACGTACGACGAACGGTAGAATTTATATTCGGAATATAAGGAAAAACCTCTTCCATGACGGAGTTAGCGTTTTATTATAGTAGATAATAATAATAATCCATAGAACATACATTATCAATTTTAAATATCGATAAAAAAAATTGAGACTGGAGATTTTTGTAACTTTTTTAAATCACGTTAATAAGCAATAATGTTATTATGATTCAATAAAATTTTCAGACATTATAACCCAAAATTGCCAATTTTATTAAACATATGGTAAACAAATTGAGAAATTAAAAGAAGCCATACAAAATATAGGTTTTCAATTACATTTTACATTGTAAAATATATTGTATATTAAGTATATATTTACATATTACTTAACATCATATCAAAATATTAGAAAAATCCTTAATCTCAATTTTTTTTTATAGGTAGCTGTTTAAAGTTGATATTTTTAGTTTAAACGAAAACCTTAGAATCCTTACGAGTATTATTCTTATTATTTCTCAATACTTTTACCATAAAAATTGATAGAAAAGCCAAAAAATTTGGGAAATGTTTGAAGTAAAATTGTTCTATCAATTTTTCTAAATATGTAAATAATTGTGAAATGTGTTATCCAATGCAATTTATTAGAACAATAAAACAATAAATCAAGGGTAAAGATAATAATTATATAATACATAGTAACTCTAATGATTGAAGATTGAACACACTTTAAGTGCATATAAACAATTTTACTTGTCTAAAAGCATTAATAAGTCTATCATATCATATGAAGTCCGTACATTTAAAATGATTATATTACGTATAATAAATTCAGAAAGTCTAAACGAACACATTATTTTATTACATAATGATGTAAGAATTAAAAATTAATATTACCTAACCATGTAAAATTTAAAATTATAAACTACAAAAATTAAATAGATCAATTTACAAATTGAATATTATATTTAGTTTTATATTTGTAGGTACATATTATTTTATTCGCATTATCTTTCAAATTATTATATTTAACAATTATAATACCTATTACCTATAATATAATAAATACATACCTACCTAAGTACCTACTAGTGTACAGCGAAATTATTTTCTTTTATTTAAAATATATCCGTCTTATTAAAAAATTATTATTAATACTGTCTTTGTATAATTTCTTCCCTTACCTTTATTGGGATGTCCATCACGGAATTTTCATTTCCTCAGCAGTTGACGATTGTTCAATTGACGAGTATTGTAATAAATTAATTACATTTTGGCTCATTTTCAAATATTTATAAACTTGCAACTACGTTAAAATAAAACTAAAATGTAAAAAATGTATAACAATAAAATGTTTACACGAGTATACTCGTATATATAAAAAAAATATTGAAATAAAATGTAAGCCTTGAAAATTTTTAAAAAATATTATAACAATTTTATAATGTTCCATCGACATAGAGTATAATAGATGTAAAATACTATAACGTAGCTAAACAGCTGATTGATCTGGTGACATGGAATATAATGGTATTATTGAAATAAATAAAAATAATAAGATTCCATACATACGAGTATTATTATAGTATAATAGTATATTATTATAGTATATGTATTATTATAGAAAATAGATTATCGATTGTACCGATGTAATCGATGAGAACTGGAGAATTATCATCTGATGAGCCAACAATTGACAATATTCAAAATTTCAAAATTAACACTTATTTTACAATTATTGATATTGTATTAACGCAAATATCAGAACGGTTTAATGATCATTCTCTACCATTATTTAAGGATTTGGCACTGTTTTCTCATTAGAGACTTAAAGAGGTAGCCAAAATAGCTTGTATCTCAGACGATGCATTCAATGGATTTTGTGATGTTTATGGTCAATTTGTTGAGTTGAATTCATTAAGAAAAGAATATATTCAATTTTCTAGTTATTATTCTCAATTTGATAAAATAAAAATTATCCCACAAAAACTACATGATAATGATACATTGTTAAGTGAGTCTGAAGAAGAAATCGAAGAAAGTGATAAAGAGCATAGTGTCCTCCATGAAAATAAAAAAAAAGAAAATTGTGGGTCGATAGAAGATATTTTTAATATATGTCGTTCATTTTTGGGTTGAAAGAAATTTTTCCTTATTTGTATACTGTTTTAAGTATAGCTGTGACCTTACCGGTATCCAGCGCCTCTCC
Organism: Tetraneura akinire; assembly: GCA_021307375.1. Taxonomy (NCBI): domain Eukaryota; kingdom Metazoa; phylum Arthropoda; class Insecta; order Hemiptera; family Aphididae; genus Tetraneura; species Tetraneura akinire. Next base: position 7,763,320 of record JAIUCT010000001.1, on the reverse strand, counting down.
AGAACGCGCTTTTTCAAAGCTTAAACTGATTAAAACATAACGATCGACTATGAACGAAGAAAGACTTGAAGCTTTGATGATAAGAGCTTGTGAGTTAAATGTGTCCATGGATTTTGAAACAATTACTAATAAGTTTGCATCTAATAGTTCTGTACTTACAAAATTACTTATAAAATTATATTATAATAATTATTTATTAATTTTAATGAAATTATTAAATTTATTATTATTTTCTATTGTTTTTTTCATTGTAACTAGTAATTATTTATAAAGTAATCTCCTATTATATTATATAGGTAATAATCTGTATTTATATAATTAATAGTTTTAATATTAGTAGTAATAAGTTTGTATATTTTCAAGGAATAAGTTAAAATGATAATTATTGTTAATACTATAACCATAGTTGATAGTTCAAACTTCTAGAGTATAAAATTTAAATTATTGGGGTAGGTGGGTGGGTCAAAAATAATTTAATTTTGCTCCACAAAAATGTATTAAACTCGGCGCCACTGCACTTATAGTATTATTTAAAATTTCAATATTAAATTTTGAGCGAAGCAAATAATCTATTGATTTTACAATGATCTATATAATTTTTTTATGTCTAAAGGCACTTTTGTACCCGAAATAATGATCCGATTTTCACGAATAGCATATGTTTCCGTTTGAAAAATAGATATAGTTGGTACCTATTTTATTTAGGCAATTTTCAAATTTCTCAAACATTGACCCTGTCCGATAGGAAAAACGACCAAAAATAATGAAAAAACGCCATTTTTCACGTTAACTGATATTTCGACAAATTTGAATTCAATATTTCATAATATTCAAATAATTTTGAACTTAAAGATTTTTTTTTTTTTTAGTATTCACATAGGTACTTTTATATGTGATAAAATTTTGGAACCGTTACGTTTAATTTTTTACAAAATATAGAACTTTGAATATTTCCTAAAATTTTCTTGTTTTTGTATAATGTTTGATAAAATTGGCTATTTTGGACAATAATAATTTATAAAAAGGACTAACAATTTTGAAAATTTTATAAAAGCATACTTACATATTGGTTAACATCGTTGTTAAACGTAGCAAATATTAGAAAATTCTCTAGTATCTATTTTTTTTTTTATAAGATTTTAAAGTTAAATTTTATGTAAAATCATTATTTAAAGTATTTATATGGTTTATATGGATTCTTCTTTTTTACATTTTAATATTTTACAATGATGTATTGATGTTAAATAAAATTGACAAAAAATTTTATTAAAGCTCAAATATATTTATTTTACTTAACTCGGTTCCAATTAATTGTAAATATTACATTTACGATTTATTTATTTATTTTTTTGTAGCTGTTAAAAGTATAAAAATCGAGGGAAGGAATATATAGGTGTAAAGAGGATATTGTTGAATTTTGATTAAAATTTGAATGCGAGAGCGAGGTACTGTCAGATTTGGTTATTTATAGATAACTAATTTAGTGGTTTTATAGGTATTATATACCTATATATCAAACGTAGAGAATGATAAATGTAAAAGTTTAATCAACACATATATTATCTAATGAACTTCGCTTAAAATTGTTATCGTATTTCCGAATGTAATCATTTATCATTTCATTAAAACGTTAATCAAAATTCAACACTATCCACTTTACACGTCCTGTATCTCTCCACACCTATATCCCTTCCCTAGTTCCTTTGCTTTTTTAATATTATAATTATTATAAAATAGGTATACACCGTTAATATTTAAACATTTTAATAATTATTTAATACGTTATACACAATACACTTATACTGCAGTTATACTTAATAAAGTTATACGAGTACTTTATACTTATAAAATAAACTATGTAATAATATGTCAATATAAGATATAATTCAAAATAATGGACATATTGTCATATTCAAACGATGAATTAAAAAACGTCGAAGTAAAATAAAACTCAATAGATTTGACTTTCTCTGTAATAAAAACTAGTAAACACTTAAATTTTAATTTATAGATTATCTATAAGAAAACAAAATATTAAAATGTAAATACCAAAGAATTTAGGCATACCATTACTTCTACTTGCTAGATGCTGATACGAGTACATATAGTATTTGGCGGGCTAATCAAGATAATAATGAACATTTGTTTTCTTGGCTATTTCAAAAATCTAATATAAATGTCATAAATATATGAACATTTTCCTTTTTCAAACCTCCCTTCACCGAAATATTTTCTTGTGTTTGCTCCTGCATAGTTATACCTCATATACGTATTATATACTCGTATACATGAAAATTATTTTTTAACAAAATAATTATTTCGTACACATACGATTTATATTTGTTATAAATAGAATAAACAGAATATTAACCATTGTGAATATTGTATAAATTATTGTAGGCATTGTATAAATTGTAAAAAAAAAAAGACGAGCTGATGTTTCTGCCGCAATTTGAATCTATTTATTATCACTACCCATTGGCATAGAAATGTCAGACCCATGTCCTAAATGTTATATAAATTAATTAATTATATTTTATATCATTGAACAATGAATATTAGGTATAGTTTAAATCAATATGATCATAATTCATACTGAATTTATAATGTTGATAATAAAAATTGATTATCTGCTCATCACTTACAACTTACTTATACCTATATAGATTCTAAAATGTATAATATTTTAGAGATTTGATGAAAAAAATTATTATTACAATTGATTAAGTATCATATTTTTTTATTTATTCGATAAAAACATAATTAGATTGGTATATTAAAAAAATACCATTTAAGTAAAAAATATTTAAACCTTAAATTTAGGTAGGTACCTATATTAAATTATGAGAAATTGATATTATGTATTTTAATTTTATATCAAACATATAAACATGTAATTGTTTATTAATTAATTAAATAAGATAATATGGTTATAAACCATTCGATTAGAATAAATGTTTTCATGTTCTTAGTAGACCTTGAAAAACAAGAGGAGGCAAATTTGTAGTACGATTACATGGTCTTAATAGCAATTCTTCTCCAGTTTTAGTAATTGGCATTTTTCGATGATAGCTGACTAACTCGCCTAAAATAATAAAATTAAGTCTTAATATTATATTTACCTATTATATATCTCATAAATGAATGAATCGTTTAAGAAGACATTTGTATATTAAATACATATTATAACAAAAAAAAAAATTAATAAATCAACTCACTTAATGTGTTGTGAGATATTTGGTTGGACCCTAAAAACTGGTAATGATCATCGGATGCATCCACTAAATAATGTTTACAACAATCATAATCTTTATATGTTATGGCGTAGCCCCAAATTCGTTCAGATATTCGCACTAAAAAACTACCGACGGGTTCTTTGTGAAGCAAAATTTCCGCTTCTTGTCGGGTTATGAGACCTATAAAACATATATAATAAAACAATATTTAAATAGTTTATTCTTTATAATGCGTATTTTAATTTATCAAAGTGTTACATAAGTATACTCGTATGGTGGAAATTGCAAATTAATTTTGTAACACGTAATTAGAATTTATAAGTAGGTATACTTGCAAAAAAAAATATAAATTTTTAATTTAATATCTTCACACACATATATGTATAAGTACATAATATAAATATTTAAACATTTACCATGAAACCAAGTGGCTATGGCATTTCTGTCTTGTTCAAATCCAGCCTTTCTGGGTATTTCTTTTGCTCGGAACCATTCAATAACAGCCTTTTTACTTGGCGGTTTTGACGAATTCGGCACAAATACGCCACTAAAATATTATTATTTTTGATTATCATTTTATATTTTTCTTTAAATATTACAGATGAGGTACTTACTTGAATGGTTTTTCAGTACTTAGTAGTGATATTCTGTGTTTTTCTCTAGCTTGGCGTGCAATTTGTCGTCTTTGTAATTCGGCTTCTTTAGCTTTTTGCTCTAAAAATATTTTTGTTATTTTTATTAATGTCTAAAAATTGTATTTATTAATAATAAGTTATTGAAAAGGCGTAAATACATAAATTAAATTTAGATAATAATTTTTAATACTTTTTTTTTTTTTAAAAAAAAAAAACAGTAAATGAAATTTATATTTTAATAATTATAATATAATAAATAGTTATAGGTATCCATTAATTATTATATATGAACATGTAACCTTTATTATAATATATTATATGTAGAAGAACTAGTTTTGAATAATTAATTAACATTAAAAAAAAACAAATATGTTATACTCGTATATCAATATCAAACGAATTCTATAAAACCAATCCATATATTTTGCAAACGCTATTTAATTTTAAAATATTATAATAAAACGTAAAATATATTTAAACTATTATAGTTGACATAATGACATCTAATATTGTAAGCGTAATGTTGCAAATAGAAGAACTCAACTATGCTTCTAATGTTTCTATAAAGTAAGGTCTAGGATACTTATAACCTATTTTTTACGTGTTTATTAATAAATAAAATTTATATTTTATAATAGGTACTCAATATTCATAATTATATAAAGTATATTATAGGTATACGTATAATATTGTTATAGTGCACTTTTAGATTTAAGTAATTATAAAAATAATTTTGGTGAATAAAAGAAATTATACTCGTATAATATGTACCTACCCATCTATACGCGAGTACTCGTTATATAACCAATTATAATATTACCGTTGCATTTGTGTACCTACTGAATATTGATGCTAAATGCTAAATAAAATATTGAAATGCGCATTTGTATACAATTAGTATTACACATATACGTAGTACAATCGAGTTTTTCTTCATTAATTAATTACCATTACATTGTGTTTACGAATACATTAGAATATGCGTTTTGTAGGCTATAATTATTGTTCTTAGTAAATAGATAATGATCTAAATGTTGTATGAAAAGATAATACATGTTATTATTTTCAAATAAATGTTATTCAGAAATTTTAATATATTACGTAATTCATAAAATGTAATAATAAGAAAATCATTATAGAACTGGACAACTGGTAATATTTTCTGTCAAACATTTTATACACACTGAATTGTTTATATTTTATCATCTTTTTTTTTCCGAAAAGAAAATTATTTATAATATGATATTTTGTAGTACTTATTTAAAAAATATGATACAATTGTGTCCAACCTCCAACGCATTTTTACATTTACATTTTTAACTCATTTAATTTTTTAAAAATATATACCTTGTTATAATAATACGTTGCAATATAGTCACATTTATTTTATTTAACATTAAACTCATGTGGTTAGTTAAATGAATTGAAAATTGGAAAATTTTATTTTATATTTATTCTAACCTTGTTCTCTCCAAACAATTTCTTGTTTTTTATCTGCTTCTTCAGCTTGTCTTTCTTCTTCTTCTTTTTTATTTTTCATTCTTTTATAGATTTCAGACGTACGTTCTTCCATTACTCTCTGTTCCCAATTTCTCACACGCTCGGACACCTACAACAGTGTCAACAGTTCAATGAACTTAATATTCCAAGGCACATCGAACGATTGGTTCCATATAATATATATATATATATATATACCTATACTATATACATATTATATGAATAGCCATACAAAACCTACACAATATGATCAAAACGTTCTATACAATACAGTAATATTATATTATATCATAATATATAATTATAAGAATCGTTTAAAGACATAAATTATTTTATTATAAAGAATAAATACTTTGTTGAATGACAGTTCTTTCAAAGCACCGCGCATTATTGGCTGTGTGGTCACACACGGATTTCTTGTATTTTTATTTTTTAAGTCTTCAACAGAACAGTAAATTTCTTCATTATCGTGCGAATATTTATTATCAGGTGGATTAAATTGGGTTTTTGTTTTATTTTCCAACATTGCCATTAATTCAGATTCAACTTTTACTCTGGAATAGACAAAATATTATAATACAATAATATAGTAATATCCATAATAATGCAATATAAAAATTACATAGGCAAATCATTAGAAAGAAGAGTAAAAAGTAACAATATATAAGTACAAGGGCGTAGGTATAAATTTCCTATGGGAGGGGTTTAAAGTAGGAATCATGAGCAGATAGAAAGGAAAATTTGAAAATAACAGACAGTCATCATCAGACTACAAATTAATAATATATTATTATATTATATTTATATAATAATTATTTCTACTTCTTTTTCTTATAGGTATTATTGTTTTAGTTTAGACTCTGAGCGAAGCGTATTGGTTTTACAATGATGTGTCTTTTTTTTTTTTAAGAATGATGACACTTTTACTACCCGAGATAATGCACCGATTTTCACGAATAGCATATGTTTCCGGTTGGAAAGTGGATGTAGATAGTACCTACTTTATTTAGGTCATTTTTCAAATTTCTCAAAATTGTCCCTAAGCGATAGAACAAACGACGAAAAAACGGCATTTATCACAAAAACTGAAATTTCGATGAATTCTATTTCAATATTTGACGTTAACTCGAGCAATTTTGAAGTTAGAGACTTGAAAATTTTGTTGGGTTTTCTATATAGTTACTATATATATATAATATATTGTATAAACATTTTAAAAATTTTGAAAATATTTATATTTTATTTTACACTTGTTAATATAAAATTTGTTTTATATTTTATTATTTTTAGGACCCATAAAACCGCTTTTATATTAATTTATATTTGAATTAAATCATAAAATATTATTCAAATATATTACAAATACAATAATAAATATATTATGTGTAGGACTGTAGGTATATAATAATTATGTATTTATTAACTATTTTAAACCAATAGAGATATAGATATAATATTATAGTGATAACAAGTTTTTATTTTTTATCAATAATTTAAACGTGTACTTTTAACGGTGGTCACTAGTCCGTATCGTGTAATAATGTATAACTGTAAAATTGGACGTATCAATGAAATTGTTAAAATAAAATAATTTTGAATTCGAAATGTTATTAAACTATTATATTTGGTATATTATAAATTTAAATAATAAAAATATAAACCAGGTTTATAATTTCAACTGTAAAATTTGATATACGAGTATACCTACAAAACTATAATTGATGAAACGACGAAATCTGAAAATTATAACGAGTAAAAATTTTGTTGTTAGAAGCATTGATGAATAAAAGACAAGATGCCTCAAAAATTATATTTTACACGAAAAAAATCCATACCTATGTTTCATACATATACAAATATAAAGTACGTGCAGACATTTATTTTATTTTATTGTTAAATAGATAACTTTATTTGCGCTTTATCAGAAAATTTTAAAATGTTGCATAATATATAGATACATCAATAGTTATTTCTTATTTATAATATTAAAAATAAATAGAACCATCAATAGTTCAATCTAAAAAATTATTATAATATAAAAACAGTATAAAACATAGTAGGTATATATATTATATACAAAAATTCAAACAGATTGTATGTACCGTACTTATATTATATAATATTAGTATATTATTACGTTCTAACAAAAAAAAAAAAAAAAAAAAATTCGTCAAATACTGCGATTTGAGGGCCACTTAATTTAATTTAATTCAATTATTTTATTTTGTGCAATTGTTTTTATAAAATATTATTGTTCATTGCTATAGCAATATTACGGCATAATATAATTTTGTATTTAATAAATATTAATGAACCTTAGTTGTTCAGTCTCGTGTTCTGCTTGTACTCTTGCAGCTTCTCTAGCCTCTTCTTCGATTATTTGCTCAATAGTCTTATCGTCTTTATGCTCACCCATGATCCATGTCCAAGGCTCCCCATTTGCATCCATCATCCATTGCACTTTTTTTTTACCTAAAAGCATACAATTATATTTACTCGAACAACTTATAACTATAATAATTTATAAAATTTATTGTACTTTTTTGTCGTTTTGGATACGTCGTTTTGTCACCCTCCGTATGATCCCACAAACTCCAGCGTCGTACTTGTTCCTCGCGCATTCTGCAAAACAGAGTTTGCTTTTGTGCTTCATCTAATTCAGCCAACAACTCTGGATCAACGTACATGTCTTTGAGAATCTGTTGAAGCATGGCGAATCTAAAATAAATAAAAATTAAAAAAAAAAAATTAAATGGATGTTTAATATATTTTGATATAATTGTACTATCTAGTTAAACTATATGGAACTGTGGATAATTGATTTTTCATTATACGTGTATTTAATTTCTTTTCTTTTTATTACACGCCATTTCACTAACTCAAAGTGAAAGTATAATAGGTACGTTTGATTTAAGTTAATTTATAATTTTATGTATATACGAATTATTATATGTATATTATTATAGAATATCAACAGAACCCCATATGGGCACATGGGTGGTAGAGACCATCTATAGTGTCAAGAACTCGGCTATTTCAAAAGCCTATAACTGTTACAATTAATTTGTATTTTTTTACATTTGTATTTGTATCGTAATATGCAAAATAAAAATTATAATAATACCTATTATTCCAAAAATATTAATTATTTTTGATTTTTTAATAATTTGCAAAGATAATAATTAGATATTAGAGTCTGAAAAATATTTATTTCAATAAAACCCAAATTTTATTAGGTATCTATATGATTAATTATTATAATGAAAATTTAAGTATTATCAAGATATAGTTTACAAAAATATTTGTTATAGGGTATTTAAATTTAACAATTAATATATATTATATTAATAATACGAGGATATTTCGTGAGCCATTATACTTAATAGAAAACAACAATATATTATTTAAAAGATAATATATTTTTAAGTATAATTATAACATTAAAATTTTTTTACGTAATGATATTATTATTTTATACACAGAGAAAGTATCATATAGTGCGTGTGTTATAAACATTTGTTTTTTAATTTTAGACAATAAATTTTAATTTGTTTCGCTCTTTTACCTTTTGGTATCTATATTTACAGGTATAATATAACTTAATTATTTATTTTTTACCTTCAATGTATTTCCATATACCTAAAATATGTATATTTTAAATTCCTACATGCTACATAACTTAATTATAGGATTTTGTTTTCGAATACCTATATTTTATATTAACTAAAAAATTTGGGACTGAAAATCACGGACCGAAGTTAAGTACGTTTTTGTGTAATGTATTCATCTGGATAATAGAATATGTGTATAATAGTCCATATTATTCTTTGTTCTCGCATAATAAAATATGAAAGATTGTTTACGATAAAGCAGTGGCACATTCCAGTTACAATATGTTTATGTACCTATATATAATGTATTAATGTATTATAATATTATATTACATTAGGACTTGTGGTTGTATATTACCAGGGTCACTTCCGTACCAATAGGTTGAAAGTATGTCAGGGCTAAAAAGAACTTAAAATATACAGCATTTACGTTATTATAGATATTTTCGCTATTTATCCTATTGTTATATAGTTAACTACTTACTTTAAAACTAAATAATAATTTCTTTATCGAAGGTAAATAATACTTGATAACATAAACTATATGTATACTCGTATACATTTTTTCACATTTGGTAGTTATAAATATAAAAGACATCAATTTAGTAAATTATAAAACTCCAATATTAGTATAGGTATAACTATTGCTTCATTACTCGTCATAAAGTATTACAACATTTTGTTATTTTTGTAATTTGTATTTCATTGTTAAATAACATAACAATATATAAAAATAGATTATTTAAAATTTTACTGTATACACTGTATACTATACACAATATTAAATCCTATGGGGACTATATAAATTCTAAAGGATAGAAAAGACAAAGTATAATAATATTCATTTTTTGAAAAATTAGCTATTTTCAATTTGAATAATTTGGATATTTTCAGAAATATTGAAATAAAAAAGAAAAAAAAAGAGCTGATACTCCTGCCACAGAGGATACAGGTGTGCGGATCATAGCGTTTAATTTTACTTAGAATTTGAATGCAATGATAAACCATTGCATTCGAAAAAACGATTCTGAGCGAAGTTAGTCAGATTATAATTTTCGTTTGAACTAAAAATATCAACTTAAAAAAGCTATAAGTCCTATATTAAGTAAAAAAATTTAAAAACGGTTCCAAAATTTTACCACATATATATAATAGCTATATGAAAATCCAAAAAAATCTTCAAGTCTCTAACTTAAAAATTGCCCGAGTTATCGTAAAATATAGAAATTGAATTCGTCAAAATTTCGTTTTTTCTACCGCTTATAGTCAATATTGAGAAATTCGAAAAATGACCCAAATAAACAAGCACGTATTCAGGATCAATTTTCGAGGGGGGGGGGTTAAAAATTTTTAATATATGAAGTAAAAATAAATGATTATATTATACGTAGTTATATATGTAGTTAGTCTGTTATATTATAAATATAAAACTACTTTAAAAATTTCGGGGGGGGGTTGAACCCCTAAACCCCCCCTGGATACGGGCTTGCAAATAAAGTACCATCTACATCCACTTTTACATCTGAAACTCGTTATTGGTGAACATCGAAGGGTTATTTCGGGTAGTGAAAGTGTTTTCAGAATATTTATACGTATGGATTCTAAGATTTTCGTTTTCCTAAAAATATCAACTTAAAACGGCTATAAAAAAGAATTGTGACAATGGATTTTTCTAATATTTTAGTATGATGTTAAATAATATGTAAGTATACTTCAGTAAAATTTTCAGACCAAAATATCCAAAATTGACAATTTTATCACACATTATATACGTAAAAACGTGAATTTTACGAAATATTCAAAGTCCTATATTTTGGAGAAAAATTAATGTAACGGTTCCAAAATTATACCACATATATATAGTAGCTATGTGAACATCCAAAAAAAAATTCTGGTCTCTATCTTAAAAATTGCCTGAGTTATCGTGAAATATAGAAATCGAATTCGTCGAAATTTCATTTTTCGCGAAAAATGCAGTTTTTTCGTCATTTTTTCACCGTTTTTTCTACCGCATAGCGTCAATTTTAAGAAATTCAAAAAATGACCTAAGTAAAGTACCAAGTACGTCCACTTTGCTACCGGAAACATACCCTATTCGTGAAAATCGGAGCATGATTTCGGGTAGTATTTTTGTACACAGACATAAAAAACAAAACAAAAAAAAACAAAAAATAATCACACATCATTGTAAAACCAATACATTCTTCGCTTCGCTCAGAATCTAAAATGTTAAAAGCCATGTCAACGTTATAATTAGATTAGATTATATTTATTTGTATTAAAGAGCTTCAAAATTTACAAAACATCGAGTCTATACTTTAGAGCACTTATTATAAATATCAGGTAAATATAATAATTATTTATTACATCGTACACGGTTTACGGCTATTCAGTTAAAATTTTATTTATATTGTTTAATTTTAATAGTTTAAAATAATATATTATATCTACAATCTATATGTTAAAAAGTTTTTATATTGACATAAATTCATGCTATTACACTAAGTATGTAAATTTGTTTCACTTTATATTATATGAGTATATTGCGTGCTGTATGTCACAATATTAATATAATAGAGGTATTATCTCTTATATTAGATTATTAGATATATACTTATGTCTATTGCTAGGTATAATGATAGAATCCTCTTATAAAGAACGGTAATTTAAAAATTATTTTATTAATCATGTCAAATATCTGATTAATGATCTGACATACGTTGGTAATTTATTTGATGAGCAATAAATATACATGTAAAACAAGATGAATGCAAATGTAGAAGCTACATAGTACGTATAATACATATTATTATATACATTATATAATATTTAAAAAATTAAAATGCGTTATAACATTAATAACGTTATAACGTTATAACGTTATTACCTATTTGTTATTTAATATTTTGTTAGGCATAACGACCTAGTTAATTATAATTTTGAGGAAGTGTTTTATCTTTTATTTATTATATTTATATTTATGTTAAAATCGTGTGCATAAACAATAGACTTTAGACGTATTTTATATGAAAATTATGAACTGTGACAACGTAATTCATATTATGTACGATACCTAGTTATAATTATTAATTAAATAATTATTGTAATTTTGTACCTTTAAAGTTTAAATATTATATTATTATATAAATGCATTTAAAGATTAATCGATTACCTATTTATTATTCATACCTATTTAATAACTTTATATAAACATAATTTATTAAGTTTAAATAGATATAAAATTTATAGATATACCTATACGTCATATAAGTGTATTACACTATTACGCATATAAAATATTATACATATACATACTACGCATATATAATTTAATATTTTTATTGATTATATAGACCATAGGTGATAGGTATATTACATATTATATATAACACTATATTTTGATACTAAATAAAATAATAGATTATTATTTACCTAATTAATAATTAATAAATGATAAAATATATTACATTCATATAATCATATGATGGTGCCAGATAAAATAATATTGTACTCTAATGAGCTAATAAGAAGTTATAAATTAATATGATCACTATTATTATTAATAAAAAATTAAAATAACACATAACCTGAAAAAAAACATTTCCAAGTAATTTGTTATAAGTTTATAAGTATAATGTAAAAATTAATATTACATATAATTATTTAAAAAATTAGATTGCTATAATATTTAGACTACTTTATGCACGTGCCACGTTAAAGAAATTAGATGAAAATATACTGTTTTACAATTAAAATTTTATAAACATATATTTACATGTATTACGTATTGTTTGGTTGTACTTGTTATGTTATATACTCGTATACGAGGCATGTGCAATTATTATTACAAAAACATTACTATGTAGACGCGTGCAATAACAATATAATAAAGTATATAAGAGTATAATACATAATTATAATACATAATATATTTAATAGGTATTCAAATTATTGATTAGAAATAACGATTTTTATTATTATGTTTCATTATCTACAATAAGTATGTGTTTTATGGTTTACTTTACAATAAATATTTCGCATTTATAATAATATATTTAAAAAAGGTAACGCCTGTATTTATTATAATTTATAATATACCTATATAATTTAATTATGTATACCTATATATAAAAAAAAAAAAAATATATAGCGAGATATACAAAACGTATACGTGCAATAAATTAATTATATTATACTACTAGATAATAATATATATACATATTTCTTTCATGACGTTATAATCACAAGCAAAGTAATGTGGATATATATAAATATATTAATATCGTTTATGTGTGTTTGTGTGAACTAAAATTTCTTTTTAACATAGTACACATGTGGTACACGTGCGTGATGTGAGAGAGTTGATGTTATTTTATATATTATATAGTATAGTATATTATACTTTATATAGTCGTATAAAAATAATACTGACATTGTATATTATAAATTATAATATATAACATACCGTATAGACATACGAGACTGGCCAAGTTTAAATAATATAATATTATTACTGTTAAGAGTGTAAACCATTTATGCAAAAACAGCAAAATGTAAATCAGCATCGCTAATATTATTATATTATAATGTGTATTTAACCATAATACTCGTATAAATATAATAATAATATAATGTATACAATAATGTAATCATAAAAAACAAAATATGTCATAATTGGCATTTAGTTGTTATGTACGACTGTCGACTATGCCACTACGGCTATTGGTTATATACGTATATATACATACTATAACGTCTAACATTATATAATATAATATAACAGATATATCATTCGTTTTAATAATAATTATTACTTTCAACTTTATTATCCGCACCTGTACAATGTTATAATTATTATTCTAATTTTCAATGGTTAAATTAAAAATAATAATAATAAAAGTAGTTTAAAACTTTAAACTGTCACTTAGCATGTGAATGTAGTTCCGAATACCTTCTGAATTTTTTACAAACCATCAAACGTTGATTTAACATGTCTTGTATAGTTATTACTCAATATTATTATAACTTACAAGTCAAAGATTATAGATTGTAGAACTTGAAGTTTTGGAACACGATGTAGTACCTATACGGCAGTACAATAGTAATATATAATATTTATTATTATAATAATGCCGAATCAAATTATTCTTTCCTAGTTTCCTTTCCAATGTTCATTATTCAAATATTATGAATTTTTGAGGATTTAAACTTCTTTTTAACAAGTAGGTAGCTAATACCTACATAATATTTTATGTGTATTAAAAATCATATTATTTATGTTATCAAAATGATATCATATATAATTATTTAATTATTTTATGATTGTAAAAGACATCTATAATATATGTTAGTTTTTTAATTGTTTTTTATTATACGACTTAGATACAAATTCATAATATAATATATAAGTCACACGATATCTATAGGAGTTATATACCTACCATTAAAAAGTAATATTTAATATAACTATAATATAGTAGGCATGTAGCAATGGAATAGGTCATAATATACTTACTAATGGACATATTACGAGTATAACGTATTAAATTATTTTCAAAGAACAATTAACTCAACTTCAATAGAAAATAATTTATTACGACTAAATTATTTATGGAATGACTAGAATGAGACCTAATCATATCTATCGCATATAAACCAAGACCAGTAGCGGCAGTTTATCAATTCATATAAATACAATTGTATACCTACTACTCATATATAAGATATAACATAACATTAAAGAAGTATAAGTATACAGGTATTAAACTTTGTCGATAATGTATTAAAGCTATTTATATTATATTTATATGTATGTATAATATATTATCTATATTATATTATAATAAAACAATATAAAAAAAAAGTATAAAATCTCCCTCTGTAACATAAAAATAAAAATAAATATACTTTTAAAATCTACGATTAGTCGAGTGACCCAAACTTAAAACAATGGTAACAATTCTTTGATATTATCTTTTTAATTCTAGAATCACTGTATTATATGATTATAATTTATAATACTTATTATACAATGACAAAATATCATACCGCAAGAATATTCCCGTTGCAATATTGGACGACGGTGAAACGGAAACGGAAACGTTAGTGGTGTGAATGAGTATAGACATTTCATGTCAAATACTCGAATAATAAAAATAATAATAATAATAAAAATAATAATAATAATAAAAATAATAATAATAATAATAATTATAATAATAATAATAATAATAATAACAATAATAATAATAATAATAATAATAATAATATGCAAATTGTGTATGAAGTTATCTTTCTTACTTATTAAAAAATCATATTACATAGATAGGTACAATAAACACGTAATACAAAATACGTATAATATAATATCTATACGTGCTGTGTTTTGATTCAACGTAGGTACCTACTATTAAACATTTACATGTATATAAATATATATAGTATGTGTTATATTGATATATTAGATATACACAGTGCACTATAAAACACGCACAACTATGAATATTTTGATTATGACGTATCATGTATAATAATTCATTTCATATATATGCACAACACAATTCACTACTTCAAGTCTTTGACACGTCTTGTATTTCATTGTTTTCAAATACTAATAATATTATTAATACTATAATATTTATTGTAACAAATGACTTAACGCAGGGGCGTGCCCAAGGGGGGAATTTCCAGACCCCCATTGAAATTGCATACAAAGTATGAATACTAATTTAGTAGTATATAATTAACACTATAAAAATTAACATTTACTTTTTTTTCATTTGTAAATTGTAATATATTATTTAATTAAATAATAATATTTGATATAATTTTTGAACACCCCCTTGGTTATAAAATTTCTTGGTACGACTCTGGTAATGCTGCAACTGGCTTAACGTAATTCAATACAAGTTGTATAAGGATAATATTTTATAAATATACATTTTGGATATTTCAAGTTGAACTAACTTTAGAACAAAATAAAATGCATTATAATAAAATCACGTTATATTTCTTTCAATTTTTTGACTCATTATTCTATGTATTATATTATAAGTCTATTAAATTATTATTTTATTCTTATTTATTATTACAAATAATTACGCAGTTTGACATTATGTTTTATAATATGGAATATTATACGTCTCATTAATAATATATTATTATTTATATGGTTACCTATTTAAATCTCTCATATTTTTATGACTTTTCAATCATGTTCACTAGAAACTGTAGTTTCAAGTTAGGTTAGGTTAATATTTGACTTAGTTATCCCTAATATTATTTTCGCACGAAATTTAATTTAATTTTTATACAACCATATTATTTATTATTGATTTATGTTTATTTTTTTATCTTATATTTTTATATTGTGAAATAATATTAATATTAATATTTTTCATCTTTAACATATTATTATATATTTAATAAAATTGTTGATAAGTCATAAATATAAAAATTGTTATTTGATTCCTGATATTATGTTTACTACGTCGAATAAAATAAAATGCAATGTTCTCATATCATCATCATTTATCATTATTATTTAGTTATAGACTTATAATACTATTATAATACGAGTATAACACAATTATTAGTTTATTACTATTACATATAATATTTTAATGACAACTAATGATCATTTGAAATTTCAATAATTATAATATACTAATAGACTATTTTCTGGTAAACATATTATATTAATATAATATTTTTATCATTATATTTTATATTTCACATTACGAGTATAATCGTTACTCATTAATGTAACAAAGGTTTATTGTTTAAGTGATTATCTAAGTTCTAAAGTTCTTTTTAGTTAGAATATCATTATTGATTATTTTATTATATTTCTATATTATTATATGAGATATTATAATAAAACTTTATTTACTTAATTTTTACCATATTGAATATACATATATGTGTATATATGTTAGATATTCATACAAAAAATAAATAAACGGATGTTATGTATAGACCTAAATAGTATATTATTGTAATATTATGATTCTTAATCTCAATACATAAATATTTTTTATTATAAAAGAATACGAGAACATATCATTTAAAAAAACTTTATTTTATTGTTGTTATTTAATAACAAATGTTATTCTAAGTTCAAGATTAATATAACATCGTGCATCTAAATAAAAATTATTATACTTTTTTATCATATAAACATAATATAAAATTACCATTATGTGTATATGCATACCTACTACTCGTATTTATATGTATATTAAATATATATGTATATTATAAACTCTATTGTATTTATAAAGAGAAATCTTTCTTTTTGTAAGTAAAAAAAAATTTAATATATGTATATAATAATATACTACAATTGAGTAGTCAGTTATAATCTGTTCAATGGAGCTCATTGTACTGTCCATTGCAGTATAATATTTTCTAACAATAAATAAGTACTTTTAAACCAAATAAATATTGAAAAATAACGTTTCTTAATATTTTCGTAGGAATTTATTACGAAATTGATCAACATAAATGTTACAATGATTGATATACTTAATTCATTTGGTCAGGGTTCGGTAACGACCATACGATTGTCAGAAAAAAAAAATATAATTAAGTCGAGTATTGTCACTTTACTCATACTAATGTTTAATGATGCGGATACACATCACGTGGGAAACGCCCTTGAAATTTGAATTATTACCATCCTTTTGTTTTATGTACGAAAAAGATACAAATAAGAACCTCGAGATTTATTAAATTTAATTGAAACGTCACGGTGTCTAAGCGTCATTTAATTCATTAATATCTATATAATATAAGGTATGAAAATATACGTAATATTATGTGTTTATTTATTAGAATAAAACGCGCAATCTAACGTTTCACTTGGACTGAGAGATAAACCATAACCTACTATATAATATTACAATGTGTACGTTTGATGTATACAGACTACACTATAATAAAATAATAATGTATAATAAAAAAATGATAATCATAACAAACATAAAAATTTTCGTAAGATTGAAATATGATTAAATTATGGGTCTTCGTATAAACTATAATGCATATTAATATATTATTATGTTTAAGATTAATCTACGTTGATGAGTTTAAACACATGTCCTACACCTACTAGGCTACTACACTCCTACCGTTTTTACTCAATTTATTTAACAATTTAACATTACGAAAAAAACAAATAACTTATTATTTATAAATATATAATTATATTAATAAACATAACTAGAGTAAGATTTTGAAATGAATTGCCCCTCGGTTATTACAATATTTATAGTTTAAAAAAATGAATAATAATAAATGAAATATAATTATTAATATCAATATAACGTAAAATAATATATTAATTATTTATTATTGTTTCAACTTAATTGACATAATATTTAAATTATCAAAATGAAACATATTATATTATGCGAAATAATATGAGGTCTCAATTAGAGGTATTTTACTATTTTGGTATTTATATTTATATAATGTCTATTATACCTACGATATTTTTAGTACTTATTAATCTATAATGATATTGCTTAATATTTATTTGGAATTATGTAACAAATAACAATAATAGGTACTACAATATATCATTATATTAATATATCCTATCTTATCCGTTATTTTGAAATTATATAATTACTTATAGGTTATATGTTATACCTAGTTTCTTTTTTTAAAAAAAAATTTATGGGAATTATACGGATTTTTATTACTTTAAACTTGTAAAGCATTTTTAGTTAACTTACTCTATTACTGCATTACCCTGTATTTATATATAAATATTTTACGTATATAATGTAAAATTGTTTTCGTACCTATAATCTATATTAATAATTTTAAATATTTTTAGTTTTTAAAAGTATTTTAATAAAGATAAAGGAAATGTATGATAATTATTAATATTTACACTTTACACCAACTTCAATCAAATATTTAAATTTCATTATGCATTTATTTAAGTTTATTTTTTTAAACTACGTAAAAAATTAAATTTTATGCCTATCCTAACACTTTTTATAAAAAAAATATATATACCTAGTGAATGATATAAATTAATTTTTTGCAAATCATTAAAATCTAACTTTTAACTTGCGCTAAACATATAAATAATACCTATACTTATATAACTGTTAAACTATTTCATGGGTTTAATTACATTAAAAACTTAATAATTACAATCTACAATCAGAAAGTAATTTGATAATGTTCTTTAAAAAATTAATCGTACTCCCATATTATTTACTATTATAATTGAATATTTCATATTTGTATATAATATGACTTATTTGACATATTATACTTTTCTTTGTAATAAAAATGTTTAAATGTTAAATTGTGAATTATGTTAATAAATAATAATTATTAATTACATTATGTTTATATAAGGATAGCAAATAACAATAGTTTATGGAAGATTTTTTGATTTTTGTTGATTAATACAAATATTGTTTAATTATATTATTCTATTTTGTATTTTCCAGTTATAATAATAGGTACAAATATAATAAGATTATAATATCATTGGCATTCTGCAGAAAACAATAATAATCCTCTGCAGTTTTACACGTACATGGTACATTACAAAATAAATCACGATATATGTATTTCTTAAACGGAAAATATTTATGGTTAAAAAAAATGTTTACCAACAAACAAACATACAAAAAAAATAAATAAATAAATAAAATAAAATAAATTTGTGTTCGTCATTGTTACTTGTTTGACTAGTGTAGCCTGTACCAGAGTGTCAAGTGTCAACGATTTGGTCAAGGGCAATATAGCCTAACAACCTAACTCTATATTCTGTAATGTATATTCTTCATATAAAAATACTTTATTGGAAAATACAGTCTATAACTAAGAGTTTGACTACCTACTGAATAAATAATAATAATAAAAAAATAATAATAATAAATAACTAAAGTGAATTATTTTAAGTAATTTTAAAAAGTAATTAATAATAAAACCTACAATAAAATTTACTAAAATTAATTAAAATAATGCTATATAATATGTTTATTATCAATTTATCATTATCATGACAAATATATAATATCTATTAACTAATAAATAATAACTATATACATTTATTATGATACAATACTAAAGAAATTAATTTACTAGGTACCTACCTAGTAATTAGTACATAATATAATTTAAAATTTACTCATATTTATTCTACATAATAATTAATAATATGCATTTTTATTAATTTATAACAACTATTATGTCTGATAGATAACAATATTTTATTATCTGATAATATTATACCTAATAATATTTATTACACATTTTATACAAATATAATTCATAATAAGTTATAATATTTATTAAATCTACTGCAGTCTTACAGACGTAAGAAACATTATTGTATGATATATTGATATGTTACCAGTATAGTATAGTTTGAAATCTAAATGTCTTAATATATAATTTAAATTTAAATTCATTAACTTAAATAGTTTTCCTATGGTCTTTACATTTTTTTTTTTTTTTTTGTTAACTTCCACTTTCTGTTGATCTTCTATTATCTACTAGGTTACATTACAAAATATACTTACAAAAAAAATAAAAATAAATGTTTATATTATTTATCTAGGTATAAAAGAATTGAGGTAATAATTAAGGTTATAACTTTATAAGTATAACTATATATTTTCATGACTTCACGATATACCTACATTAGTTAAAAATTTGAAGATTGTAGTTACGAAAGAAAGATATAACGCTATATTTACGAATCCATAGCATAATTCATAAATAATAAAATAAGACATAAATAAGAGAAAAATTATAAGATTTTTAAATGAAAAAACGTTATTTAATTTTAATATTTCTACTAGCCATTATTAAATTTGAAATTTTACATTTAATTATTAAGTAGGTACATATATATATTTATATTTTATGTAATGTATACAATATGTACATATACATATGTATGTTTTTAACTATTTTTTCATTTAATCTACCTATATGACTATATTATTATATTCTACACGTGTGCATCCTTATTATTTTCGCCCACTCATATTTACTAAACCTACATTCCTCTATATAAATAGGTATTATTTAATATCTATACATTTAACGTATATTATTATATGTAGTAAATACAATATTATAAAACTCAGATAATATAATATTATTATGTAAGTACACTAATCATTATTATTAAAATATTATCGTTTCCTTATTGGTAACCATAAATAACACTACTGCAGTACTTATACGCTATACCTACTATATACTTATTGATTATTAATTTTATTCAAAATTTAAATATAATTTAAGTCTATATTTATCAATCATCTTGTATGTGAACAAAAATATTATGTTTTTTCGTCTATGTACTATTTCGTAAATAAATATATTTTAAATTTCAATAGATATACATGTAATTTTAATTTATCCGCTTGGTACATATTATACCTATTATATAATGTATATATATATTATACATTAATTTGTAAACAACTATTAATCGTTAACTTAAGCTTAAAAAAAAAATCCTCAATTTAAATATTTAAAAAAATTTATATTATATATCTTTCGTGATACATTACCGTTTAAGGTGTGTCGTGCGTGTAATAGATCACATCCGGCATAGACACTTGACACACAAAATATAAAAACATTGTTTTACCGGCCCGCGACCAACTGTACTTCATATTCGTGATTCGTGAGAAATGTGTTATTAAAGAGTAATGACATTAAAAGTTAGTAATGTCATTCTTGAACCAATTACACAACTTGGAACCGGTTGAAAATTATCCCAACGAAATTTAAGTAAAACACATGCACTCACAATATACGTAGAAGATCATTTCAAAAAATTAAATAGAATATTATTTTTTGACGTCATTTTTAAAATTATATTGATTAAATTGTAGTATCAATGTATCATACATGAATTTTAAGTCTTACATATAATTTTATTTATTATTTTATATTTATTCTTGTTTAAGGAAAATAACATAGTAGAGAAGATCAAGAAAGGAAGGCTGCGCTGGGCAAGACATGCAATGCGAAGCCAGAACTCTATAGTCTATACTAAAAGCGGGCGGTGTTGAAACAGAATCCGGTAGAAAAAAATTGAGATGGGAAGATATAGTTAAAGAGGGATGTAGAAGAATTAGGAGGCAGAATAAACTGGAAGGATTTGGCGATGAATAGAGACGGCTGGAAAATTGGTTGTGAGTGTCCTAGCGGTCGGATAACCCAAAAAAGAAGATATATTTTATTCTCATTATGATTATAATATATTGTAATGTTTAAAAATATACGCATTTCCCCATTTTTCTTTACGTATATGTCAGTATAAATTATTGGAATTATAAGAATAGGATTAAAAAAAATTGAAACGTTTCATATTATAAATTATTTATTATTAATAGTTGCAATACATTTCAGTTTACTGAATACAAAGAAAAGAATATTTAATTCTTGTCTAAATAATTATTTGAATATGATAAAAAAAACAACGCACCGTAACGACTTTCATGACAATTGTCAAATCAATTGATTAAAACAAATTATAATTTTTCCAACTAAAAGAAAAAGTGAAACCAGCTTTAATATATTATTTCCTGGAAAATCATACCGAACGCCACAGAAAAAATCTATAATTTGATAGTTGATTGATGATTGTATTGTATGCGAAATGTATATCTTTTGTTCAGATTATAAAATTGTCTTTTATTCTTATGTGGACAACGGTATATATACTACATACATTAGTATTGTAGCCTATAAATGGATATCGTGCGCACAATAATAAAACAGATTCCAATTATTATAAGATCATGTTCAAAAATTCATATAATAATACCAATTGAAGTTGGAAAAAGAAAAATACATTATATTATTACAAAATAACTGCATGTGTATTGTAGAATATTAATTGATATTGTGATGATCATTAATTCATTAGAATTTTCGTTAATTACATGGCATTTAATATATTTTTTTTTTTTTATATGTAGATACTTAACACATTCATTGTTATGTTCAAATAAATAGCTATAAATTGTTTAGCTCCAAATCCAAATGTATAACGGAAAAGTTATACGACTTTTGTATACCAATATAATATGTAACATTTCTTTTTTTAATAGATATTCGTTAGAATATTATTCCAATGATTTCAAATAGATATAATATAAATATATAATTATACGTTAACTGATAATAGTAATGTAATTTTATATTATTTTATGCTATTCGCTTATAAATGTTAGTATTTAACCATTCATGGGCAATCTTATAATATAAAAATATTTATCAAATGTCAACATTACATAACTCAAATCAGATTTCTGATAAACAATAAACAGTGTAGTACATTATAATTTATATATTAATATAGTATAGTAGTACGTATGTGTATGTATATTGTAATATGCCCAACCTAAGAATACAAAGAAACGACGACATATTTCAGGGAGGGAAAGGGCGTAGACCTCAAAAGATAATATTTCATGATTAATACCTATATTTTGGGTTTTATTATTTTTAATTAAAATATTAATAATATAATATATTATGTATAAATAAGTGAACTAGAAAAAAATAATTTGGATTATTTTTAAAATATATATAAAATACCATAACATTCTGACGTCTTGCAATAATTCTAAAAGAATTCAAATATTCAAATAATTTTATTTTAGATACTTACCCAGTTATAATAATTATTTTATTATGTGATGTGAATTTAAGTTAATATTAAAATATTACCAAAATCCATATACAATTTTCAATTTCTCCCTGAACAATTTAAAAATATTCTATGTACAAACGTTATACAGCAGAAGCAAAATTTTTGAAGATGACAAATATTATAAAAACAATATATTAATATTATAATACGTTTCATATATTATAATACATAATAATTCAAATAGGTATACATAAATTTTAGAAATTAATAAAAAGTTGGTCGAGTTATAATATGGTTACGTATGTTTCATGTTGACTATATATTACCTAATTAATTTCTTAGCCATTAAGCATTATTAATGAGCATTTTATTACATATACATATATCATATATGTAATAAAACCTCGAATAAAACTATATGTAAGTATAACATTTCTGTAAAAATTAAAAAATATATTACTCTGTTATTATTTATCATTATTATTATCAGAATGTTCATATTCACGGATGGTTGCATATTCTCAACATCCAATTATACTCGTAGTAGGAATAAATACGAGTACGGAGCATCTATATACGGTTTTTCACTTCAGAAAAGATAAGATGGAAGATCTTGTAACATTACAAGTACATAATGTGCGGAATAGCATATTTATTTAATGTCTAAAAATCTCAAATGCTTACCTATTTAATTATAGGTACGTCACATACAAATATAGGTACAATATAAATACCCATACGATTTATTAATCTAAGAATACATATTATATTTAATGAATTAGAATGGACATATTATTTTATTACATTTGTTATTACTTATACCTATTATTTTATTAGTATTATGTTATTATACCTACTTATATTAAAGAACTGCAGGCGACGAACTTAATAAAATTACGTTAAATATTTGATAACACAATATTATCTAATAATATACTAGTATAATTTTCTTGTACAAGTAGGTATACAGTATAAAAATTAAATCATAAATATAAATTTAAACATTTCTTAATAGGTAACTTTAGGTAACTTTATTTAAGAAATTTAAAAATATATAAATAAGCCAATAAGTACGAAAACAATTTAGCTGTGCTAAATATACTAAACACCCTTAGCCTTAGCAATTTTCGTTTTTATTCCAGAAATACACAATAATAATATATACGGATTTACATATATATATATAATATATTATGTAATAATTTTATAATATTCAATGTTAATCTATTATAGACTGGTGACAAACTGACAATGTAGATAAAATACATAAAACGAGTAGTTATCGAATGTTAAATAATAAAATAATGATTTAAAATATCGTGTAAAACCATGGACAGGAAGTTTTTATGCATGTGTATAAATATATATTGGACATTGACTATCTATTTATAAGTGTATTATATTAACTTTAAGATAAAAAAGGAAAAAAACATTTAATATTATTTTTATAATAATAATATTTAGATGATTATTATAATTTATAAAATTATAAAAATATAGCTTTCCTGTACTAATTATATGATTAATGAGTGTCTAATAGCCATTAGGTATTATGTTATGGTATCAACCATATTTTAGTGTTTAGTTTTAAAATAATTATTTATTTGTATAATATTATATTGAAAAATGATATAATTCAATTTAAAAAATCATACGACATTATGACAGTAAAAAATATTTATAATAAATTGAATAATATTTATCATATCGGCTGAACAAAATATGTTTATGATTCAATATTCATATGGTTTAAATAATTAATACGAATATCCAAACATTTACCAAATCGATTAAATCATACTTTATAGATATTTCAATAGTTATTAAAATTAATCACAAAACAACATATTATAAACTATATGTGTTTGTAATGTTTGTATATAAATCAGTTCATTAGAGAATTAGCGAAACATAGTGACAAATTTATTATTATAATATTATATAAGTGAAAATAGTAGTATGCTAGTTAGTATAAGTAAATATTAAATATATGTCATTATGTCAACAAAATTAAAAATATACCTATCGTAATATTCAAAATATTTTAACCTCTTTATTAATTTATTTAAATAATTTGAGTTATCTAACAGCAATTAATGAAAATTTAACGAAAATTATTACTATCTAATTAATTATCTATTTAAACATACTTATAACGTATATTAGTTATAGTCTATAGATCTATAGTATAGTACGTATTAAAATATTTATTTAATGTAATAATAATATAGTAAATCAAATTATTTTGAATACCTACCTTTGTTTGCGGTCCAATTGCAGAAATTGTTTAAATGGTTTTAAAGGTAGGTCATAACGAAGCACCGAATAAAAATTAAAAATAATATTTTGACGGTCAATCTGCTATTGTTCGTACAACAGATGAAAAGAATTTCGATATTACACCGTTAAACGTCGTGACTTAACTACTACACCGCGGACACCGAACAACGTTCGCAGGTCAACGTCTAAAGTCTGACTGATCCGATAGCACGAGGCTTGGTTATAACGCGTTGTCCACGTTGAACGGCACCGATTACACCACCAACGAAACACCGATCGGCGATCACACACCACAGTGACCAGCTTATTGTTTTACGTATTTTTACCATCACTCCACTAACGCAGTAACGCGTTTACTTTACAGTATTCAAACTATAAAACTATAATAAATAATAATTTATTTTTATATTTATATAACGTTGCAGTACGTGCGCGGTACTTACCATCCAATATGGTACCTATATCCTATATGGAGGTATACCGTTTTCCTTTTTCCAATCCCCATGCAAATATAAAATCCTATTCTGTATTTCTGTGTCGATTATTCTAAAATAAATGCTGTGATTTGAATTTTGAATAATATAATCTGTAACCAGTGGCGTATTTACGGGGGGGGGTCCAAGGTTCAAATTGTTTTGCGTATTTTAATAGCTACTATTATATATATATGTGGTAAAATTTTGGAACCGTTAGGTTAATTTTCTACAAAATATAGGACTTTGAATATTTCGTAGAATTCTCGTTTTTATGTATATTATGTTTGATAAAATTGGCAATTTTGGACATTTTGATCTGAAAATTTTACAGAAGTATACTTACATAATACTAAACATCATATAAAAATATTAGAAAAATCCCAAGGCTCATTTTTTTTTTTTTTTTTTAGGTGGTTAAAATTGAAATTTCAGTGAAATAAATATTTAAAGTATTTATATGGATTTTTCTTATATTTATGTAAGGCATTTTTTCGACCAGAAATAATGCTACGATATTTACGAAAAATATAGGTTTTAAATAGAAAATTGGATGTAGTTGTTAGGTACTTTATTTATGTCACTTTGTAATTTTTCAAAATTGACCCTATAGTAGTTATACGAAATACGAGTATATAGTATGGGAATAATAAACTTATTTTTGTGTCATAATTATAAGAATAGAGTTCAGTTCAGATTATGATATTATTGATTTGATGGCAGACTTTTACGAGAGATTATAAAACAGTCAGACTGTTCAGTACTTGTCAGTACTTGTAATAGTATTAGAAGTAGTATTAGAGAAAAATTCTATCGTTTAGGTCCTAAAGTTGGAACACACACAACTTTTTACAAGGAACAAATTCACACTATGTGAAAAAATATTTTTACGTTCAGCAACCATTCCCAATAATGAAATAGGTATTAGATAAGCAGTCTCTCAGTTATCTTTAACTGGTGGACAAGGGTTAATAATATATTATTGTACTAAAAAATGTAATACAAATATATGTAAATGTCGTTCCAAAAAGTGTTATGCAATTCTAGGTGTCATAATAGCCAAGTAGGTATGCACTAATAAATAAATTAATATTGTTTTTTTTTTTAAATAACATAATTTTTATATCTTATTATATAATTATATATTTAATTATATTTAATATTTTTATATAAATATTACTTGTAATTAAATAGACTTTCTCAAATAAATACTTAATAATCTTTATCACTCATAAAAAAAAAATAAATAAATATTGTATAGTAATATAAAT
Organism: Tetraneura akinire; assembly: GCA_021307375.1. Classification (NCBI taxonomy): domain Eukaryota; kingdom Metazoa; phylum Arthropoda; class Insecta; order Hemiptera; family Aphididae; genus Tetraneura; species Tetraneura akinire. Next base: position 7,735,658 of record JAIUCT010000001.1, on the reverse strand, counting down.
TGTATTATTCGGACTTTTACCAACGTGTAAATGTATATCCTATAAGATTCACCATATTTCTCTTGTAAAAGCCCGAACTAAAATAATGATTCTGACTTTAACCGAATAATTTTGTATGTCCTAGAATTTACCAAGTTCAATCGGTAAATGCCCGAAATTCGGACTTTTGCCGCGAGCTGTCGGTAAATCTTAGGTTTAACTGGTAAATCCTAGGTTTTACCGGTATTCGTACTTTTACCGTAACACATATACTTGGTAATAAATAATAAATCCTCAGTGTAATCACTTTTTTATCTTTTTTACGCGCCATAGACATGTATAAATTCTTTATATTTTATTAGTTTAGATACAATCGTATACTATTATAGTAAGTATAGGTATATATATTATAATATATACACATATTCGACTAACATGCTTTTAGAACGTTTTTCTTTTCAATCGTATAAAAATAAATTGTTCTTTATATACCTATGGACTTCAATTTAGTTCAATGGCAGTAATGTCAAGTTAATTTGATTTGACCATGAGATGTAATTACGTTTCAGTAATTCATTTATGTGATTTATATAAGTTAAGGTATTACCTACACAATAATTTAAATGTTTAAATAGAAACCCCAACACCTCATTATTTGGTCTGCAGTAGTTTAGTCAAGAACATATTCAAAACATTCTTTGAAATTTATACGGAAATTAATTATTAGCAGCATAAGCATATAACAATATTAATATATTATATAAATATTATATTTTATATAGGTACTAGTACGTGTAACTACTAATCTTGGAAAAATAACGTAAAAATTGATTTTATATACCAATAAATTTATATTATATATTAAACTGTTAGGTATACCTGTATGAGACTATGAGGTATATAATATATATTATATTATCGTAATTAATATTGAGCATTGTATTTATTATAATTATTAATAAATAATAATGCATTAACGTGCATTTAATGTATTATATAAACCAATATGGAGATGGACACGTATAAGAATGATATGCAATAACGTAGTTATGTACCTACAGACTGCAGTATCTATGATAGTATGATCTATCTATTAGCTATTACTTGTACCTACCTGCAAATTATATTACTTGTAAGTTATAGCAATTGAAAAATGTATTTATATAAGGTATAGGCTACATTTAATATTTTCTGTGTTTATGCTTTTTCGTATGATACGATTATAAATATTCTAGATAATAATTTATTCAAACACTTAAATTGTATTATATAAATTAGTGAAATTACCTAAAGTTGACCAAAATCATTTTTAAAATATAGTCTTGTATAAGTCATAAGTATGTAACTAAAAATAATTTAATAATACCAAAAGTTTATTTGAAGTATAGTATTTTAATTATTATTTAAACTTAATTATTTTGTTATAATTAAATATTTAATATTGGATCTAAGATCTAACAGAAAACAGAATCTTGGATTCTTGGTTGATTCCAAATAAAAAATTGGGAGAAAAGACGAAGAAGTATTTATTGACAAAATGCAAAAGTGTGAAGATCGTGCTGAAAAAAGTTACATATTATAAATTAGGTATTATTAAATATTATTATATTAATATAATAATATATTATTGTATTTACCTACTCGTATATAAAATTGTAGAGAAGGTACTAAAAATATATTTTATATTAGTGTAATTATTATATAACATAGTTAATTTGACATACCTACTTTGTATAATAATTTTAAACATTTTTTTATCTGTAGAAATACTATAAATGTATAATAGGTACATCTATATCAGTTAAGGTACAATTAAAATTTAATATATTGGTATATTATGTACAATTATTTTAGTCTTAATAATAATATAGATAGATAGCAGATAGGTACTAGAAATAGGTGTGAGCATTTAATAATAATAGGTATATCTATTATATAGGTAGGTAATTATTTTAAAGTAGGTAAATAAATGTAGTGGGTATAATTTATATATTTTCATTGTATTCAATAATGTAATATTTTTAGTTCTTATACAACTATTATACTCAAGTTCCAAATAAAATTTATTGGTTATTAATTTATTATTTATATTTACCTATATTTAATATTTCTACTAATTTTTACTGTCTACTAGAATACTAGGTAGGTACACTAGATACTGAAGTTATGTATGTGGTAACTGGTAAGGTCTATGCAATATAATAATATGTTTATACACTATACGAATAAGTATATAGCACGGGTTCTCAACCTGGGGGCGCGCCCCCCTAGGGAGGCGTGACAAAATTTCAGGGGGGGCGTGAAAATGAATATTTTTTTTTGTGCAAATAAATTCATTTAATATTAAAAAAACGTCATTGAAGTTGTATTCATATTAATCCAATAACCAACATTAATGTATATTTTATAAATATTATGCATACATCAATCTTATAGTAGTGAGGGGGAGGCGTGAACTCATAAAATAGTTTGAAAGGGGGCGTGGACCTCAAAAGGTTGAGAACCCATGGTATATAGGATATAGGATATAGCCATATAGGATTGTACGCGTAGAAGCTACCGGCTACACATGGGTAATACAGGAATAGGTATATAATAAATGAATATTACAATTATTACATATTATGTTTATCTAGAAATCTAGCTATCTAACTACATTGCGTTTTGCGTATCACCATGATATGTGAAATAAATAAACCATAATATTACTGTTATATGTTTTAAATCTTGTAATAATAATAGGTAGGTACCTATATCTATTTATAACCAACCTTATACCCAATACGAGTATATACATTAAAGATTGTACGGCCTTAAACATTTTACGTTGTACCTATCTTCGAATAATAATTAAAATTAATAATATATGAAAAAAATTAATTTCTATAGTAACGTTCATATAAATTTTTCATCTTTTAAGAAAATTATAATTTATTTTGTTTTACTTTCTCTTTTAGGTATATCACGATAAACATTAAAAACCTTGTTACTAGTTGTTAGGCATCGTTAATATTACTATTTTTATTTTTAATTAGGTAAAGATATCTCATATCTGATATATATGTTTTTAGAGTTTTGGATATTAATTATATAAATATAATATATATTGACTAAGTAGGTATTATATTATAAATTATAATATATATTGCACATAGGTTTACTCGTTTATTACATCGTACATTATAGGTACGTCATATCACTCAATAGTCAGTACCTACTCAAAACTCAATAGTGAATATATAGTACAATATTTATTTGTGATCATTTTGTCTGACAGTAAATAAAATGTTTTTTTTTTCATTACTTTATTTATGTCATTATGATCGTTATATTTTAGAGAATTAATTTATGATAGGCAAGACGTTGTGATTGACTAGTATGACTACTAATAAGCATTGTTTGATTTGGAGAAAAAGAAGAAGGGGGACTATCAGACTTTCAAAAAATTAGCGTCCCCCTAATATGCTGAAGTACATGTAGGAATGACATAGGGGATTTAATAATTAGTAGGGGTACGCTCAAGAAAATAAAAAAAGAAGGGGTACTCCGTCCCCCCGCCCCCCCCAAATCAAGCACTGCAGTAATAAGTACTAAAATAATTTGATAGTTGACGACTTGACTGTAATAGTGCAATATAATAATTATCCTGAAAACTGTTATATGTTCGTTATGTGTAATACTGTAATACGTATCTGTATAATGTTTATTACAATATTATAAGTTTAATGTATATCTAATAAATGAAAAACAAAGAAAAGACTATAAATTAATTCATATTTAGTATTCTAAATAAATCCTTTAAACTCCGTCTTTGGTCTCGGTTTAAGGTGAAATTGAAACTGTAGCCCGATTCGTGACTGTTCAATTTAAAAACAATAATTCAGTTACAAAATATTGAAAACAAAATATATTTATGGTAGATACGTATAATACACAAGCGCGCCCGCAGGGGGACCAAAGGGGCCATTGCCATTTCTGGATTTTCTATACCTATACTAAACATAAAAAAAGGTAAATATACCTACAATTAAAAATTTAAAATAATAATATTACGAACGAAATTACCTATTGATAAAATACATTATGTAGTTATAAAAATACGTAATTCACTTCTAATTTCATATTAATGTTCGATAATATTTAAAAAAAAAAAAGTAAAGGAAGGGATACAGGTGTGCAGTCATAGTATCTAATTTTAATTATAATTTAAATGCAATGATAATCCATTGCATTCGAAAAACGATTCTGAGCGAAGTTCAGTCAGATAATGTAGGTATTGATTAAAATGTTGAAGTTTTTTTTATTAAATATTTAAAATTTTAAAACGCAAAATTTTATTTACACACATAGACCATATACTATATAGGTATACATATAGTAAATAATTGAACACTTGATATTATTGTGTTGTCAAATCAAAAAATAATGAACAAAATGCAGCTCAGAGCATCAGCTGTTTAGATAATAGATATACATTATATGTATAATAATTATCCGTGGTTTAGATTAGGCTCCGTAAGCTTCGTATAATATAGGTATATCCGTGGTCTGAGTGAGCGGACAAT
>JAIUCT010000001.1:7720847-7731104 GCA_021307375.1 Tetraneura akinire | reverse complement strand
TGTACAATCTATGGAAATTATGTACAATCTATGGAAATTATGTACATTCTATGGAAATTATTAAGTTTTGTTTTTGTTGTTGTTTTCCATATATTTATTCGTAAACAGATTATGAAATTGGTTTAAAAATCCGTTATACGTAATAGGTATATTTTTCTATCATCTAAAAACTAAAAAAGAGCTGATACTCCTGCCGCACAGGATACAAGTGTGCGAATCATAGCGTTTAATTTTACTTAGAATTTGAATGCAATGATAAACCATTGCATTCGAAAAAACGATTCTGAGCGAAGTTCAGTCAGATTATAATTTTCGTTTGAACTAAAAATATCAACTTAAAACAGCTATAAAAAAAAATTGAGATTAGGGATTTTTATAATATTTTAGTATAATGTTAAGTAATATGTAAGTATACTTCAGTAAAATTTTCAAACCCTAATACCAAAAATTGCCAATTTTATCAAACATTATATACGTAAAAACGATAATTTTACGAAATATTCAAAGTCCAATATTTTGTAGAAAAATTAATGTAACGGTTAGGTTAGGTTAGGTTAGGTCTGTGATTATATATTTATTTATTATTATTTTATATATATATATATTTTGTTATGGCAAATAGTAAGAACTAAGAGAATTCTATTCGGTTCGTAGTTACTAATTTACTATATAGTTGTATCTATGTTTTTGTTATGTATTGTATTCGTTATCTTTTATGCGTCATTCTAACAATTATCTAAGAATCTAAAGAAGAATCCAAAATTATAAAGATTTGGATTTTACAATATAAATTAATATTTAGAAAAAAACTAATATTTTTAGTAAAAACAAAATAAAAATATTTGTATTAATCAAAGAGCAAAAACTGAAATCATTAATAATTATTTTATTTAATTATTTTTCCAAGTTAAACTTTTGTTAAAAATAGTTTTATTAAACTAAAATGCTTAAAATTATAAGTGTTCTTTACTTAATTATAAAAGAATGAAAATCAGTTTATCATAAAAGTTATCATTTATAATTATTAACAATTAATAAAGGTCGTATTCGTCTTTCTCAGTTATTTTAGCATATCATGGTTAGATTTATGTTTCTTAATTTAATTTCTTTATAGTTTTATACTTAAAATATTGTTAAAAACAATATGGATATTTGATCATGTAGATAAACCATTTTAGTTTATTAACAAAGGGAAATATACTAGAAAAGTCGAAACTCAGTGATAAGGATAACATAAGAATTAAGAGTTAAAAGAAAGAGGTGAGAACCGGAGAGCCACATACCCATAACCGGCATTACCCAATGCTAATACCCATGCAGTTCAATTGAACTGTATAAAAATAAAGAATCCTGAACGACTTGAACGAATCACAAGAACCGGGTCGTTCAAGTGATCCGATCCAATTGAACCGAATCATTTCATTGATCCATTATTCCCATCTCTACATACTAATATACTATGTGCCGTCAAAATAAGATACATGCTCAAGACCACGGTTATCGATAATACAACCACAGATATATATTATAATATAGAAACTTGTGGCTACAAACGTGCTATGAACAAAATAAAAGTGACAACACTGACAAAGTGACAACACGTCAACACCGTTTTTTATCTATATTATGGGTATAACAAATTAAAGCCAAATTAATACCGCTTAATTTTTCTTCCATGATTATTCTATAGTGTCTTTGAAAAAGTGTGACGTATTACTAACATTATATGGTAAATAATGTGTGTGATGTCGCTATTTAGTATTTACTAAGAGGTCCAAAGCCTATGCCGAACGGAAAACACTATTATTACTCCATTTTGTATTGTGTATTTGTGTTCTTGTTTCTGTATTCTGTATTACATTATTAATTGTATTACACGAATTTTCGAATTAAAAATTATAGAGTATTACATAGTGACTAGTTACTAGTTATAGTGATAGTTCAATTGCATTCATTGTATTTTTTATTTCTAGTGTATGTTTATGTAATTTTATAATTTATTAATTATTGCTCATTTTAAATAGAATTATTAAAATGTCAGAAACATTAGAATCACGTAAAATTAGTGATTTGAAAGTGCCTGAATTACGTAACGAATTAGAAAAACGTGATTTGGATAAAACTGGTGTAAAGGCTATACTTTTAGAACGATTACAAAATGTAAGTATTTAAAAAGCATGTATAATAAATATATGTATTATAAATTATAATTAAATAATAACCAATTCAAATCACTAATAAAAACTATAATATTATTCATTCATTTGTCTTTTGTGTAAGTAGTGATCAAAGTAGCAATGTTTACAAATGTATGAACATGGTAAAACTGAAACTAAACTTATTATTATGTCCTTCAATCCTATTGTATTTATGTATCATTTAAAATTAATTTGTATAATTGTATCTTATAAATACCCATATTGTATGCCCATCACTAGTCGAATGGTTATCTAGAGATGGCCAGATGGGTAACAAACTAAGAACTAACAACTAACAGTGACAAAATTTTGGAACCGTGACAATGGTGACAGCGACTATAATGTCACCGTTACTTTTAATGGTGACCAGTCACCATTATTAATGGTTTATAAAACGTTAAATAAATAGCTACGTATATAATCAAAACCAGTCACCATTTTACTGTAGTCTATATGGCTTCACTAACGAAGTGGTTATTATCGTGGTGGTGACTGTGACTGTGACTGTGACAGTGACAGTAAAACATTGTAACAGTTGGTAGCGGTAGCTATACTTTTATATTAGCTTTTTTTCACAGATCAGTGTCACCATTTTATAAGGTCACCATTATTTTTTTTTTATTGTCACAGCGACAAACCAAGACACGATTGTCGCAGTGACAAAGTAACAGCGACATGATTTTTTGCCCATCTCTACTTGAAACGTGGTATAGGCTACAGGCAATGGGCATTTGGTATCTGGTCAATTTAATTTTTTTATTATATAGGTACTGTGGTTTTAAATTATTTTGCGTGTTTTTGTTTTTTGCTTTTAGTTTTCGATCGAAAATTGTCACACAGTAGGTACCATCTTTATGATTAAATAAGTTAACATCAATTTTGCATTGTGATCTTTCTAATTATAAATTTTTAATTGTTAAGTAATTTATTTTGAAATTGTATTATAATTATATATTTATGTAAAATTTTTATAGTTGATTTTTGAGGTCTTTTTACATTTATTGTTAAATAATAGTATTATTTTTTAAAATAAATATCAATGCCTATCTTATAATTATTAGGTATATTTCGTTTTACTAAATGTTTATTAGGTTTGCAAAGAATAATGAAAATAAGTTGGATGAATTTTCAGTGAATTATAATATGTATATGTTACTGGCAATAAGAATAATTCCGGCATTATATATAATGCCAATTGATTTTAGGCAAAATAATAAAAAAAATAGTTTTAGAGTGGAAAGAATAGCTTGCTACGTCTACTGGCATTCCGCTCACTTTCTCAATCACCGTTTCTCGGCACTTTTAGTGAGGATGGAGCTATACGCCCCAAGGGACCACGGACATACCTACCTAATACCTACCCCATAAACCTGATAATAGTGCAGATAGACAGTGGTTTTGAGTTACCTAAAACCTCGCTTTGCGAGACCTTTGTAATAATAATAAACAATCCATAACGAGTAATAATACTTTGTCTAAAATCAATCGGAATTATACATATTGCCAGTAACATATATAACATACTGAGTGTATATAATATATATATTAATAAATACATTACTTTTTTATAAAAAAATATAAAAGAAATTAAAAATTTGTATTAATATTATAGTGTTTAATATTAATATAAATGTATTTTTCGTTTATATTATAGGCACTTCTTGAAGAAGGTGAAAATCCAGAAAATTACATATTTGATAAAGTTGAATTAAGAAATATTAATTGTAGTGAAAAATCACTAATATCTGATAAAAATTCCAAGTCTCCAAGTGTAGAAAAAAAATTATCCCCCGTTATAGAAAAAAAGGAAATTAAAACTGTGTCTGCTGATAAAAAATCCACTACGCCTACTAAGACAACAAAGTCAAATGTTGTTGGCAGAAGACCTGGTCCAAAATCCAGTAAGTTTTAAATAGTTTCTAAAGAAAAAACATTAGTTATTTAGTAATATACTAAGTATTAAAATTATATTGGGCAATATAGAGGAAAATGTTTTTATATAAACTAATAGACATTTTTGACAGAACTTAAATGGAAATATTGAAGAAATATAGAGATGTTTTTTGTTTAAACTTTTTAACATTATATTTACATTAATTAATTTAGGTACATTTAAAAATAAATAAAGAATCAATTTAATTATCTAAGACACTATTATACATTTTTAAATAATATGTGATTTATAAATAATAATTTGTAAACAGTCATTGATGTAGACAAATATATTAAGCTTTTGTTGGATTGCACAAAATATTTATTATGAGATATATTATTTTAATAGTGTGTAAAATAAAGAAATTATATCTTAATAAGTAATTTAATATTATATTATTAATTCTTATTATTTATTTTTTTTTTTTTTTTAGAAACATGTTCACCGCAATTAAAAGTAACAAGAAAAAAGAATGAAGATGTGAAACAAGAACAAGCAGATAGCAGTAATATTGTTAATTTTGAAGATCCTAAAAAAATGTTATTAGATACAAGAAATTCAGATGTTACTGATTGTAATGAAGCAGAAGCCAAGGAAATTGATGTTGATAACATTAAATTAAATGAAGGTGAAAATGAAGATGTCAAAGTACAATGCATTGAAAATGAAAAAATAGATTATGATGTAAACAACCTAGAAATTATAAAGGAATTAGATAAAGATGAAATAAGTGGTGTTGTCACAGTAGAAAAAATCTTTGAAAGTCAAGTAGTAAAGAGTGAAGAAAAAGAATTGGAAAAAAGTTTGGATGATTTTAGTATTATTGAAGAAATAGATGAAAATTCTACTGAAAATAATGAAGGTTTAGTAGAAGAAAATATTATAAAAGATAATATTACCACTGGAGTAAAAGAAATTGAAGTTATACCAGAAATTATAGATGAAGATAATATGCAAGATGAAGAATTGGACCATGAAGTCGATGATGAGGAAATCAAAGGTAGCAATATAGATTTTAATCAAAGCGATGATACAGTAAGTTTAATATAATTTTAAATTTCCATGCAATTATTTTAAAAACAAAAATATTTAACTTAATTTAGGAAAAGATTGTTGTTCAAGAAAATAATAAAGATGATAATAATGAGGATTCTATTAATTTGACAATTGGAGAAGATGATATTAAATTATTTGCTGATGAGGTAAATACAATTATGTTAATTTTTTAATCATAAATAAATTTTGCATTTATTAAGATAGATTTGTTTGGCCATCTCTATTAATGTTTTCAATATACTCGTGTATTTGAATAACCTGGCATTAGGTGTATTTATAACAAAAAATAAAATTTAAAATATTCATAAAATTGTTGAAGACAAATATAATGAAATAGTTTGACAAAAATTTCTTTGTACTTATAAATGGTAGGAATTGTTTAATTGTATTTTCAAATACATTCTTCACTACGTTCAGAATCTAAAATAATATAGATAAAAAAATAATTGAAAATTATATTTGATGTATAAATAATATAGTTCTTCTTTATTTTTAGGAAGATACAAATATTGAAAAAGAGGGTAATTATAAACCATTTTATTTAATTAAATACAATTTAATGCTAATTTTTAGCTCCTAAAAAATACATAGTGTGTACGTAGAAGTTTTATGTTTTTAATTAGAAGTATCAAGTAAGATATTACTATAAATATAAAGTATTATATGCTTACTCTATTGATTTAGTATTTTATTCAATGGTACGATTTATTGATTAATGACTTATCACAATGGTACAATTTCACAATGAAGACTGTTTAAAAACTACACAGAACTAAGAATAATTTATTGAATACATGTTTTATTAAAAATAATTTATATGTTTCATCAAAGAAGTCAAGAAGAAGAAAATAAAGAAATGTTCAAACTTCAAGCAAATTTTATGGACATCAATCTATATTATATATAGATTATATATTAAACATACTCTAATTTATAAAATCCATTTTTTTTCAATATTCAGTAGAAAAATGTATTTGTAGGTTTTTTTTTTTTTTAATTTAATCCATTGTTGTGATTTCATAATGAACGTCATATAGCATGATATTAAACATTTTTTATTAATAATTAATTAGTTAAATTATTCTAAAAGAATAATTGTTTATCTTAAATTTAATTAATTTATATTTTGATTAATGTATGGAAAATGTACATGAAATTTATCTAAATTTTATTATCAAGATTCATTTAATTCAACATTATATGTATTTGTTTGTTTATACACATTAATGAATTATTAATTAACCCATTATATTTTATAATTATCTAATTTCATTAAGTTATTTGAAATCTGTTCTTCAAATAATAATGAATTTAGATTCAAATATACATGTTTATTATGCATACCATATATAAGGTGTTTTGAGTGTATTTATAGATAATTTGTGTTTTATGTATATTTAATTTGTGTGACGCTATCTAGACGAAGTGATCGAGAACCATACCAAAGAAGAAACATCATCGAGCAAACAACGTGAATCTCGTCATCCTGTTACTGCTAGTAGTAGTAGATCAACAACTGGATCACTCAAAAGTCGTCGCAGTGCAACTGAGAAGCGATCATGTGTTGGGGATAAACCACGCTGTAGCCACAAAGAGGACAAGGACATCAACAATACAAAATCCATCATCAGTGTCAACGTGCCCAAAGAAGAGAAGAAAGAAGAGGAGAAGCAAATTAAAGATAAATTGGAAGCTGGCAATAAGCAGAGGTTTGTTTGCACAAGGTCTCAACTACTGATTCTTAATCCCTTCATCGGCCAATTGCAACAAGAAAAGATTATATAAGACTACCAATTAAAAAAAAAAAAAAAAAATATAATTTTAAAATTTTTTTTAGCAGTTTGAAAATACCATTTAGGCTTCAATGACCTTTATGGATAAAACCTTTACGAGTGTACTCGTATATTTTATTTACATGAACAAATTTTTACTGGTAAATAGTAATTTGCATTCATCAGCTTGCTTGCCAATATTAATGGAGATTATCTATTGAACAATTTCTATTTATTTTGGAGTCAAAATCAATTTTTATTTAATATGGGTTTAAATATTTTTTTGATCTTAGGATGTAATCAACTTAGATGTCCTTGATATTTATACTTTGTTTAAAAACCAAATATAGTTGTAATTATTTTATCAGTTATGCATACTTATTAAAATATTTTGAATTTACTTTTTATGTATTGTGTAATCAATTTAGTATTTATTTAAAAATATTTTATATCTACTACAAATCTATCATTTATTTTTAAATTATTAATTATTTTTTTATCATTTTAGAAAGTTTGTTTAGCATAATTTTTACAGTTGGTAGAATTTATCTAAATTATTTTTATAAAGTAATAAATATTTGATTTGATTTCACAATACTTCGTTTTATACTTATCAATATATTTTTAATTTCTTATTTTTAATTAAACAAAGTTATTACCTCTATGTGTTAATATTAATTTATAAATTTATGATAAATATTTAATTCTACATGTACTAATGCATTTTTTCCAATTTTATTAAAAGAGAAATAATTACCAAATCAAATTTTATTTAAAAAAGTACTAAAAGTTTGAATCTTAAAAGTCACTTGAAAATGATCTAAAATATTGCCCTTGGTTGAATCTTTGAAATTTATAATAAACATGAAAATTACATAATCAAATATGAATATATACTTATTTGTATAGTATCTGAAAATGTATTGATGAACAAATCAACATTTAATTTTGAAGACTTGTAAGTCAAATTGCTGAAATGTTTTGGACTAATTGAATGAAAATGTCAACATGAAGTGAAGAAAAATTTATAGAGATGATACTTTTTGAAGACATTTCAATTTTCGGATATCTATTGTGTGTGTGTGTCTTATATATATATACATTGTAAATTCAAAATTGCAAAATATTTAAGAAATTTATTTAGTATTTGAATTATTGAAGCCAACAATATTGATGTTTCACTAATATTTTACATGAAGTTATATCAGAATAAAAGAATATATAAGAATAATATTATTAAGTGATATTTATACCAAGATGATGTTGAAAATTAAACAAATTGTACATTTAATTTATTGATATACCAAAATTTAGCTAGAAAAAATTTATACATTTTTTCATGAGAAATATTCAAAATAATTTTTTGATAAAGCAATCTGTTTTTTAGAATGATACCAGTAAAAAAATAATTTATAGTATCTGGAAGAAATAGTGTATCTATTATAAATGATAATATAATATATTAATATGTATGATCTATCCTCTATGTACACATTATTAATGTATTATTTAATATAATATGAAGAAATAATGTGATAAATTAACATGAATAAATATTTTATAAAATTCATGTTAATATAATATTTCTTTAATTTTCGAACACGCAACAATATTTTTCAAGTGACTTTAAGGTTTAATGCATATAATAAAACTAAGTGATATTATAATTGTTAATTGAAACAAGACTCAATACAGCAATAAAATTGTATACAATGGAAACTAAAAGTTTGATTGCAAGGTGATATAAATAATATGATTATGAAGTCTTCAATAAGTATATATCAGTGGTATAATTTGTAAATACATTTTTTTTTATTAAGTCAAAACAAGGAAACAAGTAAAATTTTAATATACCTATTTTATTGATGTGTAAATATTTATTTATTGTAACGTTATCTAAACTGTAAAAGTAATTTCATACAAATACTCAAATTGATTAATTTGAATTATTAATATTTTCAGTAATGATACAAAAATATCACAAACATCAAATGACAATTGTAAGTTTATGTTCTATTTTATCTTATTAAAATTGTCTTTAATTTATTATTAATTAATTTTAGCTAAGAAAAACAATATATCTTTGGTACGCAATATTTGGGTTAGTGGTTTATCATCGATCACTAAAGCTACAGATTTAAAACAACTTTTTTCAAAATACGGAAAGGTAATATAATAATTATTAATTATTATAATATTATAATTTAATATTATTTAAAATTTATTATGCTTTAAAACAGTAATTGGACCTTTTTTCTTTAACATTGGTAAAATTTTGTCTTTAAACGGGTCACTAAAGATACAAATTTCATGTTTTACTTAATTATGATCGTTTGCTGTATATATTTACAGTTTAATGAAGTGTAATGGTGTCTTATCTTATTTGACCAATGTAAATATTTTAGTGTATATAGATTGAAACCTACAATTTATTACTTAATAATTTATATATATTCGTCTTTGTTATTTTTTTTATTTTTTAAAAAATTGATGCGGGCCACACTTGCGAAACAGATGGAGATGGGCCACAGATTGGGCATCACTGTTTTGGAATAATAAAATAAAATAATTATTTGGTTTTTTTCAATATTGCATTCTCATTAACTGTTTGAAAAATATTACATAATTATGATTGAACCTAATCATTTTAGCCAATTCAGTGCCAATTTCTTCTGAGTCCACATTAAGTTAATTTCAAGCAGAACATTAGAAATGTAATGTTTTAACCTAATATTTCTCATGTTTTGTTTCATCTAAAAATTAATCGATCAGAACTTTATTAATGTATTAAGGCAATTATTAGTTTTTTCAGACTTATGCTTCTTTTATGCTGTTAATTAGTACTAATTAACACCTTATGATCAGTCTATGTTTTGCACTGAAGATGATAACTTAGTTATTGAAATACATATTTGCTTAAAATAAAAGTAAATTTTTGTGAATTTGTGAATTTTAATTTAATATAAACATCCTTTATACCCTCTTCTTTATATAAATTTACTGTGATGTTTGTTATTGGGTTAACATAAATTAAACTTCAATATTTGTTAAACATATTACGTGAAATTTTAGTTTATATGTTTGCTGTAATATATAATAAATTGATTGTATTTTCTGATGTATTAGTTATATTTGAATATTGAGTTTAATCTGTGAACAGCATTCTTTTTAGATGTTTCTATTTATATGTTCGCTATATTAAAAGAACATCCATTGTTCTCTGATTGACTTTACTAAGCGATCAGTTTGTAACCGGGTGTTACATTATATTTGAATATTGTAATATGCGAACTGCACT
>JAIUCT010000001.1:7708146-7720837 GCA_021307375.1 Tetraneura akinire | reverse complement strand
GTTCTCTGATTGACTTTACTAAGCTATCAGTTTGTGACCGGGTGTTATATTTCATTTTAATATCAGATTGGTTAGGGTTTGACTAATGATTATTCATGATTATTATTAATTATTTAGTTAATAATTTTAATGATTAATGAATTTTTATTTTTAGGTGGTTGGAGCTAAAGTAGTGACAAATGCAAAAACTCCAGGAGCTCGTTGTTATGGATTTGTTACTTTATCTTCAGCTGAAGATGCTAATCGCAGTATTGAAAATTTACATAAAACAGAACTTCATGGACGTGTTATTAGTGTTGAACGAGTTAATAATTAAGATTTGATTTCTAAAATGATTTTACACATATCAGCAAAACCAAAATTTTTATTAATTTAGTAATTTACTTTTTATTTGAATAAATAATATTTTAAAATATTTTAATAACAGTTAAAAATACTAACTACAGGAAAAATTATCTTTTTGTAATAAAGAACATAGAAGTGTTTTTATGCTTCAGTTGGAATTCATGATTTTTATAGTCAATAAATAATCATATTGAAACAGTTCGCTTAGTTTTATTAGCATATTATATACATGATGAGTACATCATATTTAAATTTATTTATGTAGTTATGCTGATATTTGAGAATCATATTTTTTATGGTAAATTATTTTTTCCCTTTAAAATAAATGTTATTAACAGGCTAAGCGTGATAATGGTTATCAACAAACAACAAAAACTTCTGATACGTCCAAAATAAATGAAAATTCAGAAATTGAACGAAAAAATAAAAAACCTGAAGAAAAAAAGGAGAAACGCGAGGAAAAAAGAGAAAAGAGGCCAGAAATTACAATTAATGATGTTGAAAAGAAACCCGATATACCTAGGGACCATAAACGGTCATGTTAGTATTCTTTATTTATGATTATATTAATAAATATAACAAAAAAATTTAAATTTATATGTTTTATATATATTAAAAAATTATGAAAATAGTTTTTCACCATTTAAATAATTGTTCATTAATATTTACTTGTTTAGTATCTAAAGATCAAAACCCAGATACAAAACGTTCCAAAATTGTGATTGAAAGAGATGATCGAAGAAAAGACAGAAGTATTAAGAGTAAAAGCAATGAGCGTGATAGGGAAAGATTGAGAGAATTGGAACGTGAGAGAGAACGTCTTGAAAGAGAGAAAAGGAGACAACAAGAAATATTGAATTTCACAAAAATGAAAGTAAGATAGTTCTTTAAAAATACTTATTTTACAGGAAAATAATATTTTTATTACTTTTATTTTAGACCGAAAGAGAAAGACAAAAACAAAAAGATCAAGAAAGAACAATGCGAGAAGAAGAAAGGAAAAGGCGAATTGAAAAAGAACGTCAATTGGAAATTGAAAGGAAGCAAAAAGAAGAAGCTATACGTTTAGAGAAGTTAGTATTTGGGTTAATACTTAAAATATTGTAAATTATAAAATAGAATTTAAAACCTTGTAAATGAAATTATATATAATATATTATTCAATTATATAGAGAAAGGCAGAAACTTCGAATTGAAAGAGAAAGAATTGAAAAAGAAAAGGCAGAATTATTGCGTCTGGAGCGTGAAAATCAGCGTTTAGAACGAGAGAGGTTACAAAGAGAAAAAGAAGAACTACGAAGAGCACAAGAAAAACTTGAAGAAACAAAGCGTCAAGCCATACTTAAACGTGCCATGCCTCCATCTCCACCACATCCTAGTAAAAGACATTCTTCATCAAGCTCATCTCGATATGATGAAAGGTTAGTTTAAAATAAATAGTTATTTCATTTATAATTATTATAATAAATGTAATTTACTCACAGAAAAGAACCAGTTCGTAGTTCTCGTATCCAGTCAAATACAGATTATATTAGCCAAGCAGCTCCACCTCCTCCTAACATTACATCTTCTAGGCATCGTTATGAACAACATTCATCAGAATCTCGGCGTTCTAGGCAATCACCACCACCTCCTCCTCCCCCTGCATCAAGACCTAAAGATTCTACTGTTAGCATGAGGTTAATATTAGTGTATACTAAGTGTAAATTATTATATAACATAAGTATTAAGTTTTAATTTCAAATTATTTATTAATAACTGGGATTATTTATGTCTACAGTTTATAAAAATTTGATAAATTAATATTCAGCCATTTGACAGCTAGATAATTTTATAAATGATTATTTTGGTTTGTACAGGCTAATGATACAGTTTGTTACAATATGAATATTCTAATTATTGAAAAATATAATATTGCTATAATTTAACATGTCTTTAGAATTTTTATATTTCATATAGTAAAATTTGACATTTGACAGTTGAACAATTATTTTGATGATTGATTATGTTTGTATGATTTTTCATACAATTAATTTTGTTCAAATTTAATGTTTTTTATTTTATTATATTAATAGGTTCATGTTTATTATTTTGGTTTTACTCTAATAAACAAATATTAATTTTGTTCAGTTATATATATATATTCAGTGTAATGACTAAAATTTAAAATAATTTATTAAATATTGTAGGTATGGTGCTCCTCCATCAACAGATCATCATTATAGAAGTCGTGATGATCGATCAGATAGGAGAGAAGAATCACGTAGGAAAGAGTCAAGCAGTGGTAGTAGTAGTAGACATGCTCATACAACATATGACTCAAACAAAAGTTGTAAGTTTTAAAATTAATTTAATAATTATAGTTTTATCATGGCCTTGGCACTGCCTAATAAAGCTATATAATTTCCCAAAATGTAAACAAACCAAAATCGACCTGATGGTAGATTAATCACTAAACAAGAAACAAATATTTTTTAAAGAAAATTTGAAACACTAAATATTTATTGGTTATGTTGAATATTTTGTTTAACCGTTTTGAGATGTTTGAGTAAAAATACTGCTACAGATAATTCATAGCAGTTTTATATTTTTTATTTTAGTGTAAGTAAAAAAAATTTGGTTTTGTGTATAAGAATTTAGGCGGAATAATCGATCATTGAAATTTCTTTAAATCAATATACCCATTATAATGTTAGTACTAACGTAGGGGTCCACAACGATATCGTCACCTTTTTCAAGAGTTTTTCGAAATCGATATTTAATTAAAACATATCTATTAATTGATTATCCAAATATTTGTATATATGTACTATGTAGTTGTGGTAAATATATATTTATTATTTATTTACTAATATAATATATATTTAAGTATATATATATATATATATTGAATATAAATATATAAAATATATATTGAATAATATGATAAATATTGAAAAAAATATCGTTGTGGACCCCTAGTACTAAGTATAATTTTAAAATTTTTTTTCTTCAAATTTTAAGTTGTTAAATTAACTAATTTATATATAGCCATTTGTAATTTATAGTATATATTAAGCTGACCTTTCTTGATATACTAACATTTTCTAATATTTAAAACATGAATTTTTTAAAAGTTATAAGTATTCAAAGTTTACCATTTTTTTTGAAAATTGTTATTAATAAATATCTTATTAAATAATTAAAATAAATAAAATAAAAAAACACAATGTCAATATAAAAACAATAGAATTAGGAAGCAGTATGATTTTTTATAATAAATATATGCATAATATTGAATGAACTGTGATGGAACTAAGTTTCAAAGTGTTTAAGTGTATTGACTTACGTACGCACACCTTAAATTATACTATATTGTGATGTGGCAGTAGTAACGCGCTCCTATGGAATTCTTTGATAACATCATTGAATATTCCCCTTAAGGGG
This sequence comes from Tetraneura akinire, assembly GCA_021307375.1. Classification (NCBI taxonomy): domain Eukaryota; kingdom Metazoa; phylum Arthropoda; class Insecta; order Hemiptera; family Aphididae; genus Tetraneura; species Tetraneura akinire. The sequence continues at coordinate 7,717,066 of JAIUCT010000001.1, read as the reverse complement.
CCTCTCTCTACCATGTATTTTTGAGCCAATATAGGCAATTTTCATAAAATACCCACATTAGTGTAGTCATTGTGGTAGTCGTAAATGAATATTAGTGTGTGTGTAGTACAGTCCCATATATACAAAATAAGAAGGTAGTACGTGCATGCACATGTCATTGATAACACAAGGAGAAATATATGACAAAAAACTGAACAATTTAGCAGTTTTTCTTGACAAAAAAACATGTTGTAGTTTGAAATGATTGGATTTCAATTTTGAAAAAATATTTAGAGAGTTACAAATTTACAAGAGATTGTACGAAGTACTTTTTTACATAATTAAATTTATAATTTATGAATTGTATTTTTAAAAAACATATTTTTTTTACAATATTTAATCATGTGGATAGAAAATGAAAATTGACAAAAGTACGACGTACGATCTCTAGAACACTTATTTCTCAATTCTAATCATTTTTCAGAATTGAAATCCGATCACAGCTACTACAAGTATTATTGTCAATCATTTGGGTAATCTTTAACAAAAATATTGGGAGTAGAGAGGCCCCTTAAGAGAACAGTTTTTGTAGGGTAAATGTGGGGTAAAAGGTTTATTACAATTAAAAAAAAAGAAAAACTGAATTTGGAAATTAGAATATGAATCACATTTTTACTCCTTATATTACCACATAATAGAATAATTAATTCAAGTTCTGTTATGGTTTTACAAAAATTAAAATATATATATATACTCTGCTAGTGTATATTATTAATATCTGTGATTTAAACTTTTTAAGTTTTTTAGTTAAATCTAGTCCACCTTCTTGTGTATAAAGAAAGTGACAAATTATATTTAGTATAAGACATCAGTGATATTAAAATACAAAACCACTGCCTAAAATACAAATGACATGTAAGGCTAATACTAAGACTAATTTGATGTCTTTTATGGTAAATCATCATTTAACAACACTATGTAATATTGTAATATTTGTTACAATATTATGGTAAAATAAGTGTACAATAATAACATTTTATCAATGTTGTCACTATTACATCAGGTCGATTTCGTTTACATTTTCATCAAACTGCTGTATCCTTTCTGGTTTTTAAACAATTGTTAAACAAAAACAGCAATTTAACAATTTTTTAAATTCTTAGCTTATGGAATGTCTCGTAACAGTGAAAGTAATACATGGTCATCTGCTCCTCTTAAGAATTCGTACACTTCACTTGGCTCAAACTCTGGATCTAGCAGTATGGTAATGGGTACAAGACCAGATCCATGGTCAAGTACCAGTAATAGTCGAGATATTGAAACAGCTGTGTGGCAACGACCTCCACAACCACCAACTGATAAGTATGAAGTTAAGTTTTTAATAATGTTCATAAAATTATTATATTTGTTATAGTAGGTGGAACAGTACATCAAGCAATCCTTCATCAATGTCTTTAAGTGGACGTAGTTCCAGTAGTAATACCTTGTATGTCAATAACCATCAAGTGTTACCCAACTTAGGATTAAATATGTCAACAAACTATAGTGATAATAGATTTGATAGCTATAAAATAAGCGGTATGTCGCGCAAGTATTAGTGAATTTTTAACCGTAATTTTATATTTATATATTTTGGTTACATATGAATTCAGTTTTAAAATATACTACAAATTATAAAATTATTGGATTTCAAATTATTTGATTTGTAATTAGTGAAATTTATATTATAGTACAATATATTACTTTTATTGTATATTTAAATTGATTAAATACATAAATTATTAAAATTTAGTTATTTATTTATTTTATAATCAAATTAATAAATATTATATAAATGTATGACAAGTTGTAGAATATTGTGTATATTTTGTAAACAATTATGAATTAAATTTAATACTTTTTTACTTTATAGTAAAAATTTTAATTATTATAAGTTAAATTTTAAATTTAAGTTTACATAATCATATATTTTTTATTAAAATATAAACTTATGTAAAAATAAGAAGATTTCATATTAAGTTAAATCTGTGCACATATTCAAATTTCTTGATTGATGCTTTTAACTGATGAATTATGTATTATATTTTTCTTTATAATATTATAATAATAATATATTATACTAATCAATTGTTTTGAAGTATTTATAATTGCAGTGAATCTAATTATAATTAGGTTATGATCAGTTAATTAAATGTCCAATTATTCATTTTTGTGATAACTATATAATATTCAGTCCATATAATTATTTCTATTAAAAATATTACAATTAATGTGTTATTTTTATAACTGCATAAAACCTATGAATCCACATTTTATTAAGATAAATATATTTCCCATTTTAATATTTTACTTATAGAATGTCATGGACTAAAATAATATTTAAGTGTTAAAAATATTAGGAAGAATATGTAAATAAAATTCAAAAGTTTGCATAATTATATAATTGAGAGAAAATAGTGAGTAGGTTTCTGAGTTGATGTGCCCAATATGTTGGCTTGTATTTAGATGTAATATTCTAATGGGTACCTATATTGAATATATATTTTTGAGTTGATAAAACTGATAACTAAATTATAATTTATCGATTAAGCTGCCATTAACTAAGTTATCAAGTTTCATTAATACTCATATTACAAATTTATTTTCATGGGATATTCTCGTATTTCAATCATTTAATATTTTTAAACATTTGTTACTTGACTAGTATGTTTTTTGATGACCATTTATTCAATTCAATTAAAATTTGAATTAAATTAGGTGGAGATAGACTATATACACTAGACTTATAATTTAATATTGAGATTAAATATAATATAACATAATGAATTTGTGGTTATAAATTATAATATATGTACTGTTACGGTCATTTTATGCGACTCTAAAATTGGCACAACAAAATGTCTGACAGGTTATCCCAGTGTGTATGATAGAGGGAGATGAGACCTATTATCTTAATAGCAATTAGAATATTAATTTATAAACGATAGTCAGTCAACATATAGCACACGTGCGAGCATCCCTTAACTTAAATATTAAATATATAGTGTTGTTTATTTATATTATTAATATTGCATGTATAGTCTCCGTCTGTCATCCGGATCACAATTAGTCATCGATTGGATCCATATGTCGGGTGTAAATTATTAAAAATTAATTATTTTTACAATATATTAGTGTGTTGTTTGTACTCAAGAGTTAGTTATTTAATTCCAAAGTGATAAATACGAGTCCTGGTAGTCTCTCTAGGGTGTTCGTTCTCTAGTGCATATATACATTTAAATCTGACTCATTATTAATAGGTATTTTAGTATTTAACATCCGATTGTCAATTTCAATTTAAAATTTGTTACGAATTTATATAATCCTTTCATTTCGTTAAAAATATGTCCTCACTCCTCACATTAAACATTAATTGCATATTACATTTAAAATCGTAACATCGTTCATTTATTATAATGTAACTATGTTTAATTCCTTGTCTACTTTAATGTCACATTCTCATCATGTGATGAGTCTGTTCTATTTTAAGGTACCTACCTATGAGATTAATATATTTTCGTCTTTATACATGTAACATGTGTAATATAATTTAATGTCAAATTCTCTGGGGATATCAAACAAATAATGTAGGTAGGTACATGTTCAAGTTCAATTTTTAGATTTTATTCTTCAGTCCACATTTAATCAATAATTCCAAGTCAATAACAAGTGCGAGTTAAACTTTCCATTCGATTGCGAAAATTGACTGATGAAAACATGCGTCATATTGTGTCACCAGAAAGTCTTGTAAATTTATATATCTATGATTTATTATCTATACAAAATAAAAATATTGTTTCTAAAAATCAACAAATGTTTATTAAATAAATAAATAAAATATTATAAAGTGTTCATTGTTTTATTTCAAATATTATAAAAAAAAAAGTTTATACAATTTCTGAATAAAATTGTTGAGTAAGAGAAATAAATTGCTTATAATTGATTGAAAAGTGATTAGTGATTACTAATGAAATTGATGTATTGCAGGTGGATTGAAAATTTAAATATTTCTGTTTCACCAGAAATTGAGAGCAATTTATGCCATTAAGGCACTAAATAAACTCTCCAACAAGAAATCCTTTGGATATATTATACATTTATTATTTATACCTAAAAGTGCCTTATACATTACCTAAGATACCTATATACAAATATTATTATGTTACCTAATATTGTACCTAATGTATAATTTATATATATATATATATATATGCAAAAACAAAATAATAGTTCGCATATTTTTTGAAAAAAGTTTTTTAATCAATTAACTTACGGTTTTGTTATTTAATATTAGAGCAATATTATTATTATTAATAGTGTGATCGTATGAATAAAAATTTAGCATGATATAAAGTTCACAAAAGTATAAAATACAAATAACTTATGTTTTGATTATGAATAATTTGAATGTTGCTGTGGTAACGTGAAATTAAATTACAGTTGTAATACGAATGTGTTCAATTTATTATAAATTCACTATTGAATGTCAATCATTTTTAGATACGTATAATAATAAACTTGAAATGTTTTTTTCAAATTTTACTTATAAATTTATAATATAATTATAGATAGGTAGTATTGTTTACTTGAATTAATAAAATAAATACCTAATTATTGTAATATCTATACAGTTAACAATTTAACATCTAGGTACTGTAGGTAAATGGTGTACGTCTATCTCTATAAGTAGGTACGTCATAAATTCATAATATTCTACTATATAGTCGTTTTAATTTATGAACTTAATATCATAATATTATATTATGATAAATACGAGTACGTATCTATAGAGTATAATGTATAGGATAACATTATATTATACAGTATATTGGATATTATGTCATGTAAATATGTAATATGTATTATAATTGAAATACAAAATGGCAGTGTTGTAGATACAATTTTTTGGGGGGGGGGGGGGGTAGTGTTAGCTTTAGTTATACACCTCGAACAAGCAATAAGCCAATAACCAAATAATATTCAAATAATTGTCAAAAGTTTAAATTATAATAGTGTTGGAAGTTGAAGGTTTAGAACCAGTCGTTATTGCTGTTTTCTATTATTTATATTTCCACGAATAACAATAAATTCTATGATCGAATTAATATTATACTACAATTGTCAAAATTAAATTAAGATTATGGTGATTCGAAGTGTCGATTTTCTTTCTCTTTCTAACACACATAAAAGATAGGGATTTAGACGTTTTCTACTTCCAACGTTACGATCGATCTAGTTATGCGATAAGGAATCTGAAATTCTGAAAACAAATTTGAATTCGTTAGAAAGTCTACTTTAGATCGACTTTTGCACTTTTTTGAAATTTTCTTCTGATCGTTGAAACAAATTTTATTTAAAAAATTATAAATAATCAATTTTTGGAGAATTTAGGACAAGAAAATGAAAAAAGTGGGAAAGTCGATCTAAAGTAGACTTTCTAACGAAATCAAATCCGTTTTTCAGATCCCTTATCGCATAACTAGATCGATCGTAACGTTGGAAGTAGAAAACGTCTAAATCCCTATCTTTTATGTGTGTTAGATAGAGAATGAAAATCGACGCTTCGAATCCCTTAAGAGGACTCTAGTACTCCCCGTAATTTTAGGAGAAAAACATGTTTTGCGCGATTGAGTACAATGAAGTTTCTGATTACAGTAATATTACAAAATTTGTACAAAATGAAGTACAGAAAATTATCTATGCTTAAGCGTTTTTATTTTTTGAATAACTTGTATTGCTGTATAGAAAATATACTTTTAATTTTTAGCTTTTTTGACATTTTTAAATAATCTATATAAAATCAGTGGATTGAGTTATCGAAAAAATAAAAACGCTTAACGCTTAAGCATAGATCAAGTTCTCTATAATTTAAATTTTAAATTTTAATTATTACCACAGCCATCTCGGTACTCATTCCCGCAAAACAATTTTTATATTGAAAATTATTAAATTATTAAATTACATTATATTTATGTTTTCCCGTTTTTTAAATATTGTGTTCGGCTGAGAAGTGTGGTTTTGAAAATAACAAAACTGGTTTGATGTCTGAAAAACATTATCTGTAGCTTGTGTATTATTATTAGTTATTAGTTTATTACTATTATTATTATTTTTATTTCCTATCCAACTTTTTAGTTTTATGTAAATAAATATAATTTTCATTGTTTACTGTACACTACAATGTAATAACTACGACTAATGAGTAGAATGTTATACTACAGTTCTTTATTTTATTTCTTTATTAGTGTGGTTTTGAATGTTAATAATTCATTTTTATATACTAGATACAGTATACACTTACAAATAAATTATATTAATAAATTATTTAATTATAAATAAAGTATATTTTAATTTATGGCACCAAAGACGCGTACTATATCCAGGCCGGCTAGTAAGCGACGTACAATTTTACTCATGAAAAATGTACAAAAAGGTGTACGAAAAAATAAAAGGTAAGTCCATATTATAACTGTAAGTACTTATAAAAAAAACAGGTAAATAGTTGCATCAGTATTATTACATTATTAATTATATAAAATATAATTATTAATTATTATGATAAAAATTATAATTATAATTTAAAATTTAATTTACAAAATAATAACTCTACTCGCATATCGTGTTAATTATTTTTAAATTATAAAAATTACCTATTTAAAATTGTAATTATATATATTATGTTATATTTTTATATAAAATTTGTTTTGTATTTACGAAATTACGACTCCCTTGAAGTCAAATTTTAAATGTCGAAGTTTTTAACTCTATTCCATTTTCCATTAATCTTAACAATATTACAGTCCAGAAAAGAAGATAAGAGATAAGACATAGAAAACTATACTGTATTTTATAAATTTATTATTTATAATTATTTATTATTTATATAGTATTAGTATATAATAATTAGTTTGTCAACGAGTGTGAATACTGAATATTATAAATGCCTACCAGCCATTGGCGCACATATGGACCAGCCATTGGCGCACATATGGGGGTGCCAGGGGGTGTTTAGCACCCCCAAATATTAAATTAGCCCTCCCTATTTTTAACTAAAATATTATTAAATATAATATATATATATATATATAAATAAAATATAGTAATTTATAATATAAATATCTATTATTATTTTTATGCTCATGAAAGTATCCCAATTTATATTTTTGTATATTATTACCATTATTTAAAATATTAATATAGAAATATTGAATATAAAGTTATTAATGAATAATCAAATCAATTAATAATGAATGTATTATAGATAGATTTGCTAAAAAATCACGTAGAATCTTACTAAATTAAAATAAATTATTTATTACGTTCACAAGTGCTCAACTTTATTTTAAATAAAAGTTTATTTTTGCTTTTGTATGTTATTGATTACTAAATTGTTGATTTAAATATTTAATATACCTAGCATTAAAATATAATACTATTTTTTAATTATTTAATTAATTGGTTTCATCATGAAAACTATCCTAATTTATCCTTATTTATCAAAAATATCTTAATTGAATTATTAGTATTATTTAATATTAAATTATAAAAAAGAGCTGATACTCCTGCCGCAGGGATATAGGTGTGCAAATCATAGTATTTAATTTTAATTAGAATTTGAATGCAATGTAAACCATTATTTCTTCTCACTTCTTATTTTCTCCAAATCAAAAACTGATTATTAATCATCAGATCACGTTCTAACCTAACCTAACCGATTCTTTCTTTTCACCGCATCCACCTGATAAAACTACTAATAGAATATAGATATAGAACTATAGGACCTATACTATAGGTAATAGGTTTGGTGTCTACCCTTTGGAATAACTACTTCCCAATTTTTTTCTAAATATAAATTTTTAACAGCATTTTATTTACACCAAACCTGATTTAAATTCCTGAAATTACATAGACACTATATTATAGTCCAGTATAGTCGTTTACGTCTCGGTCACTCTTTACTACTATCCTATTCTTGTTTCTTATAAACTTTCCTTGAACGATTCCTCCTTCTGCACTCTTATTCACTCTAATGAAGTGGCTGTGATTTCACTTATATCATTTTTTACTAACCTCCATTTCTCTTCAATGTTCAACGTATTATTTTATTTAATCGACTAAATTTCTACAATATTTCTATTAGTCCTTCCATTTTCTCATCAAATGACTTATTATTTATCAATTCAATTATTAATTTTATATTAGAGGTAGGATTCATTATTTTATTTTAACTAGATAACTATTATATATTATTTTTTCTATTCTTAATTTTAATGTATTGTTGAAATAAATTGTAGTATTACAAAATTAAAAAAAATGAACAAAGTTGCATTATAATCACATTTAATTGCAGATTATAATTATAATATATTTCTTTAAAATTTAAATTATAATATTAATCATGGTAGCCGGTAGGATTATCATTTATCTTATACCATAAAGTACTTTTATATAATACTAAAATAAATTATTTGCTAAAATAATTTATTTTCTAGTGTAATTTAAACACATTATATATAGTGTGTAATGTGTATGTATAGTACCTATACAATAATATATAAACTAATAATTTGCGTAAAGTGTTATCGTTTATGTAAAATTATGGAATTTAAAATTTTTAATTAAATATTATTGTTAAAAAAAGATCGTTTTATTCACTAAATTGTAATTTTTTTTATTTTTTTTATAAAGAGCGATCGAATTAGTGATTGTAAAAGGTTTTTATGATATTTTTAACGGCCATTAAATTCGTCAATATTCGCATATTATGTTGTTATACGGAAATACACAAGCGAGAGCGACAAGCCCATAAAACATTTACCTACTGTAATATTAAACGTATAAATTCGAAGACAGCATATTATTATTATTATTATTATTATTATTATTATTATTATTATTATTA
>JAIUCT010000001.1:7666516-7708136 GCA_021307375.1 Tetraneura akinire | reverse complement strand
TATTATTATTATTATTATTATTATTATTATTATTATTATTATTATTATACTACCACCATGAGTAATAATAATAATAATATATACTCGTAAATATGTATTTTTCTATGAAATATGAATGAACGTGAAATTAAATAAAATGCAAATATTATTTACCACCAAACATTATTTTTTACTATATTACAAATCATTTCATAATAATATATATGTATATACGTATAATAATTATGCTCCTTGTCTTAGACTTGTCTGTGATGATGTTTATGCATCGTAACTTCGAAAATAACTCTGCTAACATACAACGAAAAAAATAATCAGTATTAATAATAAAATATATAACGCAATACTTGAAACGACTTTATACATATACGTATTATAATTTATAACTGATTTAACTGTCGAATTTCTAACTATATTATGTCATATTAATTTTATATGCCTATACAGCCTACTCAACGTCCCTTTGTTTTTTTTTCTAACAGATAGGTGCTTACAGCGTGTGACGCGAAATAGTTCGCGCACGATCTGTTTGTATCGGCTAACAAAATCGAACGCCATCGAACTGTTCGAAATGGATTCAAACGATTTTTGTACGAGAAAACGCAGTCGTGTCGACGATCAAAACAGAGGCGATTGCAGTCGTTGTCAGCAGTTACGGTGGCGGCAGCGGTTAAAAGCTCAGAAGGCCGAATGACGTCTATTTTGGTCCGCATCGTCAGAACGGTGCCAAAAAAATGTTTTCCTCACGCTCGCGATCCGTTTGCGTCAGTACGGTTCGCACGCCCCTCGCTAAACTATTTTCGTATTAAACGTCTTCTGTGAGTGCAATACATTATTCTCCAATAACATAATTTTATTGACAATAATTATAAATATTATATAAATATAATTTATATATTTGTTTGGATTTCACGTTCGTGCGATTCGTATACTTATATAATATAGATATAAATATAATATTATAAAGATATAAATAAATTAATATAATTAATTAATAATAATATATTTTTCGTGTAAAACGGTTTTCGATTAGTTTTTTTGGATGTCTTTTGACGATCGCCGGCTGTCCGAGGCCAGAAGGGGCAGCATTAGCTCGTACATCAACAAAAAGGTACATTTACACGTTGGACGTAAATTCTTTTAATATACCTATTTTATTTATTATAATTTATAGTTACTTCAATTTAACATGTTATTGTTTTTATTAGTTTCGTATCATTAAATTGTCAAGATGCGATAACACAACAATTATAAATGATAATATAATATTACAGTAAATATTATTTTATTATTATTATATAATATATGTATTATTTATTTTAATAGCATTAAATCTATATAATCTATACCGCCATACCGGCTAAATCCAAATGAATATCGACATGTCATTGTCAGAGTATAACTTTGACAATTTTAGTTTGAAATTAATTGTTTTGCTGCTACGAAAGAGGATTATTTGTACAATTTTAATTTATTTTCAATTTTAATAATCATAATTTATTTCGTCCGTTAATATAGCAAAATATAATAATTCAACTCGTATTTTTTGTTATTTAAAATGCCACGTAAATAAAATATAATTTGCTGACCAAATGGGTGTTCTAAAATACAATTTAAAAATATTATTATCATATTTTATTAATTACATTTTTATTTTATTTTACTGAATAAGTACTTTTATCTTTATAATAATATTATAATAAAACAGTTACTAGGACGCTTAAATTAAAATATAATGATTGAATGCAATTTTCGAATTATAGTTTGAAAGTTTACATTTTAAACATATTTATTTATTTTTTTTTTTTATATTACATATTTACTAAAATAATATTTTACGTTTTCGTTCAATAAGAATGCTCTCTACTGTTGGTTTTATTTTAACTTTTAATTATATGTCGTGTCTCGTGTTTCATTAAAATTTAGGCACTTCAATCATACCTTTTTTGATAATATTATAATTATTCATTGTAATGTACAATATATATAATAAAAACAATTCAAATTTAATATATATATTATAAGACTATATAGGTATCGTGTCGAGTGGAATAGGAGGGAACTATTGATTGAAAAATGAAAATAATGAACTAAAATATGATTTTGACTATTATGGAGACGAGAATAGGAAACAGTAATTTTGTAAGACGAAAGATGAGATAAAAATAAAAATTTTACTTTATTAAAAGAAAGTGTTTCACAAATACATTTTGTATTATAAATTATTTGATTATCGAAATAAAATTGGCATACATAAAACATCGATTATAATACAAGTATAACCACATTATTTTTTATTCAGTTGGAGTTCATATTTAAAAATTTTAAATATAGAATTTATCGTGTAACATATTAATCTTTTCATTAAAAAAATAAAAACAAAGCATAATAGGTATAATATATTATTTTATATTATAAATTAAGATTATAAGCATTTATAATAAAACACTATATCTAAAATGTGATAATTTATATTATTATTACTCGATTTTTTATATTATATAAATTAAAACTATTCACGTATTAATATATATTCTAAAACTTAAAATATTTCCATTATTCACAATTTGTATTTTAAACGTAAATAAATAAAAATTAAATAGCTAATTAAAAAATAAGATGTCTTTATTTTAAAAATTATAGAAATTTGTTAATAATTAATCTTTTCAAAATATTATTTTAAATTTGGCAATGATCATTCCATATAAAAACACATGGTAGGTATATCATATAATATATGAGTTAAGTACTTATTATGTGTGTTAATAATTATTGGCTTTTTTAAAAAAATTTAAAGTATTAAAGATGACCCACCTATCTTATAACATGTTGAAGATTATAGTAGGTACCTAATCTACTGATATTTCATGTATGTACTTTTATGTATACGTATAGACGTAGGCGCAGAGCAGTAGTAAAGTCTATTATTATTTACGGTTATAGTTAAACTGTTATTTGTTTAAATGCTAAATCGCTTCAAGAATAATATAAGTTGGCAACAGCATTGACAAACATAATATCTCTATCACACATGTTTATTGCTTATTAACGTGGGAAGTACATCAACTTTTATAAACAAATTATATGAATTTACTAAAATGTATAAATATTATATCCACAAATTTCTCCATGTTATTAAATACCTACCTACGTTTAAATACATTATACCTAAAACCAAATATTATATTTTCATAATATTTAGAAATTTGGATCTATAGATTTAATATATTTTAATAGAAATAATTATTCATTTTTTAATACATAATGATATATAATGAATATAAATTAAATCCAATTTTTCAAATTATTTTTTGTATAATATATTTAAAAATGATTTCAATTTTTATACAGATTAATTTTTAAATAAATAAATTTTTTTTATAATTTTTTTGAATTTTAATATTATAATTTTATTTTATTGGATATCGAACATAATTTTTTTTAAATCCTGTATATGATAATAGAAATTTCATATAAACGTTATAAACTATAGCGATTAAATGTTATTATGTTAATATCTAATATAAATGTAATGTAAGTAAATGATAATATAATATATAAATCGTATTAGGGTTTCAGAGTTGTATAATTGGATAGGTACTAGTTGAACTGTGTTCACCCAGCATCATTTATAGTATATGAATTGATGATAAACATTATATTATGGGAAGTTTTAAAGACATAATTTCTTGTATTTCCTTATAATTATGAAAAGTTTATAGCATCAGACTGGGTATACTAAAGGTCTTAGTGAAAATCGACTTACGAAAGGCTTTATTCAAATATTCTTAATTCAATTTAAATTTATATTCTAGCTGCCATTCCATGTTTACCATAATTAATAACATTATGTTTATATCTGTTTTATGTTTTTATAAATTTATTAATGGTCGTACAAATTATATTATTTATTTAAAATTTAATTTAAACATATATTTTTTTAGTTACTTAAAATTAAATTTTTGTTTCTATTCAAGTAATATAATAATATTATTCATATGCATGTAATACTTAAATTTTACGAGTGTGTATAAATGTACAGGTATAGTAAAATTATTCTAAATTAAATAGATAAAAAAGCAAGGAAAAGGATACTTCTGCCGCAGGGATATAGGTGCACAATCATAGTGTTTAATTTTAATTAGAATTTGAATGCAATGATTGGTAATTTCGCATTCGAAAAAACGATTCTGAGCGAAGTTCAGTCAGATAATGTAGGTATTGATTAAAATTTTGACATTTTTTATTAAATATTTTAAACGCAAAATTTTATCACACATATAGGGACCATATAGGTACCTAACATATAGTCAGGGCCGGATCTAGGGGGGCGAACCGGGGCACTTGCCTCGGAAGTTATGGTCGGGGGGCGCCAAATTACAAAATAATTTTTGTATATATATTAATAGTTTTTAATCATTTTATAATAAATGTATTATACAAATTACAATTTCTATTTCCATTTGACTTTATGGTAATATAAACTAATAACAATAAGAGAAACCTACATACTAAAAAAAAGGCCGCTAATTTTATACTTTACCCCGGGTAAAAAATATAATAGATCCGGCACGCATATAGTACATAAAAATAAATGAACACGCTATACAATTTTCAATATAAATACTCATAAAATCCCTTGTCACATAAAAGCCTATAAATGACAGAACTTCGCTCAAAATGTTTAATGGTTTACCATTGCATTCAAATTCACACTATGTCACTATGATTTGCACACCTGTATCCCTGCGGCAGGAGTATCAACTCTCTTTTTTATACTTTAAACAGCTATAAAAAAAAAAAAAATCGTAAATTTAATAATTCACAATTAATTGAAACTGAGTTAAGTAAAATGTACTTAAGCATCAATAAAATTTTAAAAAATTAAAAAAATTTTTATTAAATTTTATTTAACATTATTGTAAAATATTGTAATACTTGTATAATAAGAAAAATCCATATAAATACGCTTTAAATATTGATTTTACTGAAATAACTTTAAACACTTTTAAAAAAAAAATTGAGTCTTGAGATTTTCCTATAATTTTGGTAATACGTTAAGATATATATCAGTATGCTTCATTAAAGTTTTTAAAAAATTTTCAAATTTTTTGGCTTTTCTATTAATTTTTATTTTAAAAGTATTGAGAAATAATAAGAATCCCATACAAATAGATTCTAAGATTTTCGTTTAAACAAAAATATTAACTTTAAACAGCTATAAAAAAATTGTGACTTGGGTTTTTTTTAATATTTTGATTTTATGTTAAGTCATATGTAAGTATACTTCAATAACATTTTCAGACCTTAATGCACAAAATTGCCAATTTTATCAAACATATAAATAAAAACGAGAATTTTACGAAATTTTCAACGTCCTATATTTTGTAGAAAAATTTACTTAACGGTTCCAAAATGTTATCACATATTTATAGTGCCTAAAGCCTATGTGAATACCCAATAAAATTTTTAAATCTTTAACTTTAAAATTACCCGAGTTATCGTGAAATATTGAAATCGAATTCGTCGAAATTTCAGTTTTCGTGAAAAATGCCGTTTCTTCGTCATTTTTTCATCATTTTTTCGTCGTTTTTTTTAACGTATAGGATCAATTTTGAGAAATTCGAAAAATGACCTAAATAAAATACCAACTACATCCACTTTGCAACCGGAAACATAATATGCTATTCCTAAAAATCGGAGCATTATTATTTCGGGTAGTAAAAGTGTCTTCAGAGTTCAGACATAAAAACAAAAACAAAAAGACACACATCATTATAAAACCAATACAATCTTCACTTCATTTAGAATCTAATAATAGTTCTCTTTTTATTCAGTTTTGTATTTTCATCATAATACGAGCTAGCTTTAGTATATGGTTTAATATATATTTTAATGTAACTAATACATGTTATAATATTTAATTTGTGAGTTACATATCTAAAATGTTGAAATTTAAAATTTATATTTCTAAAATATCCATTAAAAATTATTATTACAATATTATGTAGTGTTATAATTTTTATAATTAGTAATTAGTAATTACTATTAATAATAATAGTCATTAGTTAACTTTATTGTAATTCTTAATTGCTTGAGTAAGTTCTGAAAAAATCTTGATATTTTTAACTTCTTATTAAATCTCTTTATACTTTAATAAACAATATACGGAATAGATTATTTTACTATTTTAGTACCATAAAAATAACAGAGATAAATATTAAGCAAACATGTACAAGTGTACATTAATAAATCGACTGATAATTATATTTGTATATTAATATATTATGATTCAAAAATTTTATTTATAGTACTTTATATGAAATTTAATGCTTTTATATAAATTTCCAAATAACAATAGTATATTTCAATGTTCTGATACCATATTGATCCTAAAAAATATGAACAATTTAATAACATCGTAAAAATAGTAATGTAAGCAATAATACTAAATACTTACAGTTACACCTTTAATAATATTACTTTCAGCTAAATGACAGTAAATTATATTTTTTATATCACTTTTTAAATAAAAAATATAATATCTAAATATTTATTAAAAAAACTATCTATATATTAATAACTTTAATTATTTAGAAAAATATACCTAATAAATAATACTAAATAAAAGTGTTTATGAATAAATTGAAGTAATAATATTTATTAGTATTTATTGAATCCGATTATTCGAAAAATCTTTAGAAACAATTTGTTGAAATTTAATTTCATTATATTCTAATTACCTACTATAAAACAAGTACTTAATTAAATTTATACTTATTCGAATATTTCACTCTTTAAAACGCTATTAAACGAATAAAACATTTATTTCAATACCTATGTCATAACTCATAATAATCAGTAATTTGTATACATTATGCAATAAAACTATAAAAGCATAATTTATACGAGTAGTTTCACATAGTGATAGTAATAGAAAATAATTTAATTAAAGATATATAATAGATATATTTCTTTTTATAATTTCTTATTTAATACAAAGTATTACTATGACCTTGTGTTTGAGCTTCAAAATTATTATTTACCGTAATTTAATATAATAATTACTCATAAATAAAATAAATTTACTCATAACATTCAAATATACATTTTAAATTATAATTGTATTAAAATAATTACATTATATCTCTCCATTGTCATTTATCACAATTAATCTGCTGCGTTTACGTGCATCCTTAATAATTGAATGACTTATGTAATAAATTATACATTATTAATCATTGATTCACAATTATATTTTATATAATGAGATATATTTTTATGTAGATGATGTTTGATCTAAATAAAAATAAACGTAACATCGTAGAGGGAAAATTAATAAAATAAAATTATGTTTATTAGTACTTCTTAAATATAATATTTAAGTCTCTATTTTATTAAGAATTATAGACATTACGAATTTATATTATTTTTATTTTTAACAAATAATAAAGCACATAAAAAATAATTATATTAAAAAAAATTAAATTGTGGATAACTATTTAATATTAATTATTTTAAAATATAAAGACCTGTACAAAGTTAGTTGTTAAATACTAAAATGTTGTTTAATATAAGATTAATTTGAAAATGATAATTTTATAATATTATAATTATATATAATTATTTTAGATTCGGAGTGAAGCAAAAAATGTATTGTTTTTACAATGGTCTTTTTTCTTTTTCTTTTTTAGGTATGAACATATATTTTAAAATATTTTGAAAATTCTATTGAAGCTTAAATACATATTACTTAAATCAGAGCCTAAACTGCTGTGGAAGAGATATAGGTGTAAAGAGAATAGTGTTAAATTTTGATTAAAATTAGAATGGAATGATAAATCATTACGATCGAAAAACAATTCTAAACTCTAATTATTGTCAGATTTTGGTGTTTAAGTGACTTATTAAGGGGGTTTATGAGCATTTACCTTGAACGTAGAGACTGTATAAATGTAAAAATTTTAATTAATACATACCTACGCGTATATTATCTAACTGAACTTCACTCAGAATCGTTTTTTGAATGTAATTTTTTATCAATACATTCAAATTTCAATCAAAATTAAACACTATCCCCTTTAGACCTTTATTCCTTCCACAACAGTATCAGCACTTCTTTTTATACATTGTTATTAGATTATAAATTATAATAGTACATTAGTACCTATAATATTTAAGATAAATAAATATTTTATTTTCTACATTATAATTCAAATATTTAATCAAAATAGGTAATTTAATATTGATATAGTTATTTTATTCTCTTATTTTAGTATTTAATAAAAAATAAATCATTAAAAACAATAAAAGTAATAATAAAATGTTATAATTTTAGTTTTTAGCTTCATTTACTTATATATAATATATAACGTATTATAGTTTATAAAAATGTATATTATAAATTATAATTTATAATATTAACCCAAGAAATATTTATTACCTGAATAAAAGTTGGATGGAAAGTAAAGTGTGGTTATTAAAATGACCATATAAAAAAAAAGTCATATTTAATTATTTTTACCAAATTTTGTTTAAAATTGATACCTAGTGTTAATTAGGTACACTAAAATTATTTTTACACACGATATATAAAAGATGAATAAAAATCATAAGTTGCCTACACAACTATATCCAACAAATTATAAGTCCCGCCACGAAATTATTATTTTTTATATGGGTATAATTTAAATTTCAAATTATGTAGTACAATATGTACATATAAATAATAAATATATATAAAATAATAATAATACATAATATTATATATTATATAAAATGTGTAGGATTATTTTTTGACATAAGTAGACAATTCAACATTATATATTATATTTGGAATATTTGTATACAAATATTATATTTCGATGATAACAAAAGTGTTCACAATCGAACAAACAATGTTTGGAAATTTGGTTTCTCATACTTGAAAACGTGATCACTTACACATTGTTTGGATTCTTCTATATATATATATATATATACGAGTATATATATTATCATATAAAATTTTGTCAACCAAAGTATTCTATAAGTATGTGATATTATATTGTATTACACTTTCATCAATGAATGTACACCAATTTTCAGTATTCGATATATTTCGATGAATTCCTACCAAATTGTGTTTTATCAAAAAAAAAAAAAAAAGTACTTACATTTTTTTTTTTTTTTTTCGATACATGTATAACGTCAAGGAAGGCAATGTCGTATTATTGTATTAAGGAACGTTTAAAAGGGAACGTTTTCTTATTATTAATAAATCATAATTCAACCAAACGTCGAGAGCCTTGTTGTCTTGTTCTTATATACAATATACTTATATAATAATTATATAAATTAGTCTTTTTACAATTGCTATTTAAAATATTTTATTTATTTTTATTTATATAAAATTTATCTCATCTTGGCTTTGGATACGATAGTGTGATGAAATATACGAGTATGATATGCTAAAAAAACGAAGAAAAATATTAAGGATGTTTTCTAGCATCAAATACTTAATACACAGCGATATAGTGATATTATGTCATAGCTAAAAATCAGATGTCATAATTTTATCATATTTGTTAAAATATGACTACCTAACATGACTATACAGAAGATTCTGATGTTATGCATAAATATTGTTTTTGTTTTTATATATACACTAGCTACTATTAAGTATAAACAATTAATGAATGAGGTATCATGGCTGCTAATCTCGGACAAGGTAAATATTATATTTTGTTCGTGCTCGGGTATGACGTTTGCCTGTTGAAAATGGCACGTAATCGCGTACTGGAACGCAGTAACGCTAATATTATTTGTTTTTTTCACAGTGGTCGCGTACTCGGTACAGTCTCATTCACAGTAAATATATGCCTACTGAGTACTGGGGCGCTAAAAATGGATAAACAAAGTAAAATATTCCCGTTGTGCCGTATCTACGTCATACCGAGACCGTGTAAAAGTTACAAACTGTTAGCCGTTGTCGGAAGTTAAAATACATTATTGTTGTGTGGTGATCGGTGGGTTTGAGGGCGAAACGCTACAACGTAGACGATGAGGATGACGATGAGGATGAAAACGAAGTGGAGGCAATAATGCGTCGTTGTAAATACGACGAGGAGAGCTATAGGTCCGTTGGTCGTTGTACATAATATTGTTATATTTAGGTCAACGACAACAGCCGCCACCGCCGCTGTACAGGCGTTTGTTGTTGTTGTCTGCGGCGCTGACTGCTGAGCGCGACGACCCCCGGGCTTTTTGCAACGTTACGTTGTCAGAGAACGCCGTCGCCGCTGATATCGGTGCTGCCGACCGTCGCGCGCACGTGCTTCAAACTGTTTCTGCGGCGCACGTGCCGTATATATTATTAGGCCGACGCCGCCGCCGCGTGGTACAAGCGAAGCGAATAGCGGTGGCACGAAACGGTTCGACGACGACGTGTTCGGCGTCACGTAGGCCGTTTTGTATATAGCTATTATAATACATATTATATGTAGTTGTTTGATAAAAAGTTACCCGCACGTTTACAATGAACGATATGCGCCTATCATCGCCATTTTTGAGATTTCTACTTTTTTTTTTTTTTTGCTTAATTTATCAAACTCACAAGTCACCCTTTGAACCCTTTGCTTCGTGTGTTCGCCCGAAATTACAATATTGTCATGTAATATGAATATAATATAATATGATAAATGAGAATATAAAAATAATATGTTAATATTTAATTTAATAATAATTATAATATTTATGTTATTAATTTAAGTAAAAGAACACATTTAATTATAAATATTATATACAAGTATTTACGGACTGCGACTGGTGTGACTTTTGAATCCCGAATACGTTATTAATAAAATAATAATTAATAATATTATTATAAGTTATAACAGCATTATAGTTTATAGTATATTATACCTAATTGAATTAATAATATGTTTGTCTACTTCATGAGGTCGACATACACCTGTCATTCGTCGATTTAACGAGACATTCGTGATGTTATAGAAAATATAATATTTCGATACACATGTATATATATAGTTATTTTATATAGGTATAAAGTTTGATATTAAATAATAATTTGTATTCTGTTTATTCTAGTATAATATTGTTATAACGTTTAGTAGCGTCTAAAAACGTCTAATGGTTGATTCGTTACGTACAACTAGGAGGGCGCAAGAGGGTCTTTAGCACCCCTGAGTTATAATTTAGCACCCCTTGTTTTCTTTAGGTCTAACTATAATAATTACATTAAAATACTGTCAATTTTAAGTTTTAAAGTTTTATTTAAAACTATTTTGTTCAAATGTCTTATAATATTGTAATCTATGAATATAATAAATTGATAATAGGTACTGCATGAAACCTAGAAAAAATATAAAATGTAAATGTCTACTTATTAGGATAATAAAATATGTTTAATTTTAGAATTGTTATAGTGATTCATAAATAATTGGGAAATAGCATTTTAAATAGTTCATTAATTTGTAACTTTTTAACACCGATTAAATTCAGTCGTCGAGTAAATGAAACCTATTAAATAATAATTTGAAATCTGAATACGTGTTTATTTTCATAAATTCATTAGGTTCAATATAAAAGACTAAAACAATTTCATTCGTAAATAGCCGAAAATTATTCGCTTTAAAAATTAAATATTTGATAAATCTATAAAATAGTTGTTATATTTTATTTTTTATAAACTAGAAACATACAATCCTAGAATATTTTAAATTTAGGCATAAAAATCGGAAAATATATCAGTAAACAGTAAACATTTAGGCTATAAAAAAGTGTTGTTGTTGTTGTTGTAATCTTTGTCTATAAATAAAATAATTAAAAACAATATTTATATCTACATTTCATGGTAAACTGCCAAATGAACAGCAATTCCACATTTACATTCATATTTTTCATTCCGAATAAAAATATAATAATAAGATATTCAAAGTTGATATTCTAAATCCCAAATATATCATACTATATAATAAATTCATGGTATCTTCTTTGACAATGACAAACGATCAAAGGTAGATAATATTGTCAAAATAATTAACTGACAGTTGAAATTTTAACATTGTATTTCTAATTAAAATAAAACAAAATAGCTCTTTGACATGAGACAAAGACAGCAATAAATGATGAAAGTCATCAAAACTATTCCTTATAATGTAATGTGCACACAAGATCACGGCTCACAAGGGAATCATTGAGGATTGAAACCTAAATTGAAGATTTTGATGGTGGCAAATTATAATAAATTGGATGATAGAAGATTATTATAGTTAAGTTAGTAGGTAATATAATGGAATCAAGGGACAAGGATACCTGAAGGGAATTGGGACTACCTTTCTGTAACTGAGTGCAAATAACCTTTCTAAAAAGTTTTAAAATATTAAATTTATCAGGTATTTTTATATATTAACGTTTAAATATTTTATACAATATGTAAACTCGTATTATACATAACTATATATAATACATGGTATTAGTTAATTAAAAAACGGAAAAAAAATTATTTATACATATATTTATTTATGTTAAATTGTTAACACTTTTTTAACAATATGTATTGAATACTTATATATATTTTTATTTTAATATTTAAAATATATTATTAACTTTATACAAATCCCAACATTAAAAATGTAAATTATATACATTATATTGATTTATAAAACGGGTAAATAGATAAACGAAAATAATTTCTAATTTATTATATTGATAAAAAATAATTATTAAAATTTTAAAGTACTTTATAGTTAAGAAATTGATAATTATCATAAAATAAATATTAAATCATAAAAACTATGATTTAAGTAAATTAATATTTGGGTAATAAACGATTATAATATTTTAATGTGTTTACTATTCATAATCAGAAATATGAGAAAAAAAAAATATTAAAGGTTAACATAATTATTATTATACATCAATGTTTAAAAGAAAAACATAATGTAAAATTATTGAAAATCAGATATTTATTATAAATTTTACCATGAATATTAGTATATTGTATTTTTTATTATTAGATATAATTTATATTTTTGTTTTATAAGTTTTGTACCTAATTAAAATCAAATTTATATAATTAAAATATTTCTTGTCTGCCAAACAAATTTTAAATTAAATAATTATTTAGACCAACTTAGCTTTAATTTCGATTTTTTTTACTTATCTAGTACAAGTTAAATTTTTGAATAAAATTATTACTGTCCATTTTTTATTCTTTTTGTCGTTTATTTACTTGTTTAATGTTTTACTAAATTTATTTATGTTAACGTTTATTAAACGAATCGCTTTGTTTTTCTTTTTGTTAAAAAATATTATTATGCATATGTTTTATTTATCTATTTTTGAATAACATTATATTCACTTTTTTTAGCATTTAATTGTTATACTAATTTAAGTATACTAATTAATTCCATATTAATTTTGGTAGGTAGATACCTATTATTATAATTTAAAATAGTTTTTTTTTTTTTTTTAAAAAAATTCTAATAGATTTAATTCTAAATTTTTAAATTATAATGTACTAGAAATATTAAAATAATTTTGAAGATCCAATAAAAATAATTTATTAATTTCATTTTATTCCACAACGTCAATTAGTTTAATGTGCGATAGTGTCTAATCCATTATAATTTCAAGTGACAATATGTACCTACAGTGTTTATATTTTTTTTATTCATGTGTTAATCGATTTTTACTTATTATTTATAAATCGCTGTCATCGAGGACAAAATACAATATATAACATAATAAAAAAAAACTAAATAAACAAATATTATTTACTATCTTATATCTGTCATTATTAATAATTTAACAACATATTATTAAAAACAAAATATTAATAAAATATTAATGTAATTCTATTATTTCATATATTATTAACATATAAAATGTATCTAATTAATCGTAATTATTTTCCTTTCTCTTAAAAATAAATAATAATAAAATTTTTCCCAACGTATTATAGATATATAATATATGCATTAAACTTACATTTTAATGAATTTGTATACAATACACATATAAAATAATGATGATTGATGAGAATAAATAAAATAATAAAACTGTCCTAGACACATATATAGCACATATTATCTTCGGAATGGCCATAATTTTTAATCGTGTGTATTTACTTATTTGATTAGCAAATAGCAATAATACGAGTATATATGTGTGTACGTGTGCGGTATTGGCCAGTTGTCTCCAAGGGAACGGAAGTCGTATACTTATATTGTCATAAAGGTGTCGACACAAATAATGTCTTTTTAAAAAATATATAATAATGAATTACGTATAAAAGTAGTTTCTTTCTTTCATTCTTAATTCCCATTTACAACTTGTGTTTATACAAAACATCCCATCAAGGTTATGCCATTATATATTGTTGCGCATATTATAGATCCCCATTGTTCCCTTTTTTGAGTCCAATAATATTGTAATGCGGTCAAGTTTATTAACAATATGTTTATAATAAAATTAAGTATCGACACGCCGACGATTTATAAAAAAAAAAAAACAAATCCCCAGTTTATCTCATATAAACATAAACGATACGAAACATGACTGTTTTAAACAATATTATAAATAAAAGAAGTATCTAGAAAAATTGTATCCATATTTTCCGTAATTTTATAATGATTAATTTCTATATCTGTCGACTATAATTTCATAATAATATGTATTTATCGTATTTTAAAATATTTTAAATTTTTTATTAAAATATTTATATACAATCATTTCATTAAACGTTTTCGTATGGTAATACGCCTGAACACTAATAGACATCGATACGAAAAATGTATGCGTCGTAGTGTTAGACAAAATTGTTGTAGTGAATATGCGTTGTGTATACAAAATCCAAGGGTCGTAGATAATATTATTATTATTTACAAACTTTGGGACACAACTACCCTCATACGAACAGTCAATCGGTCGGCGCGCGGTGGCGCGGGCACGAGTCGTTGGCAACACTGTTCGCCACGTTCAAAATCGTATCTTCGTCCATATTCACGTATATGCCGTCCTACCCCTTCCGCATTAACACAGTAACGCACCCGCCGTTCGAACGTCTGTCGTCGCAGTATCGTCGAAAAACAACAAACGAACTACGCATATTATATACATACGCACGTCACCAAACCACAATCGCGGCATACCAAGCCATTTCGCCCTGGGCACCGTTTGCGTAAAATACGTAAACACGGATTTTTACCGACTTGGTAATCGCTCTCGCAAAACTAACGTCGATCTAACATGAGCGACTCGCAAGTAAGGAAACCGAATATTGTCATTTTATAATAATATTATATAACTTACCGGACGAACATAATAATATACGCTCTGTTCTAACGACACTATTGTTAATTATAATATAATTTACGTTAGAGTCGAGGCCAATAGTATAGCACGTAGTAAATTCAACGTATAACTTGTATTTAGTTTTCTAAATAACATCTGGACGTGAACGGTATGTATCTAACGTTCCTGTTCAGTTCACTCGCAGCATGTCTCGACCTAATATGACCAATTTCTCAATGTCATCGTCCTTGTGTACGACTTTTACGCGAATCGCGAATCCATCGGAATTATTTCAAATGGCGACCTTGAAATATCTAAAGGCTATTTTGTATTTTTAATCCCACGTCCCGTGTTAGAAGACGCGAAAGGCGTAATTTCGTCTCAGAACACGCCATCCGTATAGTGGCGCCTTAATAATAGTGTCGCGACAACGCTACACACTATAATACGTGTGTAATAAGATAAATATAAATTAAGTATAAACGAAACGAGTAGAAAAATGCCATTAGGTATATCACCTAGTATTGGTTTGTAGGAAGTGAAAGGGGTCGGCGAGTATTGTAGGCGTTTCTAAGGGGGCGGGTGCGGTAGCAATGTTTGGGCGGGTGGTCCCCGGGGGTCGTTATTACTAAGGCGCACATTCAGAGTATTGATTATTTGTCCAGAAGAATGCGATGGCGGGAAACACGTATATACATAGAAATACGTAGGTATAAATATTATCCGTCGTCCAGATGAGACTGTCGATTATTCGTATATGTCATAAATGACGTGTCACATTTGAACAAAAAAAAAAAAATAATAATAATAATAAAAAAAACATCGTTTTATATTTTCCGTTTAAACGATCGCCATTCATACGAGGGTCGTCATACGCGATTATTAGTCGACGTGTATAACGTATTTGGTATTTCACGGGATTCTTCACTTCACCAGTCTTTGTACGGTGAATTGTGTAATACGGCGCAATAGATAGGCAATTTAAGGACATGCGTGTGTACAATACACACTTCACGTATCGTACACACTATCGTACACGTGCTACAAATACACTCGATTTATTGTTGCTATGCTTTAATAGCATCACTTTGTCTTGTTTCAATCCAATAATATAACATAACACTTGTCTATCGTTATGACGATTTTATTATCACTGATTCCTGCGATTATGAAATAATATTATCAACGTCGTCCACAAAAACGTTATTAGTTATTATGTTTTTTAACTGTGACATTTTAAATCCATTCACTAAAACACGTTATAATTTGTCAATCGTACCCAATAACAAACGTTAGTACTAATTACTAAGTATTGCCTATTAAAATACTATAATATCATAGATGTGATAATATTTTATTACGAATTATGTTTTTTAATCATATAATTATGGGTTTAGCATAATTTTAATTTTTAATTTTTCATATTATATTATTTTAATTATTGATTTCATTCGTTTTCGTATCCTTTATTATTTTAGGAAACGAAGCAATCTGTCAGTTATTCTTAATAAATATATAAAAATCTATATTATAATTTACAGCAAAAATAATATAATTACAATAATTTTAAAATAGTTTTTATTAATATAAATTTTAGTTTTAAAATTGAACAATGAAATAATTGATTTTTTTTTTTAACAATAATATTAGTGTATGTGATTATTATGTTGTTTGATAGAAGGCGTTTCCTATAAAAATCTTTATATTGATTTGAACGAAACACTGCTGTAATTTACTAATAAATATGGTTATTATTAATTTTACGATAGTTTACACGTATTTATTGGGTATAAAATCAATATTAGTAGGATTTATTATTATTATTATTTATTAAATATTATAATAATAAGTATATTATGATTACTAAAATTTAATGATATGTATGCATTTAATAATAATATTTAAACTTAATGCATAAAATATTATTACATTTTTAAGTTGTGTAGCTTATTTTCTTTTATTGCACAATGAAAAAAAAAATAATATCATTATATATCTATAAATATATAAAAATTACGATATGTATTAATAATGAATAAACTTAATTCTGCAAAAATATAATTGTCTGAATGATATGATAATATAAAAATAAATAAAGTAAAAATATATTTTAAGTAAAATAAAAAAATGTCTTTAACAAAATATCTAGAATAAAATTGTTTAATTATGTATTAAAATTAAAATTTTTAATTAAATAAAAATATTTTATTAGTTATTTAAAAAATATTAAACTATTAATAATTTAATTTGTAATAAAATTTTAAAAAACGCCAATTTAAGAAGATGGATTTATCCAGAAGATAAATTATTAATTACAATGGTTAACATTTCAATATTTCATTATAATATAATGTACCTACAATTTCTTTATTATTACACACTACACAATTACAGAACTTTTAAATTTAATTTTTTAGGTTGAGATAAATGTTACTATTATGAGAATTTCACTACCTATTCATTAGTTAATACATTAGGTTCATGCGCGCACAGCACACTGGGGGGTGTTTGGGGGTGCTTAGCATACCCATTCTACATAATTATTCCTAGTATTAATGGAGATCAGGGTCGAGTATTACGTTGTTCTTTTGTTTTATTTTAAAGCCATAAATTATATTATTAGTTCAATGAAGTCTATTGTGATATAATATATAATAATGATAGGTGTAGGAATTTCGCCCCGTGAATAAATTAAATAATTGTCGCACCCCTAAAAATCACACTTAATGTGCGCTTATGATTGGATTGCTTGTGATCATTGTGTTATACGTTATTCGGTTATTCTTATTATAGCATATAACATTTATTATCAGTAGCGGTTATTCAACAATTCTCTTGGAGGGAGACGGTACAAAATTTTAGTAGAATGAATAATAATGTATAATATACTTTTTTTTACATTTCTTATTGGTGGGGAGGTCCATTATCCTTGGACCCCCTTCGTCAAGCCATTACTGCTAGTTATAATTTTAAAATTAATACGATTTAAAATTTAAAATAATTTATAATACTTTTTATTTCACTGAAATTTATGTTTTGTGGCGAATTAATTAAAATATTTTCCAAAATATTATTTTTTTTTTATTTATTAGAAGGTTTCAAATATAAAGTTCAATAGCCCACAATGGGTTTATACAATAAGATTACAAAATATTATTGTTATTGATATTTTAGTTTTTTAGCAAAGCGAAAAATGTAATTTTTTTTTTTTTAGAAATTTCTCGTCAAGACAGAGAGAAGTGGCAATGTGTACGTTCACGTCCAGGTAATTAACATAATATTTGAATGATAATAATCATAAATTATATCATAAAATATATAATCATTTTAATTAAATTAATTAAGAATAAGTCAATTTTTGTTTGTTTTATTATTAATAAATGAGTATTAAACAATAAGTTAAAAATATTATGCATCATTTTTATTTATAACATATTATTACACAACCTTTATTATTTATATATTTATGCACTTTTAATTTTATATTGTGTTATAATAATTATATAGAATTAATATTGTAATATAAAATTTTTATTGTTTAAATAAAAAAATATTTATTATCATTAAACTCATTAAAGTTATATAAATTATATATTATATTAAATGTTTTACCTTATTTTTTTTTTTAAAAGAAAGGATGGTAGGTATATAAAAAAATCAAACTTTTATGGCGTTCATGATTTTAAATTATTTAAAATTTTTTTTATACATTTTCATAAAATAACGTGATAAATAATAATTATCTAATAAATCGTTATATTAGATAATATAATATGAATAATTGAAAAAAAAATTCTAAAATTCTATATTGTATAACTACCAGCTATAATCTGTTTATTAGATACAATTGTTTTTTTTATCATACAAATAATCCGTTATTATTTCAAATTAAAACAACATTATTTTCAACCATAGATATAAGTATAATATAATAAATAAATAATTAAACAATAAACTTTATACAATAAAGGTTAAATAAAATAATTTAAAAATATAATACGAATTATGTATATATAATTTATTCAATATTGAAATTAGTAATTAATTTACAAAAAAAAAAAAAATATTATTAATTAATGATTTTCTTTAAAAATAAGATACCTATATTATTACGTATATACACCATATTTTAAAAATTATGTGAAAATGTTAAATATATAACCAAAATAGATGATCATGTAATTACTATGAATAAAAAATAAGCAATTATTAATAAAATAAAATTTGTAAAATAAATATTTAATTTAATGTAATTAGTACAAAAATAAATACCTTCAAAGAAATATTCAATAAAATAGTTTCGAAGAAAAATTCTACTACGTACTTGCTTATAATAGATAATTCCTTTACTTAAAAATTATATTTTACATAGAATAATAAGCATTTACTTAAGATTCAAACAGCTTTATTGTACTCATTTTATTTAATAATATATATATTATTAATTTATTATTGTATTTATTTAATTTATATGTTATTATTTAGGGAGACCTTTCCCAACAAGACAAGAGAGCCATATTTCTCACTGTCCATGACCTAGGATGTAACCGTAAGTTAAATTTAACTTAATTAAATTATATGTTAGAATTTTCATTACATTTAGATAAACATTTTTATTATTTTTAATTAAAATTTCTGATATTTATTCATTATGTTATATTAGTTTACCATAAATTCTACTTTATAATCATTTTCAGAACGAACCGTTAAATATATAACTTTATCATAAATATATTTTTAGTAATAAAACAGTATCTGGGTGGTGAAAATTAAGAAATAAATTGATTTGCCATAAATTTAACTTTCTAATATAGACATATCATTTGAGAACTTTGTCAACCAGCCATGCATGAGTGAAATTAAAGATCGATCAATATTTATTCACATTGATGTGCCCGGTCATGAGGATAATGCTGATACTTTATCAGACTCGTAAGTGTAATTATTGTTTATTGTTTTTATTATTTTAATAATTTATTTTTATTTAAAGTTTTCAGTTTCCATCATTGCAAGTACTCGGGGAAGATTTAGTGGCTGTTTTGGATACATTGCATATTCGTTATGTTATTGGATTAGGAGAAGGAGCTGGTGCCAACGTAGTAGCTAGATTCGGTTTGGCACATCCGTCACGTGTACTAGGATTAATACTCATAAATTGTACTGGATCAGCTACATCAGTAAAAGAAAATTTTAAATCAAAAGTTAGTGTACACTGACCATAACTTTATATAAATTATTTTCCTACAAATCCAATATTTTTTGATATAATTTTAGTTCGTGAATTGGAAAGGAAAATCAACTGTGAGTCAATCAGCAATGGACTATTTAATTTTTCACAAATTCGGACATGTGAGTTAAAAATACATATCACATGTATCAGATATTATGTTTATAATAAATCAATGATAATAAAATATATTTATTCAATTACAGCAACTTATGAATGAAACAAACCCAGACAAAGAATTGGTTATTAATGAATTTGTTAAACGTCTTCAAGGGACTATAAATTCTAAGAATCTTAAACAATACGTAAATGCATTTCTCAAGTACGTATTATAATAAATTAATATACGTATGTTTGACATTTTGTACAACACGTTTCGCAGTGACAATAATAAAAAAAAACTTATGTTATTATTTTATTTTAGCCGTAAGGATCTAATGCTTAAAGATTACAAACAAGATATATTATTGGTAACCGGAGTTTTGGGCTCTTATGCTAATGTTGTAGAAAAGTTGCACCGTGACCTGAACAAGCACAAGGCAACATTATTAAAAATAGAAAGGGCTGGAGATGTTTTAGCAGAAGCGGTAAGAATGATTGTTTAATTTAATCTCTTGGGACTGTTATATATACCTATTATTCGATAATACGATCGTATATCTAGAATCACTATTAAACATAATATCAATAAAGTCAATTAATTTAATTATTAATTAAAGTTCAAAGTGTTTATACTTAATTAGTATTAGTTAACTGTATATTATTCAGATTCGCAGGGCCGGATTAAGGTATTTGCCGCTTGTAGGCTAAGATAATTTTGCCGCCTTACGAGGCGGCAAAATTATATTTAACTGTGAGCTATTGAAATTGAAATTGTTACTTCCAAATTCTATAATTTTTATTTGTTTGTATTGTTATAATTTTTTTTTAAATTAATATATTAATATATTATCCCTATAATATAAAAGTAGTAATATTTACAACTACAAGTTTTTTGCCGCTCCTTTCAAATTTGCCGCCGTAGGCCGGTGGCCTATACAGCCTAAGCGGTAATACGCCACTGCAGATTCGCCTAGTTATATACTAATGGAAAAAATGTTTATCTATTAATCTAATGAAAAAGTTTATTTTTACTCTACAAAATCGGAGACACTATATAAATTAATTAGATATCTCAGTTTCTTATAGATCCAAATATAATTCAACTCTTTAATAAGCACCACAAATAATTATTTAAATTAAGTCCAATAAAAAAAAAATAAATAATAAATATTTAAATATTCAACTATATAGCAATAATAAGCCGAATAACAGACAAAGACGACACATAGAATAAATATAAAATAATATATTAAAATTGTTTTAATTATTAATAATCAATGTTGTCAGGACCGTATTTAAGATATTGGCGACCGTGGGCAACAAAATTTTAGCACCCCCCCCCCCCCCCCCCCCCTTGGTTATAATTAAATTTAAAACTACATACTTGATAAGTAATTCTACAAATACTAATTATAGGGATTTGTGATATCTAGGTAATTTAGTATTATTTAGATAAATAAAATTAAAAAAAAAAACAACAAATGCAGAGACTGGTAAATATTATTAATATATTATAATAGGTAAAAAATAACAAAAGAAGAACTGATATTCCTACCGCAGGGATATAGGTGTGCAAATTATAGTATTTAATTTTAATTAGAATTTGAATGCAATGATAAACCATTGCATTCGAAAAAAACGATTCTAAGCGAAGTTCAGTCAGATAATGTAGATATTGATTAATATAGGTATTGTTGTATTCGTCGTACATGTTACTAACCTAACTATACTCTGTTCCAAAAGAGAAGACACGGGTTCTGCGCAGAGCGAATGACGGCCGATCATTGCCGACGATGTATACACCGTAATTAAAATGCGGCACACAATAGCCATGTACACTTGCACGGTTATCAGGTGACAGGTTATACGTATATTCGCCTAGTGTCATAGATGTCAACAATCCAAGCGCGCCGTATAATGGTTTTTAATGATGCAGCTGGGTGTCAGAGGTCGCTGGTGACCATACGTGCATTTATCGGAGTAGGTGGGGAATGCGCGCCGCCGAACGAAAACTGGTCACCGCTTCGTGTCTTCTCTTTTGGAACAGAGTTTAGATATGAACCTCAAGTAGGAAATGATTAAAGATAATTTAAAAAGTGGTTCAAGTGATACTTCAATATTTAAGTGATTTTAATTTATATTATAAATGATATGTTAATAAATATATATTTAATGCACTTTCTTTTAGTATTGATTTTAATATTAATCGATTCACATAAAGTTCATATAGGTAGCCACATAGGCCTATTATATTATATGTTATTGTATGTGATAGGTATATTTATTAATAATTTATTTGTATTTCCAAAATATTTTACTCAACAAAACAATTTGCGGGAGTAATATACAGTTAACGTTTCGACGTGGATAAATAGTAATACAAAATTACAAATTATATAAAATATAATTTAAATATTTTATACATTTTGATTCTGGCTGTCGAATAAATAATAATACACGTATAATTTATTCTCTTTGTTTTTTTATGTGTACCTACGTATTATTATAGCCGGCGAAAATGGCACAGAGCATCCTGTTGTTTTGCAAGGGACAAGGATTGCTTACGTCGGTCACGTTGCCGGGCATCGAGAGACAACGCACGTTCTCGGGTAGTTCATCGGACGGCGAACGTCCGAGACGCAGCTTATCACGTGGTATGAGCATGGAAGATTACGACAGGCCGAACATTCGAAGACTATCTATATCTGTTAACGAAAACTTACCGTCTCCCAAATAAAGACTTACACCTACACACATACACATACACACACACACACACACACACATAAACGATTGGTTATAATTTATTCGTATATACCTATATATATATACGAAAAATTAAATAATTAAAAAATACGCATCAGATTCGAAATACAAAAAAATATTATTCATTACAAATAATAATAATAAAACATTATAATATATAGGTATTTATATATATAAAAATTCTAGTCTTTATAATAACTTCTCTACTATTACTTCTATTATACTATACTATAATATTTATGTGTAATACATTAATCTTGCATGAATAATAATAAATTATTGTTAGTTCCTGTAGTGACCCGAAAGATCCAAATATTGAATATATTATAATCTTCTATTTATAATTTATTTATATTTTATATAATATCTGTCCCTGGATTCCGCCCACATATCAGTATTACATAAAAAAAAAAAACATTCAATATACTATACTCTCTTGATTGTTAATTTTTTTTCTTTTACTTTTTGGAACGCGTTCCTATATATATATATATATATATATATATATATATATATACACACACGAGTATATTATAAGTACAATGACAATATATCAGCAAGAATGAAGAAGGAAGATATTTTCGTTTTCTTATACAATATAATATAATAAAATTATTTTATTTATTTTTTTTATTATTATTTTTTTTTTATATATATTGAGACAGTGTGGTCGACTTGGAGATGGATATAATAATTAATTCTATATATAGAATATATATATATTTATTTATATTTATATGTATACAATTTGTCAATGGATTACAATATAATATATATATATATATATATATATATATATATATTATATTGCTTTACTTTACGGAGAAAAATCGTTGGCGAATTTATATTTTTTTCACTTCATTTTTTGCCAAAGTAATATTAATAATTTTTTTCGATTGTTAACAAAATAATATGTATGAACGCATTTAAATATTATTATCCAAATGTTTATTTTCACCACAAGTAAAAAAGGAAACATTTTTCACTTTTTTTTTTATATTATTATATATTTTTTGTTTGTGAAAAATATAATAACTAATGGTAACGCATTTTTCAAGAGACTGAAATTCAGTGAATACTTGATTAATTTGATCTACTACTTTGATACAACTAATTGTTCTAGAGAACACATTATATACGTAGAAGCTTTATGAATGACAACGCTCAGTGGCTATAAATAAGCACTAATTAAGTGCAAAATTATACATAAATATAAATACACAGAGATTTATACATAAATATTTTTAAATATTTATAAATACGATTTATAAAATAATATGTAGATCTTTCGTTATATAATATATTATGTTAATTATAAATATAATTTTTTTTCGTAGTTTTTAAGCTTTTTACACCAGTAGTTGTTATTGTTGCTAAGCTTTGTAATAACATTATTATAAATTATAAAATATAATAAGTATCTAGGCATACATAATATTATACATACTATACATATACATAAATATAATAATTATAAATTTATAACTGTGTTTAAATACGATTATTATGCAATGTTAGTTGTATTATTATTTATTTATTATGATTATATAATTAATTGTTATTACATAATGATAATTGAGTGTTTTGTTTGAAAAAGCTACCTAACATAATTATCCACACTTTTTTCTTAGTCATGAATATATCTATAACTTAGTAATAGGTACTAATGTACTATATACCATATTATCATATAATGATTAGATACTATTTACTGTATTAAATTGAGTTTTTTTTTTTTTTATTATTACTATTGGAATCCAGTATATGCCTGAAGAAGTGAAGACACTTTACCATAAGAAATAATGCTTTGATCTATGAATATATATATATATATATTTTTATATATATTTCAGTAGCAATTTCAATCTATATAGTTCATTATTTAGGTTAGGGGTTTTTTTTAAGGGAATTTCTCAAAATTAGATTTATGCAAGAAAAAAAACTACTAAAAAATGATGATCAGGGTTCGGGACTTAAAGCACTTAAAATCATCAAAATAAGCGCTTATAAAAGCGCCTAAAAACTTCAAAATAAGCATTCAAATAAGCAATTCAAAACATTAAAATAAAAAGTAAGATGCTAAAATTTTACTGAAAGTAATAAAATTTATTACTAAATTTTAGTAATAAAAAAAAATTTTGTCTAAAACTGCAAATTTTGTAGATAAATATAAAAACTTTATAATATAATTTTTTTTTCATATTAAAATTACAAATTTAATAATTAAATAATAGGTAATCTACTATTATTGTGTTTCTTATTATATGTCAGGAATTAATACGAGTATTTATAGTTTGTTTATCTAAAATAAAACGTAATTAAATTATTACAGTGTTAAAATAATTTAATTACCCGTATCTACATAATGTGACTACAATAAGTACATAACGTTAAAAATAAAATAAGAAAATTAATAAATTAAG
This sequence comes from Tetraneura akinire, assembly GCA_021307375.1. NCBI lineage: Eukaryota > Metazoa > Arthropoda > Insecta > Hemiptera > Aphididae > Tetraneura > Tetraneura akinire. Next base: position 7,682,324 of record JAIUCT010000001.1, on the reverse strand, counting down.
AGAATACTATTTGGGTACAATACATATTATATTGATGCACAATGGTAAAATTATTTTTAGTTTCAATTTTTTTTTATATTGCCAACAAACATTAAAAAAAAACCCCCAAATTTTTAGTATCATGCGTTGTTAAGTTGGAAATATGCAATTAAAATAAGAAAAGAGCGTGAAAAAGCATTTTTCGAATAAATCATTGAAATAAGCAAAAAAAAGCACTTTCAAATTTCATATTTGTAATTGTTGCAACGTGACATAAATTTCCATAGCACTCTGCTAGATTTAATGTCAATCTAAAAAAATAAGCAAATGCTTTAAGTCCCGAACCCTGATGATGATAATTTGGCAATATTTACGAAAATAGTAATTTTGATGAATTCGATTTAAAATATTTTACTATAATTTAGTAAATATGAAATTAGGGAGTTAAAAATGTTATTGTTTATAGGTATCTTACATAATACAAAATATTAAAACCATTACGTTAATAAAATTCTCATTTTTTGTTTGATAAAATTGGCAATTTTAGGTTTTATAAGCAGAAAATAGGTACTTACACTAAGTAAGTATTTTACTAAAATTATAATTGTTTAGATAACAATGCACTTGTAGGTAAATAATACTACAGTTAGCAAACTGGACACTGGTCAGGCAAAACATTTTTGCATAAATATACGAATATTGAACAATTTCATTAGTTGTTTACGTGCAATACAAATTAAGTCGACTTAACATTATTTACACATTCATTTTAATTGTTCATTTAGTGTTAAATCACAAATATTGGTGAATATTAACTCAATATTGACTTAACATATTTTACATGGAAATCTTATGAATTATCGTTAATCACACATACAAATATCTTTTTAAAAATAAATTGTTCCTGTAAAAAATAAATTAAATATTTTTCTGAATTTTTCAGTGATTATAATTCATTTTACAAAATTTAATGACTTAATTCTCTTTTCACGTGCACCTTCGAATTACACTATAATGTATATAATATAAAGAATATTTATTTCTTAAAATTTTGAAATTTGTGAATTATAATTGTTCATTGTTGTCATATTGTACACTTGTACTATTATACATACATTTTAATTTTCCACCTATTATTTTATAAGTAAAATTATGAATCTTACCATTATTATTTTTCTACAAAATATTAAGTTATAATGTATTATTAAAATTAAAGGACCAAATAATTTAGCACTCTATATTTTATAATTCATTAATAAAAAAAAATATTTACAATATCATTTAATTTATATTTTATATGAATTTAATATCTATTAGCAATTTAGGTTGAACATGAATACAAACAGTAGATAAATCAGAAACAATGGAATTACTATGTAATAAATTATTTTTTGAAGAAAACTTTAAAATTAAAAAAATTCACAATTTATTCTTAGAAATCCATAACTCGAGCCAACTTTTTTAGCCTATTTAATAAAATGTCTCCTTTTTTCACAGTTGTTTGATATAATATGCCACGTTCCAATCTAGATTCCGGTGCTCCTAGTTGTAAACTACACTTGGACGTGCTACTTGTCACTACAGCTCCAGCAACATGATCAATTTTACAAGTTAAACGTCCAGCAGCAGCAAATCTAGCAACTTCTTTTTCTACAAATGCTTTGGTCACACCAAATGATTCTGCCATGTAATCCAAACTCAATGATCTATATGCTTGTAATATTTGTTTGTAAGCCAATAATCTCATTTCTTGTACATAATACTTATAATGAGGATGTAACAAGGGATCTTGTTTCATATTTTTTTCAATATGTGCTAAATAAACAAGGAATTTTGAGTATTGGCCTTCATATAATGACACAAAGTAATCTTTCAATTCTTTAGAATCTGAATTCAATGCCTGAGCCATAACACCATGATGCATAAGTGTTTTTTTTAACTCATACCTGGGGAAAGCTATCATTGATGAATACACAGTATATTTTATGATAGTACTGAAATCTGCAAGTTCATATGATTCAAATGTTGGTACAACATCCACAAACAGTTTAGCAGCTCGATTAAAATCTCGTATTGCCAAACTCCAAATACCATCATAAGCTTTTAATTTATTCCTAGCACTCCAGTCTCCACCAGATCCTCCTTCAATTAAATCTGTGGCCTTATCTATGGCTTTTTTCATGGCTGGTATGTCACACCCATGAAAATATGCTATTCTAAATAAAGCAAACACAGTATCAATTTGTTGGGACTTTGGTACATTCTTTTCTTCTAATTTAGACTCTGCCAATTTAGTTGCTTCCTCACGATCACCAATAGAACATAAATACTGTAACTTAGATTGCCATATTCCTGATACTGGATCATCATCATCTACCATAGTTGGATTTTTTTCTTGTTCAAGTTCAGCCATGCGCTTAGCATTATTAGCTGCCATTTTTTCATAAAGAGTTTGATCATATTCCCATGACAAATCAGTACATACTTCTTGGTAATAAGGAGCCATATTATTGTATACTATACCCGCTAATAATGTTGAAATAAGATCTGGGTCATCTTTATACTGTGGAAGAGTTAAACAAAATTTAATCTGAGCCAATTTCAAGTATGCTGGTGTTACACCTTCTGCTATGTCCATATTTTATCTGTAAAAAAAAAAACAATCTTCATAAATTATAAAAATAATAAAAAAAATTATTTTTATTATTTTTATTATTGTTTAATATAGAATATAAATAATAATTAAGAACAAATACAAATTAAAATATTTATTTAAAAATAACCATTAATTTTTAGTACTTAGTTCAATAATTTGTTATTACCTATGATTATTATATTAATGAAATAAAAACAAATATAAATCCAATAAAATAATTTATTTATTGCATTTTTCATTCATAAAATATTACATCAACCAAATGCTAAACGTTTACGACCTCGTTCACGAACAATTTGATATTGATTTATAATAGCTTGAACATTAGATTTATACGCATTTTTATAACCATCAAAAATTACTGGCAATAAATGTGAAAAATATGAATGTGTGCTTGAAAAGGATTTTTCTAAAACATATAAATCAACTGCCTTGTCTTCAATATTTGGTTGAAAATGACTTAATCCAAAATCAATCAATACTAAAGTATCATCTTCTTTTTTTAAGATATTGGAAGTTGTTAAATCACCATGAAACACTCCATTCGAATGCATTTTTCCAATGATATCTCCAATAGCTGTTAGTATTTTTGTTAACTTAGCATCATTATGTTGTTTGTTATTATTTAAATTAGTTAAATAATCATTGATTGTTTGTCCATTAATATTTTCCATTGTTATTTTACATTCTTTTAAATCCAAAGAATAAATAACAGGAGTGGCTATGCCATTTTGTTTACATTTTAAAATGGCTTTAGCTTCAGCTTTAGTACGTTCTTTCCGCAGTAATTGGTCCAACAATTTATGTCTGTATTGTTTAGAAAATCGTTCTTTAACAATACATTTTCGATCTGCATAAATTGAAGTGTATATCTTTGACTCAGCACCTTGTTTATATAATTCCATGATAAGATAAGTATTGTCTTGATATTGAAATATGTGAATTATTATCTGTTATTAAATATAAATTATAATAAGTAATGCATAAAATTATTTTACCAATATAATAATACCCATAATATGTATTATATTTCACTAATGAGTAGGTAAGCATTTTTTTTTTTTAAATTTATAATTAAAATTAATAAAATATAATGAAAATCTAAATAGATAAAAAATATTTTATAAATTTTAATAAAAAAAAAAAAAAGACTTAATAATATTGGAATGTAACATTAAATAAATAGGTAGGTTAACATCTACTAAACTACTAACTTAATAAAATAATATTATGAATTAAATTTTTCATCATAAAAATTATAAATAATTATTTATTAATTATAAAAATTTAATTGTAAAATGTTAATTCAAAAAAATTTGAAAAAATAAATCAATAATTTTTAGAAAAACCTATAATTATTTAAGTATCCACATAATATACATAACAATTCCTACTTTTAAAAAATACTAATATATACAGGACCACATTTAGGGGGGGTATAACGGGTACAATTGTACTGGGCGGTAAATTTTTAAGGGGCGGCAATAGTTTTAAGGTAGTAAAGAGGTACAAAATGTTGAATAAATTATAATTATGATGGAAAGAAAAATAAATATTTTAATAATTTAAAACCTTTTTAACCTTTAAACATAACGCGCATGCCACAATTATAAGTGATAATCGCTGTTCATTGTTTATACCTACTTTTAAATATTGGAGTACTAAAGTTATTTTAATATTATTATTATTATTAGTATGAAATGTTAAAATTCATAATTTTTTTTGTATCATTAAATTATTCCTGTTTTATAAAATTTAAAAGTAATTATATTAGTGTATATTTTATATTTTCACAGGGAGGGGACAAATACTCCAACATATCTCCCTAACATACACCTATTCTTGAAACAGTAGAATGGTAGTCGTATACGAATAATCGTACATTTTCTTAGAAAATGATTACTCATACACGACCGCCGTTCTACTGTTTCAAGAACTAACCATGATGGAGGGGGGGATCGGTGAACGATTTAATTGTACCCAGCGCCAAAATATTAAATGTGGCCCTGAAAATATAGGTACCTATTGATAATAAAATTTATTATAAATTTAATGTAGGTACATATTAAAAATATATATATATATATATATTACAAACAAATATAATTAAAAATAAAGTAAAATTTATATTTATACATAACTTTAAATAAGAAACGTAAAATGTACATGTTCACTAAACTCAAATAACTATTTAAATTATTCTTAAAATCAAGAAAAATAATAAATATTTATTAGTATATATAAAACATTAAAACATTTTATTAAATTTTTTTTAATTTCCTCCTAATTTATAAATTATATTTTCAATTACCTATTAATATTTGATTTAAATATAATAATTATTAGGAAAGTATTGAACTAACATAATATTATATAGAAATTAGATATAATATAGTAAAGATATAAAATAATATTAGGTACTTACTATTTTTTTAAAAATAAAACATTGATTTATAAAATAATAAACAATTACCTACCTAATTATTAAAAAATTATGAGTTTTAATTTTTAAAGTTTCATTCTGAAACTTAGTTAAAAATAAAAAAAAAAATGTTACAAATAAGTGACATATCATAATATAACAAAAGTGATAGGTATCACATCTCTGTTATTGCAAAATTAGACTTATATCAAAATAGGCATTTATATTTTCTTTGTCTACTTTATTTATAACTATTAACACAAAGAAATACAATTTCCTAATCAGTTACTTATTTTATTAAGTTAAGTTACATGAACATGAAGTCCATTTTAGAATACTTGATTCTAAATATTTAATACTGAAAAAGCAATGCATTCAGCAAAATTTTTAAAATTTAATTATTTTTCTTACTATTTTAATATAAAATTAAAATTTATATAGTATTTTATAAAATATTTAAAAATAAAAAAGTTTTGAAAAATAATTAATAAATCATTAGGTAGTCTAATATCAAAATAAAATTAGCACATTAAATAATTTGTAATTTAAGTAAGTTAACAATATATTTAGATTAGGAAAATGAGTATAAGAAATGTTTCCTACAGTTATTCAATATTATAAAATTATAAAAAGACAAACCTATTTTAAATTACTATTTTATTAGGTAGGTAGTATCAAATAGGTAGGTAGATATTTCAAAATATAACTAATATAATATTTAATGAATGAAATAAAACCTAAGAAATTATCAAATTCAAATATATATAAATATAATGTATTAAAACTAAATTCTAAGGTATTTTTTTTATTAAATTAATTAGAAAATATTATTTTATACTTGTTAATATATTATTTTATAACATAAAAATCTTAAACTAAATAATTTGGAATAAAATTAGGTATACAAGGTAAAAAAATAATATAAAATTACACTTACTAAAAAATATAAATGAAATAAGTTTTCTTTAAATATAAATAACTACAATAGAAAATCTATAATGAATAGTGAATACTTAAACGATACTTTGTTAAAAAACAAATATATCAAATTATATACTAGTAGTTAATTTGTTAATAATAAATTTCATTTTAACTTTTGTTTACTTTATGCATTGTCATTTATCAAGAATATCTTGAAGAGTTGAACCTAACCTTCGAAGTTAAAGGAATAAAAATTCCATGACAAAACATTGTTTTGTCATGAAAAATTCAATTTGATGTGGCTCATATTTATTGGTAACATAATAGTGGTTACATCAATGAAGATTAGAGGCCAAACTGATAACTAAAAACAGAATACGAAATTTTAAAACGTGTCACGGCCATTGAACGGCTTAACAAGGCGCCATGTTCATAGACATTTTTAAGTTTAAGCATTAAAGCATGGATCTATAAACTAAGTTAGTTTACAATATCTATGCATTAAAGCATTAATTTATTGTAGCCAATGCAGAGTGACCAATTTTAGAAAAAATAGTAACAATAATATTGTATAAAATATTAACACTAAATAAAAACACTAAATTCTTTTTTTTATATTCATTATTTCATTAATCTATATATTTATTATATATAATTTTTTTAATAATAATAAAAAATTTTTTTTTTCAATTTTAAATAGTATTTGAAGCAAATTATCAGATCAGTTGACAGTAGTAGTTGTAGTTAATACCACAGATAACATATTGACGATGTTATCTGTGTTAATACCACGAACTAAGATATAGTATAGTATAGTTATCTCATATCTGTGGCTATGGCTCATTACTTATATCACAGAACATATCATAGAATAAAGATAAAACTTATACACTCTTGACTTATATACTCTATGCTCGAAGTCGAAACATCGAAATCAATTCTATGAATTATAATCGTGGTGAGTGGTGACCATAGATTAATATATGTGGTGGTGACAATCAACGATATTATTAAAAATATAATTTCTAGAAAAACGATAAATGCTTTACTTATAAATTATAATCAATAATCACTTTGATAGTTTGATGTCTATTTATTATTAATTGTAAAAATGGACACGAACAAAAGTGTTGATGTTGGTGTTGGTAATGGTGAGTTTATTTAATATTTAATAATATTTTTTAAGTTTATAATAACACTGTTTATTTAGTTAATACATTTGTATCTTTTTAAAATAGTTAAAGATAAGGAAGAGACAAAAATGGATATTGAAAAATCTACTAAAAGGGTTGATAAAAATGGAATAGAATATGTGATGTATGAAGAAAATTCTGTTGATATTGATGAAAATGCTGTGGTAAATATTTAATTAATTTCATATATATCTTATACCTATGATTCTTAATTAATGGAATTAAAGCTTTTTTTAATTTCATATGTTTCTAAGAAGATAATGAGAAAAATATATCATTAACTTATTTATAATATATTTTTCATACGCTAGATTTTTAAATTTATTTATACGATTATTAAATAAATAAGTTAACAATTGAAATTTTTTGATAGAGCAGTAGTTACATTGAAATAATTCTAGTTTAGTTACCCCTTTAAATTTTAATTATTATTTTTCAATGTATATTTCATTATCTTATAAATAATGTTGCTAACAAAAGTTTGTGGGAATTGATAGTTTTTGGGTTGTCATTTTAAGAACAATATTTTGGTAGGTTTATCATAACCTGATGCTGATGGTGTCGTACGTAATATATGACTTACCATAGGAACCAGGCATAGGCGTGCGCAAGGGTGCAGCAGATGGTTCATATGCTGCATCTACGATTTATTACAGCCTTTCGGGGCCAGTATAATTGGATTTATTGGCCGGTTCGAATGAATATTCGATATATGATAATATACTAAAGTCTAAAATTCGTAATTTTTAATTTATTTTCACTCTTTTGTTTACTCAAATTATTATAAAATACATTTTTGGATGTGTTTAAAGCTAAGATTAATGTAATATTGTAGTATAATATAAATTATAAAATATATTATATAGAAATAAGTGGTACTGATCTGTTATTGCCCGCCAATTAGGAACACGGCGATTACGAACTACATCAAACACATTATTTTATTTATACCTACGACAATTGAAGCTTTATTGGTTCAGTTGATTTTATTTAGCACTTATAGCAGTATGTCTATAGCTCTGTCCGTTTATTGTAGTTGTAAAATGAATGTCTCAAGATCGGTTAAATTATTTATTATTTTTATTTGTTGAACAATAAAACAACAAGAACAGATTTGCAATGTTAATGTTGAATATGTTATAGATCAATTTAAATGTATGGTACCAACTGAGAGAACTTATATTATAAAAAAAAAAAAAATTTAATAAGATTTTGATAATGTTTATATTAGACCTGATAGTTATATCTTATTATATATATATATATGTAACTTGTAATATTATTTAATAATATATAAGGAGACATATAATAAAAAAAGTTTCTAATAAATTATGATTTACAAAAAATATCCAGTATTCATAATATCTAATTAATATACATCATTCTAGATTATTATTTACAAGTTTTATTAATAATGTATTTAAATTTAAACTGATAATTAATAAAATTATGGCCGGTTAAATAAAAAAAAGGCCGATTTATTTGTTATGTCGCATTTGCGATTGGAGCCTGCGCATGCCTATGGAACCAGGGCACTGATTCTTAAATTGATTTCTTCGTACATTTTTTCTTCAACATTTTTATAATATAATATAATTTATTATAATTATTTGATATTTTAAGGTTGACTAGTAGAAGCAAGCTTTGTATGTAATACACTTGGAGCTCCGCTCCTTAGCATCGTTGCTTTATATATATAGGTATGACAAAACTATATCTAATTATCCTTCCTTAACCTCTCTGCAAGAAATAAACCACCAAAATGTCAAATTATAATGATAACTCAAAAAATATTAACTTCCTTCAAATTTTTGTTTGACTCTACCGTTTCTAACACAATAAAATATATTTAAAAAAAAATTACTGAAATTTGAGGGGTAGCTAAACTAGAATTATACTAGTACTATTTAAATTTAAGTATGTCAGTGTATGGTTTTTTCACAAGTTACATCATATGAATAAATATAAAATGATTTAATTTACTCAAGTATATGAGTATATATGCATTGTTATATACACTTTGTATAATATTGATATAGGTGCATTGATCAATGAACATAAAAAATAAAGTTTTAATAGGATAGATTAGTTTGAGTTGTTTTGAAATTATAGATAGAATAAAAATAAATTATTTAATTTTATTGTGGCTAATAAGAGTTGGATTTATTTTTATATTATATTTTTGTTTTATTGTTATAAATATTTATAACATTATTCACAGCCAATTAATGTATTTCATTAATTTGTTTATCTAGGAGTTAGATTTAAATCATCAACAATTGGGTAAAATTGAAAATTTTGAACGAATGCAAAATTTACGTTCATTATGTCTTCGTTGGAATCATATAAAAACCATTGAAAATTTGCATATGCTTGTTACTTTAAATGAATTAGATTTGTATGATAACCAAATAACTAAGATTGAAAATCTTTCTTGTCTTCTAAATTTAAAGTAAATTGATTTTTTAAATTGTTTGTATGTATATTATAATTTAATATATTTCAGAGTACTTGATTTATCATTTAATCGTATAAAAGAAATTGAAGGTCTTGAACAGTTAATAAATTTAGAAAAATTGTTTTTGTCCAGCAATCGAATAACTAAAATTACAAATATTAATCATTTGGCAAAACTTCAAATGTTAGAATTGGGTGATAATAAAATTAAAGTAAGTATTAAACACATAATAAAGATTACACAGAACATGTTGCAAATTTTAACCCAGCTTTTAACCCATATAAAAGCATCAAAATAAGTCATCATAATGAAAAGTATTATTGCTTTTTACTTATGCTCCAAAAATTATAATTAAAGCACAGTGGTGTAGCTAGAGTAATTTTTCTTATTAATTTATTTTCTAAGATTTCCAATAAATATTTTAATTATTATTGTAATAAAAAAAAAATTAAATACTCTTATATTTATTGCATGTACATTTTAAAATAATAATAAATATTTCTTTCATATTTTCATAAAAAAAGAACTTATACGTAACAATATACATATATATAATGAAATCTCAAATATTAAGTGGAGAATTATCTATACTATACAATATGATTATATAAAATATATCTATGAATTTGTAATATTTCTATATGGTTGAGTGTGATATGATAATGGTCGTGTGATATTCGTTTAATGTGAAACATATGAAAAAATTATTTTACACATTAGTATTAACGTATTATGAGTGATGACAATTATTATAATTATACATATTAAATAAAAATTAATGTAAATTTTAAAGATAATTTTTTTTTTAATTTTATATGTTTTAAAAATATAATTACGAGTAAAATGTTTGAAAAATAGGTAGACCCGGCACTATCAGGTTTACCCATTGGCTACACCACTGTTAAAGCACTGTAAAATACCACTTTGAATCTTTGTTCTATCCATTGTATATGATTATATTTTATATAATATAGTTTTTAGATAAATTACTAGTTTTATACAATAAAATAATAAATTAAATCCAACGTTTAGTTTTACATTACTAATTATATATTTTTTCTTTTACAGACAATTGAAAATATTGAATGTCTTACAGGTCTAACTGAATTATATCTTGGAAAAAACAAAATCGATAAAATTCAAAATTTAAATACATTGACAAATTTAAAGATACTAAGCTTGCAAAATAACAGTTTAATTAAAATTGAAAATCTCAATAATCTGATAAAACTCGATGAATTGTATTTATCTGAAAATGGAATTGAAATTATTGAAAATCTTGAAAGTAATATTAATATTGGAACTCTTGATTTGTCTATGAATAAAGTTACTAAAATTGAAAATATTATTCATATACAAAATTTAAAAGAACTTTGGGTAAGAATATTTATTGTTTATTACATGACAATGAATAAATAAATAATAAAATATAAACTATTTTATGTACTTATATATATATATATATATTTTTTTTTTATACAAAATGTATGATTTAATAAGGTAATATAAAATATGTTTTTAGATTAATAATAATGAAGTGAATGATTGGAGTAATGTTGAAATTTTGAAGCAGATGAAAAAATTGGAGACTATTTACTTAGAAAATAATCCCATAAGCAAAGATAGTGCTTATAGAAGAAAAATTAAATTAATTATACCTTGGATTATACAAATTGATGCTACATTAGCTAGATAAATTATTTATATAAACTAAAAACTTCTATTTATACTGAGATTATATTTTTTTCTTAATAATTATAATTCAATATTTTATATTATATTGCTACCCATTAAACTTTAAAGAAAAAGTAATATTGTAAATAATTGCACTATACTATTCTGTGTCTTTGTAAGACAGTGTACTTAACATTAAATATTTTGTCATTGTAAAATAAAAATACTGTTTTATAATATATAGAATTAATCATTTAATATATTAAGTTTAACAACAGAATTTTCATCGATTGGTTCAATAATTTGACCCATTTGTGTAACAACAGGTGGTACAATAAGTTTATGGAAAACAGTCTCTGGTATCCATGTACGACCAACTGGTACTTTTATAGTTTCTTCATATTCTTCAACATTTTTAAATGGATATGGTAATTCGGAGACCTAAAAAAAAGTAATATTAATAGTAATTGATATCAAATGATAAATGGGTATATAAATAATATAATATATTCTTTTGTATTATATTTATAATTTATATAAATATTTTATAATTTATTTAAAATATAAATTATAAGCAATAATAATAGCTCAATTATTAAGAGAAATAATTTACAAATATCTATAAATTACAACTGATAAAGAATAACAGAAAATAAATCTTACTAAATGGGATTTAATAGAATCATCAGCATTTTCATGTATAATAACTTTTTCTCGGTTAAAATCTTTACGGGGTGGCTTAGCAGGAATTCTAAACATGCCCATGTTGGTTTTTTTCCTAAACATTCTTTTTCTGATATTAGGGCCACCCCAACTTCCCCATCCAGGAAGTGAAGTTTCTATTTTCGGCTTGGACTTTTCTTCTAACTTTTTCTTTTCCTCTCTAAACATTACATAATAATATGTAAGAAACAAAAATTAATAATATGTATAATCAAAATATTAATCAATTGTACTATATTAAATATTATGTTTATAAAAAGATGACTTATGAATAATGCAATATTAAGACTCCTAAAAATCACAATTTTTTTTTAGTAAATACATACTTATTTTTTTTTTTTGGATTTTGGTGTCTTAATAGAATAACTTTATAACTGTCTACTTTAAATAAATTTTACTATATTTATAAATACTTGAATTCATTAATGATATCATCATCAGCAAATGCTTCTGCAATCAACTTTTCTTGTTCATTATCATTGTCATCTAAATGATCTTCTACATGTGGCATTTCTTTATTATCTAAATTTGTTTGTGACACTTTTAAAAATTTAGTAGGATCAATATTTTGAACTTGTTTTAATGATTTGTCTAAATTTGTATTATCCAACGTTTGGTTATCTATAACATTTTCAGGATCTCTTATATCTTCTAATATTTCACCATTTTCATATAAAGGTTCATTAAATTCAGCCTTTGTACGTTTAACATTCATTTTTAAGTAATTACTATCAATTTTTTTAACTTTACGTTTACTAATGACTTTATTAGATATTTGAACATCACTTTTATTAATATTTACTAATTTTTTATTAATTCTATTTTTTAATTCAGAATCAATATTTTTAAATGTGTTTTCAACATCTTTGTGTATTTTATTTTTTTTTGAATTGATATCTGCATCTGATGACACAAACCAAATTCCGGAAACCGTATGAATGACTTTAACTTCATTTTTTTTTTTACCGTTTAATGTATTAGAACCAATATTTATGTTTTTATTAATTACTTTAGATTTAAATTTAACATTTGAAGATTTATTTTCTATCTCTCGAGGATCAATAATTTTTAAAATATCTACATCGCTTTCTTCATCACAAAGTGATAAATCTTGAATTTTTATGCTTTTAACCTTATTTTTAAAAATATTTTCATTAATTTCCTTTTTTTTATCACTTTCATCTATATTATAATCTCCTGTTTTATCAATTTTATTTTCATCAAATTTCACATTATCTTCCAAATTAATATTTGTTTGATTTTGACCATTATTATTATCATTATCATAGTTTTGTTTAACAAAACTTTTATAACCAGCTATAAAATTTGTGAATTCTTTCTTTTCCGCTAACCAAGGATTATCAGGATCAATGACTTGTTCAATTATTTCAATTTGTTCATCGTTTGAATAATCAGAATCATCTTTATCATTCAATGATGGTCCAACTTTTTGAGTTAATTCTTTACTTTTTCTTAATTGTTCTGCTAAAGCAATTCGGCTCTAAATAAATATATTCATTACATATATTATAACAATTAGAATAGATATTAATAATCTTAAATATGATTTGTATAACACTTACTTCTTTATCGTATTTGGCTCTAACAACATGATTCCGAGCCCATTGTCCAGTAGATTTATGTCTTAAACTAGCACGTTCTTCAGCTCTAGTTTTTTCAATAACATTTAGTTTATCTAATGCAGCTACTGGATCTGTATCTTGTAGTTTTTCAAATTCTTTTATTTGTTCTTTGGTTTTTTCTTTTCTTAACAACCTATGATATTTTTTGCTTTTAATTTTATTTTGTCTATGCGCTTTAGCATGTCTATATGATTCTTGAGCACGAAATTTAGCCATTGTTTTACGTTTTTCTAATAACTCTTTTAATGTTAATGGATATTTCTCTTTCTCTTTTTCCATCCAAGATATTTTCTAAAAAGTTAAATCATTTTATTTAATACATGTACATAATATAAATAGCATTTTAATTAAAATAAAAATATTACTAAATTGTTTTGTTTTTGTTGAATAATTTCACTAGATTGTAATATATCAGTGATTTTTTTTTGTAAATCTGTTGGCTGAGAGAAACCTTTAGTGAAGTCAACCATACGATTATCAAATACTTTAACTTCATTACTTTTGAGAGGAAATTGTAATTGGTCAGCTGCTTTATTTTTTTCAATAACAGCAGACCATCTACTTATGTGTTTTTTGAAATTACCATAAGCAACAGCTCTTTTAATCTAAAATAACATAATTTTTAATTGATATTATATCAAAAATAAATTAAAAAAAAAAATTAAAAATGTTGATAGTAATTACATTAAAAAAAAAAAACAAATTTTAAACATTATATCTTAGGTATGTTAAAAACATAAAGTTTACCTTTTCAGCATGTACTTTATCCAATGGTTTTTGTAATAACTTTTTAGTTGAATTAACTACTTGAATTTTTTGTCTTATTCGAGGTGCCTTTTTTTTTAATACATTTGTTAAATCATTAACATTTGTAGATTGTTGTCCACTTGACAAGTGAAATTCAGAAACTTGTAAACTTGGTTCATTGCGAGTGGTTGGCTGTATTCTAAAATGTAATTATATAAAATAATCAATTATTTTGCAGTTCTTGTACCTACAATATTAATTATTTACTTTCGTTTAGTTTTGGATGTAATAGTTTGTAATAATTGTCTGTGCTTCTCTTGAGAAACATCATCTATATCTTCATCAATTAAAGAATTTTTTATCGGTGAACTAACCATATTTAATTCAATAAATGGTATATGATTTGATATTTCAAATTATTAATTTGTTTTAAATTTGAATTTTCTAAATCACGTGTATGAAAACCGCAGAGAGTATATATTATATTGTAATTGTAGACATCATAGATTAGAATACCTTGGTAGACATTAGTACATTACAGTTTACTTTACAGAATGAATTTTAATTCATTACAGATTTACATCACGGTATAGATAACCTAACCTAACTATACAAGATAAGATATCTTCTATACCTTGGTTACATGGAGGGTAGGGGTCCCTGGCAGCTGGCCGAAAGATGATAAGAACTCAGTTCGAAAATTGGCTGCGTTAATTGATATTTTTGTATTTATATTTGGTTCATGACGAAATAACTAGTTTACACTGGTATATACTTACTTAAGACCATAGAGTAAGACACAAAAAAAAATCTCAAAGTTTTTTTCAAGTGGAAGAGATGCTCGCTACGCCTTACCGGCTTCGCTCACTTTTCAAGCGCCGCTTTGCGGCATTTTTCGTGATGAAGGGGCTGCACCCTAAGGGACTAAAGCATACCTACTTAATACCATAGACCTACAAACCATATAACCCATAATTTATAAATTATAACAAAACACAAATAAAATATAAAGGTGTAACAGACAACTACAGTTTAAACTGTTTAAAGTATTAATAAAATAATAAATAATAATGATAATGATGAATGATAATATGTTATCTATATAATATAAAGGTTGAAGATTTTGACTTCAAGAAGAATTCTACCAATTTAACGTTTCAAACGTTGGTACGAACGTTTGAAACGTTTACCGCTCTTTGAATTTGCTCCATGTTACATTGGTACTGTCTACTGTGGTAGTGGTTAACTGGTCAGTGAGATTTTATACTTTTATAGGTGTCGTGCGTGTATCTTGTGCCGGGTGATGTGTATGACGAAAAAAAGTGTACGAAGACGAACGACGAATGTCGGAACGTCATACAATACAAAATTTTGTGTTTTTAAAAAAAATAA
>JAIUCT010000001.1:7585144-7641516 GCA_021307375.1 Tetraneura akinire | reverse complement strand
TCTTCATATACAGGGAAATTATGTTCTTGAGAGTACAAAAGTGGAAGTCGATTGCTAATATGGTATGCAGCCATGCAATGAACACATCACAATCAAAGTGGTTTGACTGCACTGGACTCTTAGCTTGTGAGAAAACCTATTGATTTCCATATTCACTATATTCAGATTTAAAGAATTCTATTATCAATTCTGCTGTATAGTTGTGCAATTGATTGAAACTGTCAAATGAAAGTACTTCTTTTGTTTCCAAGTCCACCTCAATTAGGATCCAATGAAAACAGATTTGTCTCCCCCTAGTAGTTAATACTTTCGTATAACTGCCCCAATAATGGTCTTAACAACTCCGGCTTGTTTCGGAATATTCTGCCAACATTTTGTACAAGAGCTTTTAGGTTCCTTTTCTTGAAGACTTGTATTCTCCTACAGGTGGTCAATACTAACGGTGGTCCTACTAATTTTACTGTTTGGTATTTTTATAAACTGTTTGATACAGCTTCAGTAAGGCAGTAAATGCTTTTTGTTTATCATAGTGAATTCAAATTCCACTATGATGAATTTTATCTGAGAACTAAAATAGAAGTCAATATTAATTTGTGTGTTACAAGTTCATTATTTTTGTTATTAATTTTTTTGTCACTTATGTGACCAACGCCTTACAGTGCGAGCTGTCGTGAGTTTTTCTTTTTTTGTTCTTGTTCTTTCTTTTCTTCGTTTGTGTGCTTGCATCTTTTGACTTGGTGATTTGTTGAATTTGATTCTATTTGTTTTTATTTTGTGTAATAATTCTACGTTTTTCTAATTCTTCATTTTGTGACGTGCGAATATTTTGCATGTTATTTTGTGTAAATTTTATTTGTTCATTTAGAAGTCGACATTTAGCTATTTTTAATGTCCAATGTCCACAATCATATCCATTTAATTGTTGTGGTGTTGGCGCTTGTATGATTTTCTAATATGATGGCGTTATGACGTTATGTTATTATATTTTTCCCATTTTCGACTAAATTTACATAGGTGACATATTTTCGTTAATTCATATTTTAGTCTCTTCACCACTCATTAATTCATTATTAATGGTACATTTGTTTTTAATAATTTTTCTGTTCTCGCTATTTCAACTATAGTCTCTATAAAATGTTTTACAACTAAATCCATTTCTTCAGACCCGCGGAAAATGATGGATGACTGTGGTTTATTATATTGATTCAGTAATTCTATTGAAACGTATTTTGATGTAATTACATTTATTCCAAAAACTCATCGGATGGTGTAATTGAAAAATATCGGTATTTAATTTCCGGTATTATAATTATGTTATGTCCATTTTGTTTTTCTGTTTTCTCGCCGTTGTTTTGTATTCAGAATTAACATTATTTAATATATTATTTATATTATAATATATATTATAATGATATTATACTTTACAATAACACATTTTACGACATAGATTATTAGTTACATAGAATAAAGGTTTCCACGGACTGTGAATCTTCTGCTTCCAGTAATACATTATTTATAATTTCTAGTACGATAGGTCGGTTTGTAACACAGTTGTATTTCAATATAAAGCTATATATCCATCACACGTATGATTAAATTAATGCAATAAGTATTCTTAGGATTTCAAATATTTTCTCATAGATGGGGCCTGCATCATCAGGTAGAGAATAAAAAGCATATTTCAGTGATACCAAAATGTCGAACGATTTTTTTGAGTTAGTTTATAATAAAAATATCATCTAAATTATTTATAAAGTTAAAAAATTGTTCTGGTGGAACGTTCAAGTTTCCATAAGTGGAATTACTAGCATTTTTATAGGCTTTGAAATAAATAAAGATGAGTGATCTATTTGATTTTGGTTTTTGGCATAATTGAAACAAATATCACAGCTGTGTTTATGAAGACACTTATTTAATAAATAGCCACAAACATACGCTAATGCATTTCTAGCAGGAAAGGTTAAATCACGGTAATCTACGGTTCCTACTTTTAAATTACAAAAAACAAAAGGAGTTTTCTCTGGATATAATATACATGAATTGGTTAATGGAAAAGAAATGTCACCAATAGAAGTTAAAATTTCACTCAAGCCGTCTATGCAGTTGCATCCATCTGAATGTTTGAAGAAGTTCAAGAAAAAAATTTTTCTTGAAAGTCCACAAAAATTGTATTGGTGTAGGATTTACATTGTTTCCATTTTGATTTCGAAAATTCCCAAAAAGATTTTCAAGATTATTATAAAATTAACATTACTTTTAAAATAACTATTTGGTTTTGATTAATATAACTCCCTTGAGTTATACATA
The DNA here is from genome assembly GCA_021307375.1 of Tetraneura akinire. Taxonomy (NCBI): domain Eukaryota; kingdom Metazoa; phylum Arthropoda; class Insecta; order Hemiptera; family Aphididae; genus Tetraneura; species Tetraneura akinire. The sequence goes on along the minus strand of JAIUCT010000001.1, from coordinate 7,639,209 downwards.
TGTTATGGTCTATAGAGTTATATATTTAATCTTTAAATTAATTACTTACCACAATTTAAAATCTATTGTCTCAACAATTGTATATCTTTTGGAAAACGTTATAATTTAAGTCCTGGTTCTAAACGAGCACTTTTGCCACATCGTACATACGCGCACTTATTTCCACTCGTGACATGTCGAAAAGTGGTTTTATATCATAATCTTATAACTTTAAACTTTAGTATAGGACATATGCTATTATATTCATATTATGAATTAGAAAAGTTAACAAAATTAACAGTTTACAACGATTAAAATTTTAATATTTTTTTATCAGCAATGATTAATTTGATATTAATGATATTAGTAATAAGATAACTTAAGTTATTTTTTAACAGAGTGTGACATGATTTTTTGACACTTTCTTGGAATATTTTGTCGAGGAATTGCAACTGAGATGTAGGCTTTTACTTTTGACACTCCAGATCCCGATTTCTTAGTAGCCTTAGTTTTTTCTAATGATTTTCATCATACGATATGACATCTACAGGATCCATGATGTATTTAAAAAAATATAGTGTACTTAAACACGCAAAACCCAATAAAAAAAATATAGTGTACTAAAACACGCAAAAACCAATTAAAAAATATGTGTAAAACACGCAAAAACAAAACACTTCGTGAATGTACGGCAAAACGTAAGACAGTAAACGGTTCCAGTTCGGTTCCTAAAAAACTAAAATTTCGGTTCCCGTTTCTTTTCAGTTTTAAAAAAATATAAAATCTCGGTTTCGGTTCCATTGAGGTTTTTAAATTTCGGCTATTGGTTTTTTTCGGTTTTTATAAAATGCTACTTACAGCATATGATAATGCACTAGGTCTATTAAAAGGATTTATTGGCTCATAAATTGATTCATACAAATTTGATGCCTAAAATAAGTATATTATAATAAATGATTATTTGATAACCAGTTTCACATTATATTATAATTTTTTATAGTATAATATATTATATGTAAATTTACATTAGTAATCTTTAAATTAATTACTTACCACAATTTAAAATCCATTGTCTCGACAATTGTTTACACGTACAAAACACAATATTAAAGTTAACCAGTTATGAAAACTACAATAACGGTCACTTATATATAAATCTAACTAACTTTAATAATCACGAGATCATAAAACGAAAATATTTAGGTTACTTACGTAAAAGAGGCAGACTGCTGAACTTGGAAGAAACACACAAAGCAACATTGTGTATAACAAATTATAATTTAAACTACACTAAGTGACAGATGTAATCTTAACATGTATATTAAATTATTTATACAACGATGACAAACAATAAACAATTTTTAGTTTTTAAAAAAAAATTTTTGACCAAAATGGGAAAATATTAAATATAATTATTTTAATATAACAAAAATTAAACTACTAACAAAACATTATTATACCTAAGCAAACATAATTCAAAATATATGAAAAATAACGAAAATGTAATTACTAACAAAATATTATACTAAGCGAACATTATTTAAAAGAAGAATAAATTACTAATAAAACATTAATTTAAGTAAAATTATTAAAAAAAAAATAATAATTAATGTTTTAAAGCTAACCTTATAAGATATTAATAATAATATATATGAAAATAATAAAAAACAAGTTAACTTCTTTAAGTTACAATATTTAATAAATATGTCATTAATTCATTATTTACTATAACTATATAAAATTTCAATTTACACATTTTAATTAATGACACCAATAAACAATTACACAGAAATTTCGAGAATATTGCAATATTGGAATAAATGAAAAATAAATATTACGAAGAATAATATTCTACAAATATACGAGTACATAATAATCGTTCTGTGTACCACAATATATTATAAATCAACATACAACAGAGATCATAACAATATACTTGTAAAATATCATGAAATACAATTTTTTTACGGACATTACTTGTAGCTTGATTTCACAAAAATCTCGAATTAACCATAACGTAAATACGCGTTGACCATCGTGTTATACAATAAAAATAAGACTAACAACAAAATGGTCACAGTCCTTAGACACTCTTAAAAGTACTTAAAACACTTGCCTTAGAACAATGGTTCTCAACCATTTTCTATTTGTGTCACCTTTATTAACGATTATTATATACTTGGTCACCCTACAATCGAAATATAGTTACAGTAATTATATTAATGTATTGAATATCAAGGTCTTTATTAAACAACAGACGTTACTCCGACGTAATGGTCATTAAGACACTAGATTTTATTTAAAAAAAAATTAAATTCTCTTATTTTTTCTTATACCTTCAATAATTTATGTCACCCTTATTAATTATGTCACTCCAGGGAGACATGTCACCCCGGTTGAGAATCACTGCCTTAGAATAATAGACACATAAAAACACCACACTATATAATTAATAATGAGTTAGAAGAAACGACGATTATTATACTAACTCGCACTTATAAAATGTCATTACGTGCGCATACATATCTTAATGTAGCCAATAGATAACCCTACTAAATAATAATAATATACTAAGGCACAGATGTTAAAATATTTAAAAAACTTAAGTATAATTTTTGTTAATATTAAGAAATATTATAATTAGATTCTATTACTCATATATGAAACTAACACTAGCCATAAGAATTGTAACACTTATTTTATATAAATGACCAGTTGATATACATAAAAATCACAAACTAAATACTCATTCTATACGCAAAAACATATTAAGAAGATCAGTATAATTCGGAAGGATAATTCACATTAAGGCGGTACGGTCTCGGTGTCACCGTAGTCCGCACTCTCAGTGGTGGATGAAAGGATGGGTCCACTTGTCTGACGAATACAAATACGTACCGATCTGACGAGGTGTCGTAGACTGTCGTTGTCGGTTAGCATGTCTGTGTGGCGGTGTGTCCGGCTTGACTGGCGGAGGCCAAAAGCTCCACCCGATTCGCCGTTTAGGTCGAGCAGCACAATTCAGTCGTCCCTTCGAGTCTCCTTTCCATAGTTTGATTGGAGGTCTCGGTGTGTACTAGCGCACCGCCTAGGTTGGTGGCTGACTAGGAAGACAGATCGCGCCCGACATCGTTCGTACAGGTGTACGCACCATATCGGGCCGTGTCAACATCAACACACACATATCTCGATAATTGTACTAAATTCTATTTCTTCAACATTGAATATAAATCAATATAAAATGACGTTAGCTGGTATACAAGAGAAAAAATTGATAAATACCAGGAAATAATATATGAAAATTCACATAACACAATATATTCCTTCAACACAGATTCCATTAACAAATACATCTCAAACGGTGTAAATGGAATCAAACGGTGAATCAAAACTAATATTTTTATAAAGTAATTATTAATATTTACATCGAATTATAAGAATCATTGGACATTAATATGTGCAAAATGCAGAAACAAAAAACAAATACATCAAACATTTGACAGTCTGCATATTTGTAATACTGACCACCCAAATTTTGTACTCAAATTCCTAATCGAATGGAAAAAATATAATAACATAACACCATCACATTGGAAAATCATACAAGGGTCAACACCACAACAATTAATTGGGTATGATTGTGGACCTTGGACATTAAAAATAGCTAAATGTCTACTCCTAAATGAACAAAAATCAAATTTTCGTAAAATGACATGCCAAATATTCTCATGTCACTAAATGATGCCGGCAGTACACATTCGCCGAGATAACGCGAGAGCAACCGAGCGCGAGAATGAACTGGATGCGCTCGTGTCGCCTCGACAGCGCTCGGTCTGGAGGCGGTTTTTTGTGCACGAGTCAAAGGCGACGAGACAAATTCAATACTAAACAAAAAATGTGAGGGCCTGTAAGCCGAGATAAACCGAGAATGTTCTACGTGCACTCGCGCTTCCTCGCCTTGCCTAATGTCTCAACGAGAGTCTCGGTGAATGTGTACTGCCGGCATGAGGAATTAGAAAAACGTAAAATTATAACAAAAAAGAAAAACAAACACACTCAAAATCAACAAATCACCATGTCAAAAGGTGCAAGCACACAAACAACGAGAAGAAGAACGAACAGGAGCAAAAGAAGAAAAACTCAAAAAAAATTTGGATGACTAAAAACAAAACCATAGGTAATATATACTCGTATATATATTTTTTTTTTTGTCTCTTTATCTCTAAATGTAAATGTATATCAATGGTGTCAATATACGCATATAAGCGAAAATTAATAATATTGTAATAATATTAACAATTAAATATAAAAAAAAAAAAAAATAATGTCAAGTTACACAAAATATAAATCAAAATGTATATCTATACTAATAATTAAAACGTATAATAAAATACTAACATAGATATAAAAAATAAAAAAAAAAAGTATACAACTAAAACTAACAATTTTATATTATATTCATTAATATTTACACACATTTTGTATCACTACTAACCACACATATATTATACATTTTATTATATAAATACTATATTATACTAACACTAGAAATTATGATATATTTTATTTGATAACTATACATATATGATATTACATATTATAAAGAAAATAAAAAAAAAAACTTACACTATTTATTAACAATTATTTTTATAATATTAAAAATTATATATTTATATCGATAATTTCTGATATTTGTGTTACAAAACCAATGTATTTTTATCATATTATATTCATACTTCATATTTAAATATGGATGTAAAACATCATTATTATGCCATATTGTATAACATATAAAACTTTGTAAAATTATTTGATTTAAACAATAAACCGTGGGAACACGATATAAAAAAAGACATGTGTGCAATTTTTAATATATTAATATTGGTTTTTATTTCAATAAATGATAAAAGAAATATAGTGATGCAATACGACTAATACCAATCATATTAAAGAATACCCTTCTCACCCCCACTACAAATTATACTAAAATATTAATCTTGTACAATATTATACAGCGCTCCCTATTAACAATTATTTTAATTAAACAAGTGGGGATTCCAGGGAGCTTGCCTATAAAAAGCCGTTGCAGCTACACTTGACTGACCTTTTTTTCGCACACCCGATTGACCACTCAATCCAATGTTCCGACTCCCGTTTTTCGCATATTAATATTTTCTTAAGGGCCATGTAAAACTCTGTGAGATTGCATACGTATTCGCGGGCCTCATAGTTGTTTGTCTCATGTCATCCATTTAATTTATCCTTTACGAATGCGCGTATGTTCTACTGCATGGTTGCTGACGGATTCTCGGACCATGTTACTAGAGCTATGCGTCTTCATTAAATTGTATATATTTTTGTCACATTGGTTTTAGTCGTACTTGCTTTACTGATCTGTATTCATATTTAATACGTAAGGTATATCCTATGTATCACGTAGACCTGGATAATAAGTTAATGTGGTGATTTTCGCATAACGTGACACGTCCATTGAGTGGATGGGAAACGGTGATATCACGCATTAATTCTATATTACAATACAATCTTGTTTGTTAAGGAGGCTGCCCTAGTGGATGTGCACTTGAAGAAATTGTTGTGTTGTACTTACAACTTGCCCAAGCTCTAAGTTCACTGTTCCTTTATTGGACATTAAACTTGTGCTGGTGTCTAAGGTAATTAAACAAATAAGGTATATCACGACAGATCGATAGTAACGAGTATCGTACCACTCCCAGTATTTAATATTTAAATTCAACGTCGAGGATCAAAGGAAATCGTAAGTACAATTATAATAATATTTTCGTAGTGGAATGGGGAGTAGGATTAATATTATAATGCGACAGGACATCACAGATACGAATAGGTTTCATACACACGTACTCCTTTATTATATTCACCGGTTCTCCTTTAATTTTTATTCATATTATTTTATTCCTATTATTTTTATTCTATTACACAATATTTCTCTAATTCCCGAATAATTTTTTTATTTATTTAAAATTAATACATTAGCTATTATAAATTGTAATTTACTTACTTGTATAATATTGACTAACACGCTTATATTTTAAGATATAACTAGAATAATATAACTCGTATAAGAATATAAATAATTGTTATGTGTCGAAAATAAACTCTTCTTTTAAATAATAGCCAAGACACATTTAGATCTTATTTCACAATAATAAAAATAATAAAAATAACATTAAATAAAATTCGATTTATAAAGTAACGTAACTAATAATTATATTAATTAAATTAATTTAGTATTGATGTGTCAGTTATCAACATTCGTATAATCATATATATCTTGGTGACTTTTGAACTCATTACCCCGAAACCCTTCCGACATAGGAAGGAAGGTAATAATACTTAAATTAATATTCTTTATAATAACACTATTTCCCTATTCCAACCAAATAACTCACTCATACCATAGCATCCATTCCATCTCTTATATTTTAATTATTTTCGTGTTATTACATCACATACCATATATTCCATTATTTTCCCTTTCTTTAATATTTTTAATATTTTCGTGTTATTACAAAGTGGCGCCCAACACAGGTTTAGTTTCAATTTTTGATACTAAGAGCTACACCAGATATATATGAAAACAAATACGTATTCACATCGATATTAAATTGTTTTACAAAAATTATTAATCATACGCATACTATTTATTATAAAATTATTTATATATATATATAAAAAAAAAAACAAAGCAGATATAAAATAATACGTACTAAAGTAAAAAAATATTATTTATTTATACATTTACGTACATAATTATATAAAAATATAAGATAAATATAATTATCAATAATTATAATTACAATTTATAATTTTCATTCCTAATATTCTATATATTAAGAAATTTTATTTGAAAACGTATATAATACGTAAATATAATAATTAAAGACACAAATGCTTGCTTACTAACATAGATTTTAGATATAATTACAAGCTTATTGTTATTAATTATCACATAATCACCCACCTCTCATAAATATCATAAACAGAATATAAATATATTATGAATAAAATTGCATACAAATAATAATTTAATGAATATAAATATTTTAACACACATTTTTATGGATAATACCAACAACATAAACACTATTGACGACAACGAGGATTCTGAAAATATTATTAAACAAACATGCACTATATGGGTCTATACCGCTAACCTAAACACTGTTAGGAAACAATAAATAAATATTACCGGAAATTTAACTGACCTTCGAAATAGACTTTATAAGATATATTAAGGGTGATTGGATTCTCGCGGACTTTGAAAACAATCCTTTCGAATTCGCAAATATTAACAATACTAAAATGACTGACAAAACTCCTTTTTTCAAACCTAGCAATTATTTCGGGTGCCATACATGAAAACATAGATACATTTTTAAATAAATATAATAGGGCGAGTTCAATCAACAATTGGACGTCAGAACAAAAAAAACTATTTTTACCGATTTATCTATCAGATACTGCTCTAAAATTTTTCGATAATATTGAATTAACAAATAAAAATGCCACTTGGCAAGAAATAGAGGATGCATTAAGATTAGAATTTGAACCTACAGCGCAAAAACATATGCTTAGGATTCTACTAAAAAAAAGAAAACAACTATCTGACGAAACTATAACATCATATATTAACGACATTGAAAATCTATGTTATAGAATTGATCCCAAAATGAACCAATCTGAATTAGTGTATACAATAATGAAAGGATTAAAACTGGATATAGCACGTTATGTAGGGATACTAAATAACAATAACTGTTTTAGAACTAAAAAACAACTTGAGAAAATATGAATCAATTGAATTTATGATTAATGGGGAAACAACACAAACTCCTGACGAGATTAGGAGAGCTGTAATCAAAGAACATGTTAATTCAATCGAAGATAATAACAATAAAAACCAAATTAATACTCTTATTGCACAAGTTTCAAATTTAGAGTCGATGTTACAGAGTTTAAACCTTAATAGAGGAAACAATGACACACCATATTATAAATATAATAACAATTACAAAAAAAATTATAACAATAATTCTAATCAAAAATTTCCAAATAATTGAAATAATCAATACACACCAAAAATACTGTATAATAATTTTAACGACAACAATAGGTCCAATAATAATTATAATAATAACAATGGGTCTAATAACAATTATAACAAAAAATATAATAATACCACAAACAATCAATTCCAAAAATTTCCAAAATACAATGATAATTATAACTATACACAACGACAAAATTATAGCAACAACAACTTCATGGATAATAATAATTTAAGTCCTATTCATCATAATAAAGAAGATAATTCTGATAACAACACGATTAATATTTTCTTAAATCATAAACCTGGTGAAAATGTATCAGGGGACAATAACTGCGGTTTATACGCAGTATGTAACGCGTTAAATGACAATAAAATTAACAAGATTACGTCTATATTAGAACCAGAGCCGGATTATGGTTTTTAGGGCCGTAAGCATATTCATATAAATGGCCTACACACAATTTTCATACACTTAAAAACATCAATTGTATTTTCAATTAGTTATCACAAATAAAATTAAAATAAATATAATTTACATTTGAATCTACATTTAAAAATTTGAATTCGTATATTAATTTTCTTTATCATTACATTATTTTATTATTAATTACTATATATATTTATATATTAAATTATTAGAATTTTGTTTATTTAATATTATTGGCATCTTTCTTGCTTTTTGAAATGAAAAATCTTCAATAATTGTCTCGTAATTTATATAGTTTTCAAAATTTCACTTTCTATAGACAAAATGGCCAAATCGTTTAGATGTTCTTACTTCGTATGTTAAATTAGATCTTAATGCATTTTTTAGTAATTTTAATCTTGAAAACGATCTTTCTCCACTACAATATTGGTGCACATGGAGTGTAAGATATAACCGTAAAATTTTTTCTACATTTTGAAAGCATTTCGAAACGTTTAAGTTTAAAATCATTTTATATAAATTTATAAATAAAATTATTAGAAGTATTATATATGGGCAGAATTTGATTTTAAATATATAAAAATTATGGGCCGAATTTTTTTTGGGCCGTAAGCAATTGCTTATTTTGCCTACCCTTTAATCCGGCTCTGATTAGAACTATTAGAATTACTTAATTTATCAAAATTACCAAATTATCGTGAATACATCACACATAATATTAATCAAATAAAAAGATGAGCTGATACTCCTGCCGCACAGGATACAGGTGTGCGAATCATAGCGTTTAATTTTAATTCGAATTTGAATGCAATGATAAACCATTGCATTCGTAAAAACGATTCTGAGCGAAGTTCAGTCAGATTATAATTTTCGTTTGAACTAAAAATATCAACTTAAAACAGCTATAAAAAAAAATTGAGATTAGGGATTTTTCCAATATTTTAGTATGATGTTAAGTAATATGTAAGTATACTTCAGTAAAATTTTCAGACCCTAATATCAAAAATTGCTAATTTTATCAAACATTATATACGTAAAAACGTGAATTTTACGAAATATTCAAAGTCCTATATTTTGGAGAAAAGTTAATGTAACGGTTCCAAAATTATACCACATATATATAGTAGCTATGTGAACATCCAAAAAAAATTTCAGGTCTCTATCTTAAAAATTGCCCGAGTTATCGTGAAATATAGAAATTGAATTCGTCAAAATTTCATTTTTCGTGAAAAATGCCGTTTTTTCGTCATTTTTTCGAAGTTTTTTCTACCGCTTATAGTCAATTTTGAGAAATTCGAAAAATGACCTAAATAAAGTACCATCTACATCCACTTTTACATCTGAAACTCGCTATTCGTGAAAATCTAAGCATTATTTCGGGTAGTAAAAGTATTTTCAGAATATTTATTTATATGTATGGATTCTAAAATTTTCGTTTTCCTAAAAATATCAACTTAAAACGGCTATAAAAAAAAATTTTGACAATGGATTTTTCTAATATTTTAGTATGATGTTAAGTAATATGTAAGTATACTTCAGTAAAATTTTCAGACTAAAATACCCAAAATTGACAATTTTATCACACATTATATACGTAAAAACGTGAATTTTACGAAATATTCAAAGTCCTATATTTTGGAGAAAAATTAATGTAACGGTTCCAAAATTGTACCACATATATATAGTAGCTATGTGAACATCCAAAAAAAATTTCAGGTCTCTATCTTAAAAATTGCCTGAGTTATCGTGAAATATAGAAATCGAATTCGTCGAAATTTCATTTTTCGCGAAAAATGCAGTTTTTTCGTCATTTTTTCGCCGTTTTTTCTACCGCATAGCGTCAATTTTGAGAAATTCAAAAAATGACCTAAGTAAAGTACCAACTACGTCCACTTTGCTACCGGAAACATACCCTATTCGTGAAAATCGGAGCATTATTTCGGGTAGTATTTTTGTACACAGACATAAAAAAAAAAAAAAAAAAAAAAAAAAATAATCACACATCATTGTAAAACCAATACATTCTTCGCTTCGCTCAGAATCTAATACCACGATTTCACCCGAATTTCAATTAAACAATAATGATTTAGGTATATAAGGTATCGGGACAATTAAATGTAAAGAAAAAAATACAGCTAGAAAATAACCAGATAAACATACATAATATTAACATAAATAATAAAATAATAATTAAAGACTCTGAAAGAACCCCATTTTCTATTTCTCTCGATTTAACTCCCACAAAACACAACCAAAATAATTTTGATTTCATTATAGAATGTGATATAAATATGATGTTATTCACATGAAATCTACTATGTATGAAAATAAAAATATATACAACATAAAACTTTGTTTGCATTATATAATGTAAGATAAATATATTATTAAAAAAAAAAAATGTATTGCTATTGTCATTTTATGAATGACAATAATAACTACTTATAATTAAATTAGTTTTATATACTTATAATAATTAAAATATTCAATATTCTTAATACAAAATAATTTAATTTAATGTAAAACTGGAATACTCCAAATTCATTTTATTATTTTAAGTATGCATGTAATACACTTAAAATTAATATAATTATTTATATGGGGTAATTATAACATAGAATATTTTTCTTTAATTTGATATATGTATAAAAAAATGATTAAATATGTTTAAAAAAAAAAAAAAAAAAATTGTAAGACTATTGTCATTTTATGAATGATAATGGTAACTATAATAGCAAAACATAACCGAAAGACATCACTCCGAAATGGCCAACCAATGAACATATTCAATCAACAAACCATCTACAATCAACTCACAACCAGTCACCACAAGAATGTAAACCAATAAATGAACCCCATAGTGAAGAAGACAACAATGACATGTACATGTATAACTGATAAAAAAAAAATAATAATATTGTAACATTATTATCCACCAAAACAATTTTGTAAATAGGAAAAAGGAAAAGAGAAATAAATTAAGTTTTTTAATTCTAAACAAAAAAATCTAAAAAAAAAAAATAATAATAAACAATATATACGCAAAGCTCGACTTTTATAAAAAAAAGCTCAACTTTCAGAACTTTTGCTTTCAGAAAGCTCGATTTTCAAAAAGCTCAAACAACTTTTTACAAATAATTTTAAATAAAATTTTTTATTCTTCTCTCTCTTTTCTCTTTTCATATCAAAATAGAATTAAATTGATGTATGACCAAAGTTGTGAGGACACAACACAAACAAAAACTGGGGTGGATGTAATGATATTATGAAATATTGAAATATCATCATTTATTCTTTTTCTTTAATTGTAATTTTAATATAAAATAAGATTATAATATTGTTTAAATAACGATCAACTTTTAATCAAATTTCATTATATTTAATAAAGGAATCAACATATATGGAAACACCGTCGCAGTCTGAATAAGCAACTCTTTGTGAAACACATATACATAAGACATAACGTCGAAGACGGCGATCATGTACACTCAGATAATACCTACCACAATAAAATTGTTTATATTATTAAAATAAATAAGCGACGCCGGAATCGGCGACTCGCAATATAACAAGGCATTTATATAATGCAATGAAAAGGTTACCACAGTCGGCGACTAGAGGATTAATAATAATAACTCAATATAATCGATCGGCTCGTGGGAAAATCTATATTTTATCATTTTACATATACATAAACCATAAGCTATTCATTAACACGACATAATGCATCGTGGGAAAAGCCCTCTGTAGATCGAACCAAAAAGGTTATAAATACAACCCGACGACCCCTACCAACAAGCAGTGTTGGTCCGTAGTCACACCGCCGCACACAACATCTTTTCAAGAGGACTTATTTCGGAAGTTGCTGACGGTGTTTCGACGTATGCAAGATTCATTCATCAACAAATTCACCAGCTTTATTTATTTCTCTTACACAACCTACGAGTTCAACTCCACTTTCAGTCATCGTCGCTGGAGTCAAAGCAGTGATTGTTATTATTTTTATATAGCCATTAGTGGTTTTACGAATCATCTGATTCGTGAAGTCATGACTAACACGCTTATATTTTGAGATATAAATATAACTAAAATAATATAACTCGTATAAGAATATAAATAATTGTTATGTGTCGAAAATAAACTCTTCTTTTAAATAACAGCCAAGACACATTTAGATCTTATTTCATAATAAAAATAACATCAAATAAAATTAGATTTATAAAGTACGTAACTAATTAGTAATTATATTAATTAAATTAATTTAATATTGATGTGTCAGCTATCAACATTCGTATAATCATATATATCTTGGTGACTTTCGAATTCACTACCCCGAAACCCTTCCGACACAGGAAGTAAGGTAATAAATACTTATATTAATATTCTTTATTATTTTAATTATTTTCGTGTTATTAGTTTATTACAGTAGTATAGTACCTATATTGTATATACAACTATACGAGTATGACCACAGAATAGAACAAGCAGAATGGACACTGATAAGAAATAACACGGTAGGTATAGGACGGCGGCGTATGACTATCCAGTATCCGGCAATGACGTCATAGCATAATTTCCCCCACTATTACTTTTTAATAAATTCGATAGTGAGGTAACCTATATATTCTATAAGTACATGTTAATTGGTTATAGTATGTCCCCACCACGAACCATTTTAAATCGTGGCTATGGTAAAAACCATTGTAAGTTGTCCGCATGGTTCGCTAGTTGTTCGAGGTACCAACTGTTTCAGATAGTTGTTTCACTGGTAAATCTCAATGGTCATTCTCATTATAAAGCATTACTTATTATATGCCTTCGTTCAACCTGTATATCTTAAATCGTGAATCGTGACCGTGATTTCGAAAATCCGAAAGTTCATAAAACGTTCTTTATCATTTTTCGGGATTTGTCCTAACCACGATTAAAGATCTTTAATCATTGTAAATCGTGGTCCTAACCCATAGACCATAGTTCAATGACAGATAAATAAATGTTATGTTATCTGTGGTTCAATGGTCAAAACCAGAAATTTTGGTTAAAATTATAAAGAAATGCCGCCAAAATACTAATATTCTTATTCTTATGTAGTTCTTGTTAATCAATAATAAATAAATAAATAATAATATTATTTCATTTCGTATTTATATTTATATTAATTTTTGTTCAAGATTTTTAATTGTATTATTTTAATACGATTATTAAATTTTATTTTCATACTATTACGAGTACTATTATAATATTCAATTTAAATACTTAATAATAAATTTCAAATATCTACATAATTTATTTTAAATAAATTCATATTTTAATTTAAATGAAACTTGAAATGGAATTTGTATATTTAAATTTAGGTTAAAAAAAAGTTTATTTAACAAAATGGATCACAATACATTACACAAACTGAATAGTGATCTAAATTGCTGTTTGCAAAGTTTAGATTCAAATAAAATTTCAGAAAGAAAGGTAATTATTTAGCTAAATAATTTTTTTATTGTAATTATGTAATTATTTACACCTACAGTTATTAACAGAAAACTTATGAACTTTACATTTTGGAAAATAATATTCTAATTTTTTTTTTAAATTTGTAATAAATATATGTATAATCTAATCGTTATTTCTTCATTAGTTTCAATTATTTTATAATGAATAGATTAAAAAATTACATATTTGTTAAATATATATATAGTACCTATAGTAATATAATTATATTTTATAATATGATAATTAATTTTTATATATTACAATATAACATCAGACATGAAAAATAAATTGTCCAGCAGTATATTGATATGAAAACTGTAATTAATAAGGCTACGATTACACCTCAGTTGTAAAACTAATAATAATAAAACTGATAGTTTTATATTGAAATTTATAAAATTGATAGATTATTTTACAAAGCCTCAGATTAGACAAATTTAATACTATGAAACAGTCATTTCATAGGACTGTAATATGCATATAAATTTATAACCATTAACCAACCTTACTTTTTCTAAAATTTTGATTAATATATATAATTACAAAAAAAGTAGCTACATTATTGAGACAAATAAATTAATATTTATAATAAAATATAATACAGTGATGACTTATTAATCTGGATAATTTATATAATAGTTATATATTATATAATAAATACATTTTTAATTTCATTTATTAAGATATTTATTTCATCCTTAATCAATTAAATAATAGATTAATAAATATATGGCTTTTTTCAGGTATTGTGATAAATAAAAATGTTTTTTACTCAACTATATCCTCTTTTAGGTCAATTTAATATTTTCCAATATATATCTCCCATGACAAATTATTAAATACACCATATATAATATATATATTATTGAAATTAATTTTAATTAGGTAGGAACTGTCATTATTTAGACTATGGTCTAGATTCAAACACGTTGTTTATCTAATATTGAGTTAATAAATTATTTTAAAAAATAACTTATTATATGCTATGCTTGAATTAGAAAATAACAAGTAGAAAGATTATCAGACTTTAAAAAAAATTAGTGTTCACCAAAATTATTTAATATTGGTGGTATAAGTGGGAAATTTAAAAATTAGTAGGGGTACACTTCAAAAAGAAAAAACAGTAGATATACTCCGCTCTCCCCCAAATCAAACACTAGTTACATGTTGATTATTTCAAAAAAATTATTCTACATGTTCAAATAAAGATCATAAGTAGATATAAAAATCATTAAATTAATAAGAAAATTAGATTCATTAAAATAATTTTTTAAGAAACTTTTGTGTTCAAATATTAAATGTCCTATAAATTTTCTAAAATCTTACTAATAAGAATGAGTGATATACATATGTATTAAAATGTAGAAGTATGGGTAATTTCAGAAATGTACACATATATAAAAATAATATGTATTTAAATCATATGATTTTTCCATTTTTTAACATAAGTAGTATAATTATAATTCATAACTTAAAAAATATTTTTCATCATAATTTAATTATTTATTATCAAAATAGTTTAAAAAGTCTCTGAACTTATGTCACTCTTCCCATATAAAGCTTATTCCATTTAATTCAGATGGGATTCAGTACCATTAAATTTGGACAATTAAAACTATTGATTACAGTATAATCAAATGATAATATAACGAAAATTAAATTTTTATTTATTCTTCTTTTCCTTACTATGCACTTGATTTTTTTTTATTAATTGTGCATCAATATTTTAAGTCTTGGAGCTTTAATCTAAATATTTAAAGTGCTTAGTTGTAAAAATATCGAAATTTATATTTTTTAATTTTAAACCTAGTTTTTTAACATACCTTATATTAGTACAATGGTAAACTTAATAATTTTTTTACTGAATAAGCAAATTTAAATACATTTATATACAATAACTTAACCAGAAAAACTATTAATTAAATTATATGTATATTACTCTGTTATTTAGAATAATAATTTGTATTTAGTACAACTTTTAACATAAAAATAAATCCTATATTTGTTTATATTAAATAAATGTATATTTTTTATTGGATTATCAAAAAAAAAATTATTACATTGAACAAAAATAACTTCACCATCTAATATCAATTTACAATTTTAATTGACTCACATTCCCTTAAAAAACTTAACCTTAAATTAAACCCTTACATAACACCTCTTCTTAATTTAAGGGAATAATACTATATTTAATAATAATCACTCCATACTTAAGTAATTTTTTTAAAGCAAAATGTAAATGTAATAGTTTTTATATACTGATATCTTGTAATTATATATTTTATAGTTTTCTATCTAGAAATATTAATATAATATACTATACTAAAAATAATATGGACTATAAATATTTCTATATTAAATATATTATTTTATTAGATTCAATTATTGTTAATGTTACTGTGGTAATGGGTAAAATATAGAATTTTAAGTTTAAATTATACAATACTGTTATAAGGATATATAACATTGATAAAAATTTTAAAAATGTATATAAATATAAGTAGGTTATTATATATACCTAACTGTTTTTATAAAATAAAATATAAGATTAAAATATTATGTATATATATATGTTATAATTAAATTGCTATTCTACACATTCATAAAATACTTTTAAATGTATTTAGACAAAACGACAAGAAATTCAACAGCTATTAAATAATGATGAAGTTATTGAAGTTTTAAATTCTAATAGTAGTCAACAATCCCAAAATTATCTTGTAACGTGGAAAAGTCTACTTCATTGTTATCATAGAAGTTTAATTCTAGTTAGTAAAATAAATATTTCATATAATTTACTAACTCGCTAATATTATTATATTAAATTTTTTATTTGGTTTATAGGACATTGATAAAGAAGACATAAAAAGAAGAAAATTAGGTAATGATTACAAACAACCAAATATAGATAGCTGTTCTATTTTGCTAAGAAATATTATCAATAAAGCTAACAAAGGTATAAATATGTTAATGAATATTATACTTAACTTTTATTATAATTTGACAAAAATAATAGAACATTTTTTTTGTATGGTTCAATAAATATATTATTAAGTTCTTGAATAGTTGCCCATTCATAATCTATCCAAGTATTTTTTTTTTCTATTTTTCCATTCAAAAGTGTTGATTTGAAAAAAAATATTTTTGCTCCTTCCGTGTTATATTTTTCTCGTTTTTCTCTTGGATACTTATATTTATAAAAACCACAAGGTGCATTACCATAAAATTTAACGTTTACATCGTCTCCACAAGATTCTTTTAAGATCCTTTCTGCTGATTCTCTTAATGTTTCTCCATTGAACCATAAACCTTGAGGTAAGATCCAAAAATCGTCATGTCCTAATTTTTTTTTAATGATTAAAACTAAATTTTCTTCGAGTTTTCTATTTAATGATTTAATATCATTTTTTTTGTCAGCTTCAGTTATACGATTTGCTAATTGAAATGTAGAAAGTTCATTTTTATTTTTATCTAAATAATCTTGTGCGGTTTGATTAGATACTTGATCTACATCTTCAAAATTCGTTATTGTATCACTTTTCAATTTTTCCATTCTATGACAATCCTTTTCATGTCTAAGCTCATGATCCGATTTTAAGCTCTTCTCAAACTCTATTTCTTGTAAAATATTTTGATATTTTACTTCAGTGTCTGTTAATGATTTTGTAATAATTGGTTTACGCTGTAGACAAATTCCAGCCATAATATCCCATTTCCCATGTTGTGTTGAATACATTTTACTGTATATACTTTTTAACATTAGATTACAAATGGTCATGTTTTTATAATTTTGATGAAATACGTAAAAATATAATCAAGAATATCAAGTTCAATTGCAACTTAATAACGAATAAAAGATTAAAGATTAATAATTAAAAACTTTAGATTAATAGATTCATCAGAGATATAATTAATAATAAATCGAGTTTTATCAATATTTATTATTTATACAATATTTACTTACTCTAAATGGCGGTTATTAACTTCATGTCTTATCACTATAGTATATAACTTTATCACAGATTATATGAAATATTTTTTTTTTATAATTGGCAATATAGTTTATTATATAATATCTGTGCAAATAATCACTGCGACAATTATTGTGTCACGGTTTCTCCTGTGACAATAAAAAATATTAATGGTGACACTGATCTGTGAAAAAACCTAACCGTGTTACCTACAACTGTAGTAACTGTTGTAACTATATGTTACTATATGTTATAATATGTTTAATCTAATATGTGGTTTTACTGTCGGTCTCTCACTATCACAATTCACAGTCACTATTCACTATAAGTAGGATTTAAATCGAAATTAAAAAATTTTTGCATATAAATCGTAGCCGTAGTGATGATAAATGTAACTAAATAACTCATGAAATCATGAATAGTCTTTGATGTGTCATGTGTGAGAAATAATACAAAAAAACTGTTGATAAACATATATTTTATTTATTAATATACATACGTATTTTATACAAATATTTTTAAGAATTTATTATTATTAACAATACATAATTTATAATTATTATTGACACATTTGAAAATTTACAATTTTTAAAATTAAATTTTAAATCGGCCGAATCGATTTTAAAATCGATAAAATCGACCCAAAAAATCGATTTAAATTTGTTATTTTTATTTTTTTATTTTTATGACTGAAGACACTTTTACTATCCGAAATAATTGTCCGATTTTCACGAATTTTTCAAAATTAACCCTATGCGTTAGAAAAAACTACGAAAAAACAGCAATATATTAACAATACCTACATTATCTGACTGAACATCGCTCAGAATCGTTTTTTTTTTAAACTCTAATTAAAATTAAACACTATGATTTGTACACCTATATCCCTGCGGCAGCTCGTCTTTTTTTATTAAAATAGAAAATTTACAATCTGTAACATATGTACAATAAGAAAATAGGATAATACAGAAAAATATTTACATGATAATTTATAATGAGGAGGGAGGCTGTCTTTTTAACCGAATAACCAGGAACGTACAGAAAAAAAAATTCGGGGTGGGGAAGGTTAATAGGTTATATCAAGTTACTTATGTAGAAAATTTACTGAAAATGTCAATATTTAATACTTGTTTATTAACTACCATAATTTTTTTTAAATAATTTTGGGTGTTGGGTGTGAACCCTTAAATCTAAAACCCTCCCTTGTATACGTGCCTATAAATAGCATAGGCATGTTTCTGATTGGAAAATGGATGTAGTTGGTACTTTATTTGAATTATTCTTCGAATTTCTTAAAATAAGGATAACGGTAAAGGAAATTTCACGATAGTCTGGCAATTTGAATGTAGAGACTTGAAAATTATATTGGATGTTCAAATAGATATTATATATCGCAGGGTCCTAGTCAGGATTTTGAATTGGAAGGAGGGTACATCTAAAAAACATTCAATTACAAACAAATGTTTTATATACAATTTTTCTCTTTAATTAATATAATATATATTATAGATTATGAGTGAAGCGAAGATTTAAGATAACTTAAAGACTTGAATATTTTATAGAGTGTTTGCATAGGTAATTTATATAATTGATACAATTTTGGAACCGTTACGTTAATTTTTCTACAAAGTAAACTTTGAATATTCCTAAGATTCTCGTTTTTATGTATATAATGTCTGATAATATTGACAATTTTGGGTTTTATTTTAAGGTGTAAAAAAATTATTGAAATATACTCATTTATTATATATTATTAACATGGTATCAAAATATTAAAAAAATTTCAAGTTTCAATTTCTTTTTATAGATATTTAAAGTTAATATTTTTAGTGTCATCGAAAATCTTCAAATCCATATAAGTATTCTTCTTATTATTTCTTAATACTTGTACAATAATAATTATAAAAAAAAAAAAAAAAAAATTTTTAAATTTTATTGAAGCGGATTTATAGATTAACATATTTCCAAAAATTAGAAAAATTTGATGTTTCAAATTTTTTTATTGGTATTTTAATTTTAAATAAAATGATAAAAATCAAGAGAAGAAAGGATACAGGTGTAAAGAGGATAGTGTTGAATTTTGATTAACATATGATTGGAATGATAAATCCTTACATTCGTAAATATGATTTCATGCAAAGTTCATCAGATAATATATATTATATTGATTAAATTTTTTACATATATCAGTTTACTTTAAATATATATACTCATAAAAACCCTAAATTAGTCATCTAAATACCCAAATCTGATAGTACTTCGCTCAGACTCGTTTTTCGAATGTAATAATTTATCATTTTTTGGTCATTTTTCCTATCGCGTAGGGTCAGTTTTGTGAAATTTGAAAAATGACCTTAATAGAATACCAACTATAATATACATTATACTTTCCAACCAGAAACATGTACTATTCGTGAAAATTGAAGCATTATATCGGATAGAAAAAGTGTTTTCAAACAGAACAACAAAACGAAAATATAAAACTAAAAATAATTTTTTAGAATGCATAAGTTTTTAATATTTTGATACCTGCAATATATTTTTATTATTTTTAACAAAGAATTGAGAATTATAATTTTTAGATCATAATCAAATTTATATTGTCCATATAATAAAACTAATTTTCTAATAAAAAATCCAACTGATAATTAATAGACCCTTCTGATGTTACAAACTATAGGCCAATCTCAATAACTCCACATTTAGCCAAACTCTTTGAGTCTCTAGTCTATTCTAATGTTAAAAGGAGCTTAAACCACATAGTTATTGATGAACAACATGGCTTCAGACCTGGCAAGTCTACTGTCACTAGTAGCGTTACATTCACTACTTACTTGCTTGATAATATTGAGAAGGGTGGTCAAGTTGATGTAATCTTCACCGACTTCAAAAAAGCATTCGACACGGTTGACCATAGCCTTCTTATCAATGAATTAACTCTGCTGGGTATTGGTGACCCCCTCCTCTCATGGTTGCGTTCTTACCTCTCTAATAGGCAACAATTTGTAAAGGTCAATAATAGTAAGCCTTCCTTAGTTAATATACCCTCTGGTGTCCCTCAAGGAGGTCATTTTAGTCCCTTACTTTTTATCCTATTCGTTAATTCAATCAAGTCGATCACAAAGGCTAAATTTCTCCTCTTTGCAGATGATATAAAAATTTATTTGAAATCTCATTAGCTTATATATTTCTTCCTCCCTGACTCTCCAATATCAACTGGACCAATTTGCACAGCGTCTTAGTCTGAGCTTGAATTTAGCTAAATGTTATGTCATGACATTTTCTAGACGTCATAACTCAGAATTTTATTCTTATCATATCAATAACTCCCCTTTGAGTCGTGTTTTTATCATTAAAGATCTTATACATTTCAGTCCCTCCCTTGATTTCAGCCACCATATCAATATTTCCTCCTGCAAAGCACTGAATGTCTTAGGTTTTATTAAGCGCAATACTAAAATGTTTAGCTCTGTTCATTGCCTTCGTACACTTTACTTGAGTCTTGTGCGCCCCATTTTAGAGTATGGTATAATTGTCTGGCATCCTTATTTAGCAAAAGACCAGTTAGTACTTGAAAGAATACAAAATAGGTTTCTGTCATATGTCTCCTTCTTGCTCAAAATTGAATATCCTCAGCATGACTACTCATCCGTGCTTTTAAAGCTTAACATTCCTATGCTGTCCTCTCGACGTATTAATATTGATTTGAGTTTTATCTAAGGCTTACTTGATGGATCAATAGATGCCCCAGATCTTCTTTCCTCTATCAATTTCCGTGTTCCAGCCTATCCTTCAAGACGTCAACCACCTTTTATATCATTCCTACTCACTCCACCTTCTATGGTAATAACCATCCTTTATACCGCATGCTTCGTTGTTTCAATAATACTATGTAATCATTCTCTACCTATCTACTCCCTTTTCAGTTGTTTATATGCAATTATATTTAAATACTCCACTTTGTTTGTAATTACTCTAGTTTTAAGTTGTTATATTGTTAATTTAATTTTAATATGTACTTCACATATTATATTTAGTAAATTGCTGTTTGGCGTAAATAATAATAATAATAATAAAAAAAAAAAATAGTATATTATTATTCATTTGATTAAAAATAGAGAAATAAACTCCTAAATATAAAATTAATTACAATTAAAATTTAAATAATAAATAATTGTATGAAATATTCTATTATAATAATTCTATATTTTAATATTTTAGAGAAACCATATTTATCTATTGATGATTTATTAAAATGTATTCTTGATGTTTCTCGTAATGATACATATCAGTTATTTATGGGAGAAGTATACTACAAAATATTAGAACAAAATATATTATCACAAAGTTATTATTGGCATTTGTTAAGTGGATATTGGAATAGTTAGTATTTTTTTTTTCAAGTTAAATTAAATTATAGGTATATATTTATTATTTTTAGATTTGTATTCTTTGGCAACTACATTGTATACTGAAAATTTTGCAAATATGAAGCATATTTCAATTAAAATTATGAAACACGTAGTTACTAAAGGAGATGCTCATTCTAATGTGACATTGGCTGTTAAAAAACAGTAAATTAATATACATAATTAATTTATAAATTTTATACTATGCACATAATTTGCATTGTTAAATCTTTAATTAATATTTATATTATATATGTATAATATAATTAATATTTTCTTTTAGAATTTTTTCTTATTTAAATCAAGCAATATCAGATTCACGTCAAATTAGTGACAATTTTTCTTTAAATGAAGATTTAATTATTCTTACTTTTTTGATATGTAAAACTGTAAGTGTTTCTTTTAAATATTAATAACATTTATAAAGATTTTATAATTTTGTATGTAATTTAAATAATATAAAATCTGGATGATTTTAAATTATAATATAGGGATAATTGTTTGAACTATATAAATATTAACAAGTATATTATAATTATATAACCTAATCATATATATTCGAAAACTAATTTTACTATTGTACAAATATTCATTCATTCACAAATAGATTGTTTTTTATGACAATTATGTAATCTGTGTAATATAAAAGCAAATATTAGAAACAATTTTATTTCATTTGATACTCATAATTGAAAAATCTAGTTTAATCATAATTGAATTTATGATATTACTACATTATTTAAATATTAGTTATAGATTATAATTTAAATTTTGTAATAATAATAAAAAAAGTAAATAAATATCATTTAATCAATTTAAAAAATTGTATTCTTTGATATAAGTTTATTTAGTAAAGAACATGATTTTCTGCATTTTACATAGGTATTTTATTCATCATTCACAATTTCTCAAATGTTATATTTTTAAAAATCATCTCAAAGTATTAATTGTATAACATACTTGTATAATTATTATCTTATTACTTTGATTCTATTATTATTAAATTATAAAAAGAAATGTGATGTATATTAATTAATACTCATTTATATACAGAATAATGTAGGTAACTAAATATTAAATAATATAATTTGTTAATTTTATAAAGATTGGAGTTGAATGTCGTAAATCAATTTGCAAATTTATTGAAAAAAACTGCATACATTTAATTAATTTTTATGAAAATGATAGATTGAAAAAAGTTTGTATTCAAATTTAATTATTATAAATTTATAAATTTAATATATAATGTATTTTAAGGTTCAAGAAATACTGTATCAATTATTAACTTTCTTTATAAAAGTTCATCATCCAAAATGCATTAATTTTTATCATAAAGCATCATATGTTTTTAATGAAGTAATATGGATTGAGCAATTATATCAAATATATGATTTTGTTTGCCGTGAAATACAACAAAGTAAAAATAATTCTAACCCAAATTTTTCAAATTATATTTCAGATTTAGCTGTTAATATATTTATTATGGTAAATAAACATTTTTATTTTTTTTTTAATGTAATGATTGTTTTAATTAATTATAATATATTTATTCAGGTATATTGTAATGAATCAAATTTTAATATATCTTCATACAAATTTTCTAATCCAAAACGAAAAAAAAAAATTGATATAAGTTTACTCTCCTTTGTAAGTGGGCTTACAAAATTAAAAACATCTGAAATATGTACCCGGTAAGATTATAACTTGATTTATATCTTTTAAGATTTGAGCAAGATAATTAAAGTATTTTGGTTTTACAATGATGTGTATCTTTTTTTGTTTTTACGTAAGTAAACACTTTTCTGGCATGAAATAATGTTGCGTTTTTCACTAATAGCATATGTTTCTGATTAGAAAATGGATATGCCTGTAGTTAGTACTTTATTTGGGTCAATCCCAAGTCTTAATTTCTTTTTATAGCTGTTTAAAGTTATATTTTAAGTTTAATTGAAAATTAATAAAAGTATTTTTCTTATTTTTCATTACTTTTACAATAATGATTTAAAAAAGACAAAATTTTTTTAAAATTTTGAAAACATTGTGTAGTTCAAATATATATTACTTAACTCAGTTCCAAATAATTGTGAATACTACATTTACGATTTTTTTTTTTTTTATGTAACTGTTTAAAGGATAAAAAGAAGAGTTGATACTGCTGTTGATGGCATACAGGTCTAAAGAAGAAAGGGTTGAATTTTGATTACAATTTTAAAGCAATAATAAATCATTACATTCGAATAACAATTTTGAGTGAAGTAGTACTATCTAATTTAGGTAGGTGACTCATTAAGTGGTGTTATGGGCATTTATATTGAATGTAGAGACTGTATGAAAGTAAAAATTTTAATCAATGCATATAATATCATTTGATGAACTTTGCTTAAAATCGTTTTTCTAATGTAATGAATTTATCATTGCAATCAAATTGTAATCAAAATTCAATACTTTCCTCTTTAACCCTGTATTCCTTCCACAGCAGTATCAGCTCTACATTTAGATTCTGAGCGAAGTGAAGAATGTATTGGTTTTATAATGATGTGTCTTTTTTTTTTTTTTTAAGTATGAAGGCACTTTTACTACCTGAAATAATGCTCTGATTATCACGAATAGCATATGTTTCCGATAGAAAAGTGGATTTAGTTGTTACTTTATTTAGGTCATTTTTGGAATTTCTCAAAATTGACCTTAAGCGGTAGAAAAAACGACGAAAAAATGATGAAAAAACGGCATAAATTTCGACAAATTCGATTTCAATATTTCACGATAACTCAGGCAATTTTGAAGATAGAGACTTGAAAATTTTTTTGAGTGTTCACGTAGCTACTATATTTATGTGGTGAAATTTTGGAACCATTACATTAATATTTTTTACTTAATATAGGACTTTGAATATTAAACAATAATTTATATAGAATATATGGCATGGGAACAGTTGGAGTATTT
Organism: Tetraneura akinire; assembly: GCA_021307375.1. Taxonomy (NCBI): domain Eukaryota; kingdom Metazoa; phylum Arthropoda; class Insecta; order Hemiptera; family Aphididae; genus Tetraneura; species Tetraneura akinire. The sequence continues at coordinate 7,613,901 of JAIUCT010000001.1, read as the reverse complement.
TAGTCAGTATGCCCGTTCGCCATACAGTATCTTAGGCAGCTGATAAATTAACCAGAACAGCTGTTGTTTTCATATTTCTCTGGAAACCATTTTCCGCAAACGAAGTTAAGGCCGCTATCTGGTCAATGCAGCTTTGATTTGGTCTAAACCCAGCCTGGTCGACAGGAACAATCCGATCAATAGTAGGGCTGATCCGATTAAGGATCAGCCTTTCTAACAGTTTGTAGCCAATACTCAGAAGTGCAATTGGTCGGTAACTCTGAGGGAGATTTTTGGTTTCCCCGGCTTACAGATTGTCATTATTTTAGCATTTTTGAATATCGGGGGGGGATATTTCCGTTCTCCAATATATTATTAAAGAAGGAGACTAGCCAAGCTCTGGTGCGTGGTCCAAAGTGTTTGTAAAATTCCGGGAAGATCTCATCAACACCGGCAGATATCCCTATTTTAAGCTTAGTTATAGCCACGTTGATCTCATCTAGTGAAAATGGGGCAGATATCGTGTCTCGTCTGACAGCCAGTTTTTTGAGATTAGAGAGTTTTTTCTTAATATCCATAGTAAATTGTTTGTGTGATGGAGCTCTAGACATTTTAATTATTCGGTTAGCTATGAGATTTGGGTTAATCATCGGAAGGTTAGATTTTGAGGATCCATCAGATCCGAGTCTGCGAAGAAGACGCCAAGCTTTACGGCTAGAATGTTTGAGTATTTTAAACCGTCTTGATCCATCTGTCTCGATGCTGTTTATCTAAAGCCTCAAGCGTTTTCTTTGTGTCGTCACTATTGCCGGATTGTTTAAAAGAAGTGAACAATGTCTCACATTCCTGGTTCCAGCCAGGATGTACTCTCCTAAATCCTCGTGGTATGGTTTTCTTTGCAGAGTTTATGATAAGTTTTGAGAAGCGACTATAATTTCCACTACAAGGTGGGATCCATCGTATACTATCATCGATGATTTTTGTAAAGGAACTCCAGTCAGTTTTTCGAAAGTTCCATCTTGGCTTAGGAATGGATTTAATTGTTTGGAGTTGGTATCCTACCTCTATGACTACTGGTCTATGTTGACTATTTGGAAAGTTTCCTAAAACTCTTCTCTGAGTTTGTTGGGAAACTCCATTACTTTCCGTTGATATAAAGCACAAGTTTGGGTTATACGCTCTGTTCCATCTTGCAGATTGGAAAGTACCTTTTTGCTTCGCGTCGTGGACTAACTTTACTCCTTCAACTTCGCTCCACTCTACTAGTTTGTCTCCGCAGGTGTTATTGACTCTATATTCCCAGCTTGTGTGGTGACTATTTAAGTCGCCAAAATATATATTGCTCGATATTTGATAGAACTAAGAGCAGGAGTGGGCCACTTAGTTGCCGGAGGCTTGTAAATATTATTTACATAAAGATTCCCTATCTGGGTAACTATGGAGAAAATGTTATTGTCCTCTGAGGATTTAATGAGGTTCCATCTTAAATCGTTTTTGACATAAGTAGCAGTACCATATTTATTATGGTATGTGGTGCCAGCGATAGAATACCCTGGTATGGTTCTTCTTTCTTCGTCTAAGATTCTACGTAACACATCAGTTTTAGTTTTACTAAGGCCCTCCACATTCAACTGCATAATTCTGATTAGATCCTTCATTAAAGAGCCCTTAGAAGGGCTATTTTGTTTAGTATGCTGATTGTTCGCTTGCATAGTAGGTGGGAGATGCTAGAAGCACAGTCCACCAACCAAGGGTCCGTATACTTTAGCCAATTGACAAAATAGAATTTTATCAATTGTTACTAGGGTGCACTGTGAGGAAACATATACGGGGCGCACCCCTATATATATATATATATATAATATATATATGAAAGTATTTTTTGTGTAAAAATAATTATACTATGTTTGTGGTAATTAACCACCAGCGTAATACTTAATGGCTATGATACATTATATTATAATACTTTAATAACAAAAAAAAAAATTTTATATTTTTTTTCAGACTTCATATAATTACAAAATTACTGGAAAATCATTCATTATCATTTCATGAACACGATTACATCAATTTATTACAATCCATCACACAATGCTTAAACTTTTATAAAGATACTGATTCCACAAAATACTTAATTATGTAGGTTATGTTATTTAATTGATATTTAAGATATATTTTTCAATATTTTTCAATATATTTTTTTTTTTTTATAATTTATTTTCAATTATTTTTAATTTTTTTATTTTAGTTGTTGTAATACTTTGATTAAATCAGAAATTATTATTAAGTTACTAAATATTAAATCGAATCAAGTTGTATCATTTTTTAAAACAGTGTGGACATTTACATTAAAGTAATATAAATTAGGAAATATTTTTTTTATTGTATTATTAAATTTTAATTGTTATTGGCTTGGCTTTTAGAACTATAATTTCAAATGACCATCTTGATGTATCTCATAATATTCTACAGTCATTAATTTTATTTAATAATTGGAATGATGAAATGTATTCTGATGTACTACGACCTTATTTTAATAAAACAGTAAAAATCAATGACTATAGTTTGAAAACATTGATAGTTTTATTTAAAACAAGAGGATTTTGTAATATTTCTTTAAATATAACAGTAAGTATAATAATTAACTATACTTATAAGTTATAACTATTAGTATAATACTATTATTATCATAATTATTATATAAATAAATATATATGTTTATATTTTATATGTATATATGTTTGTGTGTGTGTAATTAATTTATAGAATATGTTTTTATTATTCGACTGGTTATTACCGATGACATTACAAGATGAAATGATTGTGCCATACTCAAAATTGAATCCATATTTATTATCAGAATTAGTTGACTTAATATTAACAAAACCAAGCATCAACAAATTTTCGGCCAATCAAGATAATCTTAAATTGACAAGTTCTAATGATTATATGAATATTTTTTTATATTTAACACTTCAAGATATTCCAAAAGTTGAATTAAATAAAATTGATTTTAAAGAAGACAAATGTAAGCATATGTAATTCTATAATTAAATCTATTATGTTTAAAAATAATTATTAAAAAAAAAAAAAAAACAAACTATTTAAATACAATTTTATATCTATGATTAAATGTGGAATCAATTAAAAATATATTATAGTTATAGAATCAGTATCCAATATATTAAATTTTGAAAATACAATATTAATAGAAATATAATTATTCAATATTTAGAATTAAAGGAAATACATTCCAATAACAAATTATTTATTATATAATATATACCAAATTTCAAAAGCTAACAAGTATTAATCAAAACATAACATTGCTATTAGTAAATGAAAATATTTATATATAAATATATAATGTTAGATTGAATTACATAACATTATTCAGTTTTGTATAAAATTCCAAAAATTTTTATTTTTTTAAGAATTTTCTAATATATAACTTTATAGTTTGTATTAAATTTTTAATTTATTTATGAAGTAGTAAGATCCAAAAATTTACATGCATACAATATCATTATCAATATTCCATAAAAGTTATTATATGTACAAAATATAAATATAAATTTTATTTTTATTTCTACATTAAGTTACCAAAATTAAATTTTATTAATGAACTATTAAATTATTATTTTTTACAGGTATTAGACGAACACTTAATGAAAATATTTTTCAAAGACTCAATAATTTCATAATACAAACTATATTAATAGAAAGAAAATCAAGTATTGCAGTACTTCAATTTTATGTTTCATTAATTAATTTATTTTGTTTTCTTGAAAATCAATATCCTCAATTAAATGATAAATATCATGAGTTTGGGTAATTAATTATTAATTATTAGAGTTTTTATATTTAATTTATCAAATTATTATTATTTATTAAAGTAGCGTCATATGGGGTAGGGCAACTCATACATTTGCTGTAGTCTATTATTTAGTCAAATCGGCAGATTTGAAGTTGAGAAATGTTAATTTTATTATACTTTATACCTAATTGTTATTAAAATAATTTAAAGGAATAATTGTTACAAAAACTTAGTGATAAACATTATTAAATTATATATATATATATATATATATACAAAGACGGACTGGGGCCAAAAAAGTTACCGGGATTTGAACCCAAAGTGGCCACATTTGAATAACCGTATAAATAAAATATTTTATCAATTTATTATACTTAAATTTTTATTTTTTATTATATTTATTATATTTATATTATAATACAAATTAAGAATCTTATAATATTTTTTAAATCATTAATTTATAATAATATATATTTAATCTTATAAACTAATAGTAAACATTAAATAAATTTTTATCTCTTTTTTTTTAAAAAATATTACATCATATGATACTTTAATAGGTAGTATAGTAAAAATCATTATTATTTTTTTTTCAAATTTTAATCTTAAATAAGTAAATATCAAAAATAATTTTTAATTTCAATGTTAATATAAATCAAATATAATATTTATTGTTATTAAACGATTTCAAGGTAAAAAAATAAGGTTAATTAATATTATTACTACTATAAATATTTCACAAAAAATTTAAATAAAATATAATAAAAAAACAAATAGCCGAATTGGTATCACCAATAATATTACACTCGTAACGACAACGATCAAACTAAATGTACCCAAATAACTATTAACACACATAATTCAATAATAATTGTGATAGAGTAATCACGATAATAGAAATATTCCAATTGTTCACGCATACTAATGTATAATAATAATACTAAATATAATTTCAATCTAGGTTTTTCAAAACTTCTTTAAGATTGCCAACTATAAGATAACAATTATTAACAATATAATATTGTTTTCATAGACTCAATAGGCATTTCCTAATTATTGTAAAACATGTTAAATGTTTTTTGAAATAAATGGCCACAATTTCACTTTTAGGCATTGGCCCACCAGGAGATATCCACCGGTATGGGTTAATAGTCCGCCCCTGGATATAATTATATGGCTTCCATTCAGGCATGTATACCCAAGAGATTCAATCCTCCCCCTGAAGTTTTGTTCGAAAATTATATTAGTGCTCTGTAAATTATTTATGAAATTAAAATGTTATAAATGAAAAAGGTAACTATGTTATAATATGTGATATAAAAAATATTTTTAATTTCCGGGTAGGAACGCCACAAATATTGTTAATAAACATAAGTATTAAATATTGATATTTACAGTAAATTTTATATATAAGTAACTTAATGTGACCTATAAACTCCCTCAAATATTTTTTATATTATGTGCCTGCTTCTTCCTCCATTCTTTGAAAATAATCGTTAAATAGATTGGTTTGTCCAGTCTAGTGAAATCTGCAATGACGCCACTGGTTTATTATATTCTATTAAAGTATTAATTCATATCTTTATAGATTGTATAAATTAAAATATATGAAAGAAGTGAAAAATATAATTGAAGAACTAGATAATGCTAATCAATTACATAATGAGGAATTTTTAAATATATGTTCTTCATTTTTTCAAAAATTACAATATGTAGATGATAAAATTTTAAATAATATGTTAAACCAAGAAACAATTAAAATAATAATAAATAAACTTCATTACTTAAGTAAATTAAATGGTAATTGTTATTTATTATATTTAATTATATAAATATTTGAATATTGTAAATTACAATATAATGTTAAATGTTTAATATTTTATAACTTTTTATCACTATTTAGATTCAAATATGTATCAAGTGTTGAATTATAATAGCCTTACAAACATACAAAAAATAAGCATAAAGGCAACTGAAACATTGTTACACTCTTGCTTGTTTAAAGGTAAATAATTTCTATATAGTCATAATAATAATATATACAAATACATACAAATATATAATGTATATGTACATTGTACATTGTTTAATTTATAATTTTCATATATTTAATTCTTGAATAATAATATTTTGTATATAAATTAGATTTTTAAGTTGAAGGGCTGAGCTATAACCATTTTAGATTCTGAGCGTAGCGAATAATGTATTGGTTTTACAATGATGTGTGTCTTTTTGTTTTTTTTTTTTTTAGTATGAAGACACTTTTACTACCCGAAATAATGCTCCGATAATCACGAATAGCATATGTTTCCGGTAGGAAAGTGGATGTAGTTGGTATTTTATTTAGGTCATTTTTGTTATTTCTCTAAATTGACCTTAAGCGGTAGAAAAAACGATGAAAAAATGATGAAAAAACAGCATTTTTCATGAAAACTGAAATTTCGACGAATTCAATTTCAATATTTCACGATAACTCAGGCAATTTTGAAGATTGAGACTTGAAAATTTGTTTGGGTGTTCACATAGCTACTATATATATGTGATGAAATTTTGGATACCTAATCTCTTATGGATATCTACATTAAAATCTGACTGAACTTCGCTCAGAATTGTTTTTTCGAATGCAATGGTTTATCATTGCATTCAAATTCTAATTAAAATTAAATGCTATGATTTGTACACCTGTATCCCATGTCGGCAGGAGTATCAGCTCTTCTTTTTAATTTTAAATATTATATAAAAATATAAAATGTAATATACTCGTATATTATAAATTTTAATTTTATAAACAAATTTACAATATAAAGACATAATTTTTTTGTCATTAAATAATATTTTTAATTTACATTTTTACACTTTTGTAATAATTTTTAAGGGGGTTTATCAGGATCTTGGAGGGACTTTTGGGGGAAAATTTCATAAATATATTAATAAATATAATATGGGAACAAGAGGAAGTACCCGAATCGTGGAGAGTATATGTATATGTTCATAGATTACAAAGCAGCATACGATTTAATTAATACGTAAAAACTATGGAATGTCATGAACAAAATGGGAATACCGGCAAAATTAGTCAGAATGAGAAAAGAGCGTGTGCATATGAGTTCAAAAGTAAAGTAAGTTTTGGATGAGAGGTATCAGATGAGTTCCCAGTAACGATAGGACTCAGACAGGGAGACGCTCTATCGCCAGCTTTGTTTAATAATGCATTAGAATCAGTTATAAGAAAGGTACTAATCCAAGCCAAAGAACACATACAAATGAATAACAATAATTAACTAACAACTGTAGTGGCTTACGCTGACGATATAGTCCTCATGGCCGAATCAGAGGACAAACTGAGAAATACAACTAGCATCCTACTAAATGAAAGTAAAGAGATTGGTCTGAAGATTAATGAGTCAAAAACAAAGTATATGATAGTATAATTCTATCGAGACGAAATTACAATATTAGCTATTTAAAAGTTGATGATTACAAATTTGAAAGGTTACAGAGCTTCAAATACCTGGGCGCAAAGATCAAAAATGTTAATAGCCACGAAGAAGTTAAAAAACGAATTATGGCAGCAAATAGATGCTAGTATAGTCTAATGCCACTCTTCAAATCATGTTTATTATCAATAAAGTCTAAAATAATGTTATACAAATTACAAAGTTATAGTCAAACCGGTTGCTCTGTATGCAGGTGGTACATGGGCCACGACAAAATAGGTCGAAGGAAAGTTGTTTTTGAAAGAAAGATATTAAGGAAAATCTTCGGTCCAAAACAAAATAACGATGAGTATAAGGTGAGAAGCAACGGGGAATTAGATGATCTATACAGGGAACCTATCATTGTTGGGTCCATGAAGAGCACGAGGATAAGTTGGGCGGGACATGTGTGGAGGTCAGAGGGAATGATTGGATTAATAACTAAATGGAAACCCAATACCAAAAGGCCTCGAGGACGCTTCAGACAAAGATGGGTGGATAGAGTACAAGAAGACTTGAAACTTTTGTACGTAAGAAACACAGAATGTGCAAATGATAGAGAAAACAATATGTTGTTGCGGCAATGGGCCTTAAAGGCCTATAAAAACCCAGAAAGAAAAATACAGTTTGAAAAGAGAATTAAAATTTGTTTTAGGATGGTCAAGTTCCTCCTAGTAACGTTTATGTTCTTATTGTTTTATTTTTTGATTCTAATTATTTTTAATAATAAGATCCATTACACATGAGCGATATTTCATCGTAGATAAATAAATCTGACGAAAGTATTATCGTACAATAATATTAGTCTGCAAGACATATTTATCGGACGATTATATTATATGATACAGTTTTGACATTAATATAACACAACATATTCCACATTTTCACAAGACATACATCTACAAACTACAAATACAGTACTTGTGATACAGTCTTTTTAGTTTTTTCAATAAATTAATATATTTCTAAATATATACAGCAATAGATAACATTGTAACTCTATATATGGATTATTATAATTTACTAGGTAAAAAAAAATAAATAAATAAATAAACAGAAAAACCCAAAATTTAAGTAAAATTTTTCTTTTTCTATATTTACACCTATTATAAAAAAAATTATCATTTGGTAATTGTATAAATATAATACCTCATGAGCTCACTATAACAAGATAAAGTTTACAAAAATTAATACATTTCATTATATTTGGTATTTTTAATAGATAATTTTAATTTATATTTATATTTTAATTAAGTAATTCATTTTATTTACCTTATTTCTTTTTATATTTATTATTCTTCCATAACTGTATCCCACTATTTTTTTTAGTTTTTAGCTTTGCAAACCTAATCCATTAATTTCTAATTATGCTTAGTATGTAATAAATGTATTAATATATTAATTTAAAATAAATGTAATTATAATTATTAATTATTAATATTTTATAGGTTATATATTAAATTATCAAATTTCTAATTTGGAGATTTTAGTACAAGATTTAAAAAATTTAGAAGATTCAATTGATCATCCATACAGTTATTTTAAAGTATTAATATTTTTTATTACCATATAACATATTATTTACTAACCATTATCCAGTACAAATTAATAAATTTATTTAACCTATAATTTAAATAGAAAAAATATATTTTTTTAATTATTAATTTAATATTTTTCATCTAATTAATTTAATAACACTATCATAGCGTGTAATAAAATAATTAGGTATTAAAGTACACTATTTTTCAGATTTTATATTCTCTTCGTATATTTTTGAATTTGGATAATTTACCAATAGATATAATAATTCAGATAAATAAATTGATTAAACAATTAGCTAAAAACTGGTGCTTTCATCAAGATTGTTTTGTTGAAATTACTCTACTCATAAACGGTAGATATTTTTATTTATATTTTGTTATATATATAATAATGTATTGTATTATTTTGTATTATTGCAGATGCACTTAGTATTATTACTAAAAATAAATCAAATAATGTATGCACTAGTAATTTACTTATGATAATTTGGTCATTACAAAAAATATCAAATAGCAAAAGATGTGGACCTAAAATGATATGTGCCTTTGTTGATTTACTTGGGAATTTCGCATGCGTAAGTTAAGAATATCTGACAATTTGATTCCAACAAATATTGATTGTATGACATTTAGAAAAATGTTCACAATTAATTAAGAGTTTGATTAGTTTAATAATACAATTGCACAATTTATTTAATCATTTTCTGATACATTATTCAATGTTTAACTGTCAATTTTTTTTCTTTTAATGATAAATTTATACTGTACTGTATTTATATCTTCTCTATTAAATTTTAAAATTTTAGGAGAAATTAAATTTATAAATTAGCTATTTCTAAATTTCAGTAAATATGGAAACGGAAATTTTATTTTAAGTAGGTATTCAAAAAAAAAAAAAAATATATAAAATATGAATTATTTTAAATAAATAAGCAGAATTAGCATAAGTAGAATTTAAAAAAGAAGTGCTGATACTGGTGTGGGTAGGATACAGGTGTAGAGGAAAAGTGTTGTATTTTGATTAAAATTTGAATAAAATAATTAATCACTGCTTATTAAAAAACAATTCTGAGCAAAGTTCAGTCAGATAATTTAGGTATTGATTCTAAATTATTGATTAAAATTTTTCCTGATTTATTGTAAAATATAAAGTAAAAAATTCGTCTTTTATGTCTGTCACCTATAAGAATAACCAAATAAAATATATTTTAATATTTACATATATGTTAATATATAATGATGATAAATAAAATTGATAAAAAATTTTAAAAATTTTATTGAAGCTTAAATATATTTTAACAGTAACAATTAATTATGAATATTACATTTACAATATATTTTTTTTTTTTGCAGCTGTTTTAAGTAACAAAATCAAGGAAATACAGGTGTAGAAGGGATATAGGTATAAAGAGGATAGCATGGCATTTTGATTAAATTTTGAATGCAATGTTAAATCATTACATTTGAATTACAATTCTGAGTGATGTACTGTCAGATTTGGGTAGTTAGATGACTAATTTAGGTGTTTATGGGTATATAAATTGAATATAGAATCTGATAAATGTAAAAATTTTAATCAATACATATATTATCTGATAAAAACTGCTCAAAATCGTATTTCCGAATGTAATGATTTATCATTGCATACAAATCTTAATCAAAATTCAACACTATTTTCTTTACACTTGTATCCCTTCCTATGCTTTTTGGAAATATGTTTATAATTTGTAAATATGCTTCAATAAAATTTTCAGACTTTAAAAAGTTATAAAATTATTGAATATTGAGATTTATAAAATATTTTGGAATTGAGTTAAACAATATGTGAATTTTACTCCTGTAAATTTTTCCGACCATAAAACTTAAAATTACAATTTTATCAAACGTTACAGGGTTTTGAATGAGAATTGTAGGAAATTTTCAAATTTCTATATTTAGACTAAAAATGAAATAAGTTCCAAAATTTTGTCACGAATGTAAATTATCTATGTGAATACACAATATAATTTTCATGTCTCTAGGTTCAATATTTCCTGAGTTATTGTAAAGTATTTGAAATCGATTTCATCTAAATTACAATTTTTGTAAATATTGCTAAATTTTCATAATTTTTTGATAATTTTTCCTACCATATAAGCTCAATTTTGAAAAATTTGTAAAAGAGTCTAAATAATGTATCAACTATATCCAAATTTTTACCAAAATCATATACTATTCGTGGAAATTGGAATTTCTGTCCAAAGAACTGTTTACAGACATAAGAAAGAAAGACAAACAACATTGTTAAACAAATATAAATAATTACTTATAGTATTTACCATTTTATAAGATAGAGTTATATTAATTATGTAAATTGATTTACAATCAATATTGAATATAGTAATATACATTGTGAGCGAAATGTCCCATCTCATTATTTTTTTGGTGTCAAAACCCTTGGAAACACATTTTTATTATAGGAGAAATGTCCTTTTACAGTATGTTAACAGTTATATTGTTTATATTAAAATAATAGATTCGTAATACAAACTATTTTCTTTAAAATATTATATAGATAAGTAATGGAAGTTTCGGTTCTACATGGAATATTAATACTGACAAAGTCAAACCTATGAGTCCAGAAAATTTATTATATTATTTAAAAAGTTCATTTGTACAGGTGTGTAAATTTTAATATTAAAGTAATGTTGATAATTGATAATTATGTAATTGTAATTTTTAGGTAAGAATATCTGCAATTAAATATATTCAAGTGTTGTGTGATATTTATGAACATAATATAAATATATATGTAATAAATTATGAAGAAATGTTTAATATTATTTTAAATAATATTCATGAAGTGTTTATTGTAAATGTAAGTTCCTATTTTAATGTAGTATATTGTAAATTTATATTTAAGTTGTTACATGAAAAATTCATAATATATTTGTAGTTTGATATTAATGAAGAAGAATATGAAGATGAGTATACGAATAGAATTGCCACTTATTTATTAACTATGCAAATTTTAATTATATCAAGTAAAAAGTTTCGTAAAAAAGCATTATTTGAAATTCTACAAACAATTAATGATAAAAAAATCAACTTAGGTTTGTATTTAATTTAATATTATTCTATTTTAATACTTTACAAATAATATTTTGATTTAGATTTAGTGATTAATTTATTGGAAGGTGTATCAACTGAATTAAAAATAAAATCATATTTAACATTATTAAAGGATAATTTAAATTTTTTATTGTGGAATTGGCATTTGAAATATTCAAATTTTAAAGTAAGTTATCTAATATTTTTTAAAAAAATCTTTGTTTTATTAATTATATATTGGTTTATTATAAATTTGACTTAGGAGTTTCCAATTAGATTATTTTCCTGTACAACAATAGAAGAGTTTTATAAGGAATATGCTTTTGAAATATACCCCATTTTATTCATTAAAAATAACTTTGATTTATTAAATCCAACAGATATTTTATGTAATGTAATTGAAGTAAGTTATGTTACATTTATTGTCTTATATATATTCCAAATTTATTCTTAAGCTCCTTACTCATAAGTGGTATTTCATATAATTTATATTATATATAAAAATATTAATGTATGTATCGTATAATATGTATACAAATTGAGTAGTTCACATGATCATGATATAATTTTGTATAATAAAATTATTGTACATCTTAAAAAATTTCGACAACAATCATATTTTATCATAATTATTTTTTCTATATGTTGATGTACACATAGAAATAAATTAATACAATGAAATATCACTTTTGTGCATCAATAGACAATAATTTATTACTTTATTCATATTTTTAAAAATAACTGACTATATATATTTATAATATATTATGTGAAGTTACATATTTTATATTTTTTAAATAATAATTTTATTTCGTTATACTTAAAAATATTAAATATGACAATTAAAAAAAAATAAAATAAAAATTTGTATTTTATATTATTGTGTTATGTTATGGTAATTATACATTCATAATAAATATATTATATTTTATTTTAGATTCTGAATGAAGCGAAAAATGTATTGTTTTTACAAATAGCATATGTTTCTGGTAGGAATGTGGATGTTCTTGGTACTTTATTTAGGTAATTTTTCGAATTTCTCAAATTTGACCCTATGCGTTATAAGAAACGGCAATATATTAATCAATACCTATAGGTTAATGTAGGTATACATTATCTGACTGAACTTCGCTCAGAATCGTTTTTTCGAATGCAATGGTTTATTATTGCATTCAATTTCTAATTAAAATTAAACACTATGATTTGCACACCTATATCCCTGCGGCAGGAGTATCAGCTCTTTTTTTTCTGTTTTTTGTTTGTTTTTGTTTTTATATCTGAAGACACTTTTACTACTTGAAATAATGCTCCGGTTTTCATGAATAGTATATGTTTTCGGTTGGAAATTGGATGTAGTTTGTATTTTGTATAAGTCATTCTTCTAATTTCTCAAAATTGACCCTATGCGAAAGGAAAAACGACAAAAAAATATAAACGAAAACTGAAATTTCAATGAATTCGATTTCAATATTTAATGATAACTCAAGCAATTTTGTTGTTAGAGACTTGAAATTTTTATTGTGTCTACACATAAGTATTATATATATGTGATAAAATTTTGGAACCGTTACGTTGGTATCGCCATTATATGGGTACTTATGCGGTAGTCGCGATAACCGAAAAGTACCAAAAATAAAATTTTATATTGATTAGGGTCCTATGACTGTTTTAATTTAAAAAAAAAAAAGTATTTAAAAATATTAATTTTTTTTAATCTATCTAATATTTAAAAAATAATAAATTATTGATATATGATTGAAGATTTTTATTTATTTAACAAAAATTATAATTTATAAATATAAGTAATTAACGTGAATAAAATATTAACGTTATTCTTCATTTCACGTCATTTGCCATAACATATATATTACCTATATAAATATAAAATAAGTCCATATTTCTTATATAAATATAAGTTCAACATTGCCTGAATTATCGTGAAATATGGAAATCAATTGTGTCAAAATTTCAGTTTTCGTGAAAAAAGCTGTATTTTTGTCATTTTTTGTAATTATTAATTTTTCTTACCTCATAAATCCAGTATTGAGAAATTCGAAAATGACCTAAATAAAGTACATACCAACTACACCCAATTTCTTACCAGAAATATATGTTATTCGTGCAAATCTGAGCATTATTTTGGGTCTAAAAAAAAAAGACATACATCTTTGTAAAACAAATAAATTCTTCGCTTCATTCAGAATCTAAAATTATTTGGCTACTGAAATTTAATAATCTTTACAAATTTAAATTGTATAATTGTCTATTAACCTAGTTTATTAAATTTGTAGGAACATTTTGCTGTATTATTTTCATATTTATTAGCTATAAAAATTACAAATCTAACAGTTTATAATCATAATAAAATAAACAATTATATTGAAAATATATTGGGTCAAAAACGTTTCAATGAATTAATAAGATCTCAATACTCAGACATATTATTAAAATGTATTCAAATGGTTGTCATTAATACTGAACAACCACTTATTCCAATACAAATAAATAGTGGTCAATTTTTAAATGTTCTCGTCATGTTTCAAGTAAAAAAAATAAATATATTTTATAGTGTGTGTATATTATGTTATGTATATTAATTTTTATATTTTAAAGGAGACATATGTGAAAAGTAAAAAACCATTTTTAGCAATTATGTCTAGAAGACAACCGAGTTATATTCAATTGATTGTTCATAAATTATATGTGGATGTTTTTAAAAAATCTACTTCTGAACTAAGGTACATTATAGTGAAAATATTAAATATCCTTGTAACGTTTATAATATGATATATATCATATATCATTATTTGTTTATAAATTAATAGGTATCAGTCACTTTTCCAATATACATTTTTTATGAAAATTCTTATTAGTCAATTATTAGAAGATAATGATATAGATGATTTTACAAACTTCCTTGTGTATCAATCTATACGATCAACAATCACTTTAATAAATCAAAATATTTTTGAAATACAAATTCATTCTTTAGAATATTTAGAATGGTTATTATCAAATACACAGCGCGTTTTAAATTTAAATATTATTCACATTCAACCTCTAATAACATCAACAATTAGAAAACTAATTAAAAATCAACCCTCTATCAATGATATATTATTAAATTTATTGAATATTCTTAAAAATATGAGTGATCAAAATAATATTCAAGAAATGAAAAATAAAAATATAAGAACATTACAAGAAGATATTATTGATTTCATTTCTCCACACAATGAATATGCAGATATAGTTCAAAGTTTACAACATTTAAAACTAAAAGTTAGAATTATATTTATATTATAATAAATACGTATTACTTATTAAATAAATATAATATATATTTTTTTAGTTGAAAACAAATGAAAAAGATCTCCAGAATATGTATAGAGAACTTTTAAATATGCGAGGATTTTCGGAAGACTGTATTAAAAGTATCTTGCATCGTCTTGTTTGTACACTTATTAAGTATACAAAAAGTTGTGACTTTGAAGTATGTATTAATAGTATAATTGTATATTTTCTAAATTTAAAAAGCAAAGGAAGAAGGATACAGGTGTAATGTGTAAAGGGGATAGTGTTTAATTTTAATGAACATTTGAATGCAATGATAAATCATTACATTCGTGAAAACGATTTTGAGCGAAATTCATCAGATAATATATTTATTGATTAAATATTGATCCAATATAAATTATTTATAATAAAATACCTAAATGAGTCACGTGAATACCCAAATCTGACAGTACTTCGCTCAGAATCGTTTTTCGATTATTATTCAACATTATCCTCTTTACACTTGTATCCCTTCCACACCAGTATCCATTCCCTTGCTTTTTATACTTTAAATAGTTAAAAAAAAAAAATTGTTAATGTAATAATTCACAATTGTAACTGAGTTAAGTAAAATGTATTTGAGCTTAAGTAAAATTTTCGTCAATTTTATTTAACATTGTAAAATATTAAAATATAATAAGTAGAATCCATATAAATAGTTTAAATATTAATTTTAATCAAAATTCAACTTTATACCCCTATGAAAAAAATTGATAATTGATATTTTTCTAATATTCGGGAAATACGTAAACCAATATGTAAGGATGCCTCAATAAAATTTTCAAAATTTTTATCAATTTTATGTAACGTTACTGTAAAGTATTTAATATAATAAGAAAGGAATCCATATAAATAGGTACTTTAAATATTGATTTTATTAAAATTTCAACTTAAAAAAGAAGAGCTGATACTCCTGCCGCAAGGATATAGGAGTGCAAATTATAGTATTTAATTTTAATTGGAATTTGAATGCTATGATAAACCATTGCAATCGAAAAAACAATTCTGAGCGAAGTTCAGTCAGATAATGTAGGTAATAGGTATTGATTAATATATTGCCGTTTTTTTGTCATTTTTTCTACCGCTTAGGGTCAATTTTGAAAAATTCGAAAAATGACCTAAATAAAGTATCAACTACATCCACTTTCCTACCAGAAACATATGCTATTCATGAAAACCGAAGCATGATTTCAGGTAATTTTTATCATCCCGAATGTTTAATTTGCTCTGTAGTGATTTTGTCATATCCTGCCGGTTTCCCATTTTTCATTTCTTGTAAACTGTAACTTAGCTCCTCCATCATTAAGTCGTCCTGGAAGTTACGGCATTCTATATCTTTATTCCTCTTGATCTTCCTTTTTTTGATTTTAATGTTTGGTTTTCCATTACGAAGTAATTCTGAAGTCACCTGAATTAAATAAAGTAACGTTTATACAGGACGTTTGGTTTACTGTAATGTGTGCTTTATTTTATATTCTGAGAGAAGTGAAGAATGTATTGGTTTTACAATGATGTGTGTATTTTTTTTTTTTTTATCTAAGTATGAAAACACTTTTACTACCTGAAATAATGCTCCGATTTTCACGAATAGCATATTTTTCTGGTAGGAAAGTGGATGTAGTTGGTACTCGAATTTCTCAAAATTGACCATATGTGATAGTGATAGGAAAAACGACCAAAAAACAATGAAAAACTGCATTTTTCATGAATAATGAAATTTCGACGAATTTGATTTCAATATTTCACGATAACTGAGGCAATATTAAACTTGAGACTTGAAAATTTCATTGGGTGTCCACATAGGTACTATATTTATGTGATACAATTTCGGTATCGTTAAGTTAATTTTGCTACAAAATATAGATACAAAATATACAATAATGTATTTTGGAAACGTTACGTTAATCATTTTACAAAATATTGGACTTTGAATATTTCGTAAAATTCTCGTTTTTATGTATATAATGTTTGATACAATTAACAATTTTGGGTTTTCAGGTATGAAAATTTTACTGAAGTATACTTAAATATTACTTAACATGATATCAAAATATTAGAAAAATCCCAAGTCTTAATTTTTTTTTATAGCTGTTTAAAATTGATATTTTTAGTTTAAACAAAAATCTTAGAATCCATACAAGTATTATTTTTATTTTTTTTCAATACATTTACAATAAAAAAAAAAATAATAATATGTTGTGAAATCAATAGAAATCTTATTTATCATTAAATACAATAATTTCATACTAACAGTCAATATTTATTAAATTATGTCATAGGTTCAAATTCTAGCTGCCAGTTGTTTAGGAATATTGGGTCCATCTGATTTAACTACACTTATATTGCAACCAGAACCCAAAGTATTAAAATTAGAATCAAATACTTCACCAAAATATTCTTTTATAAAACAAATAGTTTTAATGCTTTTAAATTACTTAAGTGACAATAATATTTCAGTTATGGAATCAAGTAATATAACTTTATTCAAAGTCATAGCGACTCGTGAAGGACAATCTTTATATGGTAATAAAATGTTCATTAAAATTTTATTTTAGTAATTAATTGTATGTGTGATTGTATATTTAGAAGAATTAGACAAACATATCTTATACCCCTTTAAAGAATTACAAATAGAAGAACAATGTATTCAGTTATCTTTTGATATTGAACAATTTAATTTAATTAATATAAATGAAATATGGTGTCCAATTAATTCAACAATTTCTTATAAAAATTGGATTACAATATTAACAAAACAATTATTAACAACTCTACAAGGCTTTTGTAAAAGTTTATTATCTATCGCAGAAAACAAGGTGAAATTGGATTAATATATATTTTTAAAGTTATATTAATGTTAATTAGAAAAAAAATTTTTAGCCTGAATTTTGTGAGAATATTTTACCACATTTAATATATTTTTTTGTTGTACATCAACCATTAACAAAACGTACAATAAATAAATGTTTAAATTGTTTTTTCACTAAACATTATGAAATTAAAAAAACAAATGAATTCGAGAAGATAAATTCCAATTCCCTTCAAGGTATAGTAGATAAATTATTTTTTATGCGTATAATTTTACTACTACCGTCAATTGAATTTTCTTTTCTTTTTTTTCAATTTACCTCCATAAATGTTGGACACTAAAATTTTGAATATTTACACCAACTATCTTCCTCTCCTCTTTTACCCACTACATTCCTTTCCATAACAACTCTGAATTTATAAGAGATAATATCCAAACTATCTTAGCCTATTTTCTATCACTTCTTCATAATTTATTGAATTCTTACACTTCCACTCATTTCTCATTTCTTGTTTTATTCTTTCTAGTCTTTCCACATATTCATATTAACATTCTCATCTCTGTTACACTCTACTGGAATATATTCCAATTTTTTATTTACTGCCCAACATTCTAATCCTTACAACATTGCTTGGCTCACAATTGTTTTTTTAAAACCTACATTTCAATCTTAATGGGATCATGTCATAATATTTAATCTTATTTTTCAAGTCCTTAGAATTACCATTTTTTTGCACTACAGATCCTAAGTCACACACTACATTTTATATATGACACTATGAATATGAATTTCTTGATTATTACCTTCAAAATAATACATCATTGGCCTTTGCCAAGTGAATTTCCTAATTATAAAATTTGAATTTTCAAACTTTATACACATTGGATAAATATTAATATAATATTATATTAATATAATATAATATTAATATATATATACACACACACAAGTATATTATATAATGACATTTTTGTATATATAAAATGTGTACACTAAAACACAAATATAATTATTATCATCATAATAAAAAATGAAAATAAAATTACTTATTTTGAAATATTGAAATCATTATTTTCATCAGTATTTATTTATTAATTATTAATATGACTTTTTTAATTTTTATTTATAGTTACTGATGTGAGTGTATCCAACATTTATTATGACAAATCAGCTATACAATGTCTTTTAAATATCATTAATTTTATAAGACATCAACAGAATAATCCTTTACAGTAATTTTTATTTATACTTTATAAATTGTTTTTAACTCTATTTTATATTAAATTTAAAATAAAAAAATTCCATATTACTTCAGACGTTAGTAGTAATTTGTAAATTTTTATGTTAAATGTTTAGAAAACTTTTAGATATAAATTACTTATATGTGTCACAAGCGGCACAATTTTGTTCTGCACATTTTACTGTGATACTGTATTTAGAACTTTGGTGTGAAATAGAATTTAAGTAAGTTAATTGTTTTATATTCATTTTTATTTATTAGTACAATAATCATCATTCATTACTAATTATTCATTTTAGTTATATTTATTTATAGAAAAATGGGAAAAGATCATTGGTCTATGAAACATAATCCTGTGGATATGATCACAGAATTATTACCTAATGACGGTCTTGTATTGCAATCAATTTTAAATGAAGTTTGTTGATTAATAATTAAAAATATTTTGTCATCTAAAATGTAGGATAACAAAATCTAAATTGTATCATGAAAATTCAATCACATTAATAAATGATTGACATTTCATTATGTTTTATTAAGATGTAGAAAATGTTAAAAAAATATATAAAATATACTAATTCAATGATTTATCTCATGAATAGATATTAGTACATTACTATATTAGATATTGGAAGAAAATGGGTTTTAAAAGGATATAAAATAAAATGTGTTATTATGATATATATATATTTAAATCATTGTAATATATTAAACAAATTATGTAATTCATAAAAAATTGCAATATGTTTTTATTTAAATATTCAATAAGTTGAAAAATAATTTATATATAAATTGTAGTCTTATAAGTGTATTGGAGATTCTGATGCAATTGAAGGATGTGGTTCAAGGTATCTATTATCTCTTTCTTCTCGTACGCAATACTATCAATTACTTAAAAAATGGGATCGTGTATTGGAAAACTGTGATCTACAGCAAACCACAGAAATTATTAGCAAAGGTTACATTTCTTAATAAATTTGAACCATTAATGAAAAAATTATGTGATAAATAAATAATTTTAATTTCAGATTATTTAGAAGCATTTTCTAATTCTGGATTGCAAAATATAACTTATATTTTGGCTTCAAATAATGATAATTTAAAATATGATTATTACTGGCAATTAAATAAGTGGGATCTTCCAGATAATGGTGACAAATCGTTTGAAGCTTTACATTATCATGCATTACGATATGTGAATCAGAAAAATTTAGAAAGTGCAATTTCTATGATTAAGGAAGCTAGATTATCTGTTATTGATTTTCTTTCCTTTGCTAATTTAGAATCAGCGTCAACTATATATACACCATTAGCTAAACTTAAAATAATTGAAGTAAATATATTATTTTACAATACAATTAATTAATCTAAATAAGTATTGTTTAACTAATCACAATTATACTTAAGGATCTAGAAGATTTTATTTTTACATCAGATAAAAATATGTTATTTGATAATTGGTTAAATCAAAAAACCCTAAGAACAAATGATTTTATAAATATCAATAAAATATTTTCCCAGCGTTGTAAGTTATTGGATTTTGATGGGGATAATAGATCAGGTATACTTAAAATAAATATAGCTGAGGTAGCCAAAAAAAACGATTGGTTGCAAGAAGCTAGGCGAAATTTGGCAGCAGTTATTTCTTTACAAAATGATCAAAAACATACGATTTTATGGGCTAAAGTAGAGGAAGCAAGACTTTTATGGCAAAGAAATGATTATCATATGGCTAGGTAAAATAAAATAAACTTTATGTTTGTAAAAAATATAAGTATATTCCATTATAACATATTTAACAATTTTTCAGAATTTTATTAAAATTTGTAGTAGAAGAACTTGATAATTATGAATATCCAATCTTACAATCATTGGCATTACAACTTTATGGTTCTTGGATGGAAGAAACAAAATCAGAAACTGCAGATGACATAATACGTAATTATTTTATAAAGGTAAAAAATATGTATTTATAGACATTTTAATAGATTAATTCTTACTATTAACTATTTTCCTATTTTTAAGTAATTCTTTATAAATAAATTTGTACTTTAAGAAGGTTCTTTTAATATTTAAATTTTCTTTATTTTGAATAATAAATATATTATATAGTAAAATATAATTTTTATTAAATATTAATAAATAATAAATAGTAAATATAATAATCATTAACTAATTTATACATTTATATGCTATATATAAATAAATATATATATATTTATTTAGTCCATTAAGATTTTACAACTGGAATTAATTGATAAAAAAGAATATGGATTAGAATGCAGAAAAGTATTATCAGATGCTCATAAACATTTATCTCAATATACGGATACGTTATATCAACAAATATCTAAATACATAAAGGCAGAAAATCTTGAAAAACGTATTGATAAAGTAAAAGATGATAAAATTAAGGGAAGAGCTTTGGTTAATTTAGGAAAATCAACAAAGGATTGCGATAGACAAAAAGCAGGATTTTTTTTGTTGAAACAATGTAATATTGATGAAAGTGATATAAGTAACTTAAATGGAAAAAAAACTGGATATTTGAAAATAGCACTTCAGTAAGTTTTTGTATTATATAAATAATAAACTCATTTCTTATTTAATTTTGATCACGGGAACTCACCTAAATAATTCAATATTTTAAATTTTAAATTTTAATTTGGAACTAAATTTAAAAAGGGATTTGAATTCTAAAACTCCCTGGCTATAAAGTCTTACTTGACATTAATCAAATTACTCTGTTGTTGTATATTCTAACACAAAAATTTTAAATATTCAAAGAGTAGGTTGTGAATAAATTATTATATTATACTTATTTAAGAAAAAAAGATTATAAATTAGGTAATAATTATTTTAATATGTTTAACATATTATATTTAATATTAACAAATGCTTATAACATTACAATAAATGTATAATAAGCTTCATAAGTTATTATAAATTAAATATTTATTAATTAATTGCCTATAAAAAACCTTTAAAGTTGTTTAGTAAAAAATTATTTATTATTAATTAAATTATAATTAAATATGATAATATATTATATTTATTTAATTTAGGAACTATTTGAAATTAATGAAATTGAATGATGAAAGTGAACTTCCAATTTATAGAGTTATATCTTTATGGTTAGAAAATAAAGAAAACAATGAAATTAATAGAATTGTAGATCAGGAATTTAAAAACAATAATTCTTATAAGTTTATTACAGTTCTCCCCCAGCTAGTTGCCCATTTAAATACATACGAAAATGAGTTTCAAGAAACTTTAAAAAAGCTCATAAGTATACAATTAATTTAATTATATTATATTATTTTTAATTAGTTTTAAAGTATTATTTATTTATATAATATTTAGATCGTTGTGCAATAGAGCATCCATATCATACTATTCCAATCATTTATGCTATTGCAAATTCAAATATAGATCAGATCTATATCTCGTCTAAACAACTTATAAACAATAAGGAAGAAGTAATTTATATATAATATTTTTTAGTTATTAATAATAACTTATTTTTATACTTATTTTCTCCTTTGTTAAAATTTAATCTAAAGCCTAGGGTTATAGCTGCTAAACGTTTAATGTGTAACTTGAAAAAAAATTTAAATATAAGTTCAATTGTGGTAAACACGGAAAAATTGTATGAATCATTTATACATTTAGCTTATACAAAATTGTCTTGTTCACAAGGAAAGCGTAAGAATTTATAATAATATAATATTTAAATAAAATAAGTACATTTTAGTTATTTCCTTATAGGAGCTAGCATTCCTAATGACCAACCACTATTGAAAATAAAAAACTCTAATTCTATGTATCCTGCATTATCATTGCCATTAAATAAACATGGTCACTATGCAAATATTATTAGTAAGTTAATATTTGTTTAACGACATAATCATTATTCTATATTATAAAATTTATATAAAAAATTAATGTAACGGTTCCAAAATTTTACCACATATATATAGTAGCTATGTGAACACCCAAAAAAATTTTCAAGTGTCTATCTTGAAAATTTCTTGAGTTATGGTGAAATATCGAAATCGTATTCGTCAAAATTTCAGTTTTCGTGAAAAATGCAGTTTTTTCATCATTTTTTCGTCGTTTTTTATATCGCTTAGTGTCAATTTTGAGAAATTCGAAAAATGCCTTTATAAAGTACCAACTACATCCACTTTCCAACCGGAAACAAATGCTGTTCGTGAATATCAGAGCATTATTTCGGGTAGTAAAAATGTTTACAGAATAAAAAAAAAAATCACACGTCATTGTAAATCCAATGCATTCTTCGCTTCGCTCAGAATCTAAAATTTAACATTATTTATTATGTTAAAAAAATATATATGATTTATGTTTTATAAAATATTTATTTTTAATTTTTAAATAATATAATTTTTGCATTATTTTAACAAACTTTTAACGATATAAAAAAATTAAATAAATAATCAAATTACATTACCTATGTGTATAATATAATTCAAAATTAATCTATTTTAGATTTTAAGCAAGTTAAGATTACATTTGTTTTACGGTGCTGTGTATCTATTTTTTTTTTTTTTTTTTTTATGTAATGCTCGGATTTTCACTAGTAGCATATTTTTCTGGTAGCAAAATGAATGTAGTTGGTATTTTATTTATGTCATTTCAAAATTGAACACATGCGATTAAAATAACTATCAAGAAATGACAAAAATACACCATTTTTCACAAAAAATAAAAAATAAATGAAATCAATTTCAATGTTTTACAAAAACTCAGGCAATATTGATTTTAAAATTTTATTAAATGTTCATATAGATACTATATATATATATATATAAGTGATAAAATTTTGATACGATTATATGTTATTTGTTTGCGAAAATTAAGGTTGACATTTTCGTAAAATCAGAATTTATATTATTTATATTGATTCTTGTTATATTGTAAGATACTTTCTTATTTAATAATGTTAAATAAAATTGACAAAATATTTTTAAAATTTTATTTAACTCAGTTCCAATTAATTGTGAATTATTGCATTTACGATTTTCTTTTTTTTATAACTGTTTAAAGTATAAAAAGGAAAGGGAGAAGGGATACTGATGTAGAAGGGATACAGGTGTAATAAAGAGGATAGTGTTGAATTTTGATTAACATTTTAATGCAATGATAAATCATTATATTCAAAAATCAATTCTGAGCGAAGTACTATCAGATTGGGTATTTAGGTGACTCATTTAGGGGTTTTGTAATAAGACATATGTGGGGTCTCCAGATTTAATGAGTTACAGAGCCAATATTGAGAGCCTAAAGGAAGACTGAATCAACTGAATTATTTGAATAAAAAAAAGATAGGCCAAACTGTAGCATCATTAATTATAAATAGAAAATGTCCTTGCACATTGTGAGGACCAACAGATTTAAAATGACAGAGGTGCTCTCTGTGCCTCTCCGTGCCGGCTGATATCATCTAAAGAAAAAGCACATTAAAGGGAAGAGTAAAATTATCGATAGATATGGTAAAAAAGGAAGATATAGAAGAAGTAGTAGAGTAAATCGAAGAGAAAAATTTAAAGATGTACATGGGTTATGGATATATTTGTATTTTGGGAACAAATGGCATTTTCCCAGTTAAAACTATTGAAAAAAGTTATGATACTAAGGTCTTCAGCTTTAGCAAAATTAAAGAACGACAAGGGTGTAGGAGGGTTAGGAGAAGTGACAGAAATAGTTAACGATATGGAAAGAGTTGGATGAAAGGAGTCGGGAAGAATAACAGAATCAAGGTCAGGGAGAACCAAATTTGAATTAAAATTAGTAAATATAAGGTCAAATAGTGATCCATGATAATAATAACGGTATTATTCATCTGAAAGAAACCACAGAAAAAGTTTCTAGTACACAAAAATTTTGAGAAAATGATGATGAATAACAGAGGCCATGGGAATCATTAGACCAAAAAATGAGAGTGATATAATCCCCAAAAAATAATCGCAAATCTTATTTCTTTTTTATAGATGTTTAAAGTTAAGAATATTAGTAATATCGTTAATCTCACAGTATTTATGGATACTTATTATTACTCAATATTTTTTTAATGTTGAATAAAATCGTCAATTTT
This sequence comes from Tetraneura akinire, assembly GCA_021307375.1. Classification (NCBI taxonomy): domain Eukaryota; kingdom Metazoa; phylum Arthropoda; class Insecta; order Hemiptera; family Aphididae; genus Tetraneura; species Tetraneura akinire. The sequence goes on along the minus strand of JAIUCT010000001.1, from coordinate 7,588,497 downwards.
GAATTTTAAAGATTGAAAATTTTATTGATGCATAACAATAAAAATATTGTGTATAATGTAGTTACTATTTATTTTTGTTTTATAGCCATTCAAAGTTTAAATTTGGAATAAAAGACTAGCTGATACTGCTGTTAGTGAGAGTGAGATACAATTGTAGAGTGGATAGTGTTGTATTTTGATTAAAATTTGAATACAATGTTAATGCATTTAAAAAAAAAAAAAAACGATTCTGAGCGAAGTTCAGTCAGATTATAATTTTCGTTTGAACTAAAAATATCAAATTAAAAAAGCTATAAGTCCTATATTTTGGAGAAAAATTAATGTAACGGTTCCAAAATTATACCACATATATATAGTAGCTATGTGAACATCCAAAAAAAATTTCAGGTCTCTATCTTAAAAATTGCCTGAGTTATCGTGAAATATAGAAATCGAATTCGTCGAAATTTCATTTTTCGCGAAAAATGCAGTTTTTTCGTCATTTTTTCGCCGTTTTTTCTACCGCATTGCGTCAATTTTGAGAAATTCAAAAAATGACCTAAGTAAAGTACCAAGTACGTCCACTTTGCTACTCCAAACATACCCTATTCGTGAAAATCGGAGCATTATTTCGGGTAGTATTTTTGTACACAGACATAAAAAAAAAAAAAACAAAAAAAAAAACAAAAAATTATCACACATCATTGTAAAACCAAAAGAAGATTTTGAGCGAAGTTATGCCAATTATGAGCACTTATATCATAGGTGATATATAATAACGACAATAATATCTAATGAACAAATCAGTAATAAGAGACCAGTTACTCTAACTCTGACAAATTTATTTTTAAAAATTTTACTGAATGTTTACATTTGTACTTTATATGCATCATAAAATTTTGGAACTCTTACAATGATAATCTAAATTTGAATGATAAAATACCTATTTATCTGATTAAGCTATTTACTCAGAATTGTTTTTTTCGAATGCGATATTGCATTCAAATTTCAATAAAAATAAAGCAATATCTATTGATTCTGCACCTGTATCCAACTCAGATTGTCTTTTTAAATTTAGTTATACAATATGTAATTTCAGTAATATTGATTAAGTTTTTTAATATTATAATAATATTTGGTAATAATGTAATATAAAAAGAGAATTTACGAGTACTATATTTCCTTTTATTAAGAAATAAAAAAAAATTGTAATTAAATTTATACTATTTAATATGTATTACATATAAGTTATAATTTATAAACAATTATAATTTAGTTAATTTTAGATATTTTATAGCACTATTGATTTTATATAATTATGTTTTAATAATATTTTATAATTACAGGTATTGAAAGTTTTGAAAATTCATTTTTAAATGCTGGTGGAATACATCAGCCTAAAAAAATTGATTGTTTGTGTTCTGATGGTATAACTAGATCACTTTTATTAAAGGTAGAAATAGTAAATACACATTAAATAATATATATATATATTGTAAAGAAACAGTTCTTCAAAACATTATAGTAAAAAAAATCATAGGTTTTTAAAGACAATAATATTTTAAATTAACATTTATTTATTTACTAAAGTATAATGTATAACAATAATGACAAATATGAAATAACTAATTATAATCTTTTTCTGTCTTTATTTAATATATTCATATATTTATATTATGTTTTAAACAAAACTCCTAAATATGTATAACTTTCTCAGAGTATAAATTATAATATAATACAATATGATATACCTACTTTAAAAAACAACTATTTTAACATATTTTCAGGGTAATGAAGATATGCGTCAAGATTCAGTAATGCAACAAGTATTTATGTTAATGAATAGATTATTGCAATCAAATAAATCAACAGCTAAGAGAAAATTGACTATAAAAACATATAAAGTATAGTATAATGAAAGGCTGTAAATTTTAGAAAAATAAATCAACAGAATTGATTGATCAGAACGTATATTAAAATGCCTATATTTCAATAATCAAAAACAATATTGGTCCGGAACATATTTACCGTACTATATTAATCTGGAATCCAAAATTAGTAAACCATATATATGCAGAATGCATATGTATAAATATAATCAATGTGGTTTTTCTCAACAAATCGAGGGATATTTTCGATTTACGAAGTAGAGCAGTTATGCCAAGAAGCGTAGCAATGAGTACCAACAACGCAATGAACTTGCACACAATGTGCATTTAATATTTCTTCTAATTTATTTGATGTCTCAAAAACAATTTAAGATATCTATTGTAATTTTATCAATATACGTTCTGGATCAATTATATAGTTTAGAAAAATATTTTCTGGAATTTTATAGTCATACTTTATATTGTATTCAAACAATTTTTTTTTTCAATTTAGGTTATTCCTTTTTCACAACAAAGTGGAATTGCTGAATGGTGTGTAAATACTATGTCATTATTTGATTACTTAGTGGGAAATTCAAGTCCAGGTGCTCATCAAAAGTATAGACCAGATGATATGTCTCCATCAGATGCTAGAAATGAAATTAAAGTATGTATACATTTATTTTGTAATTTTGAATACATAAATAATATAAATAGCTATAGGTAACTGTTTTCTTTAATTTTTTTTAAATCATATGTATACTCTTGTAAATTTTTCTTTTAATAGTTGTTAATAATATTAATTGTTTCCAGTTTTTCACATTATCGTATAATGTTTAATTTATATAGAATTAATACCAAAACCTTATATAAACATAAAACTTATTGAGATTTATTCATAAATTGTATTGTATAATATATTTATATTATATATTTATATTATATTACTTATATTATTTTATTTTATAATAATAAATTTAATATCTGTTATACATTATGTATATAATATTGTTTTATTTATTAGCAAACTCAAATATTCAGAATTCAAGACTAAACCTATAATAAAACATTAAGAGTTTATAATTACTTTTTAGCTCAGAATGAAAAATAATTATAGTTAAGCTATATTAATATAATATGTATAAAATAAAATTGAATTATCATATCGATCAAATATTACTAATATAATATAATTATAATATAAGTGTATGCTAAATAATCAAAATTAGTTGACTAAAACTATCATAATATCCTAATGAGTAAAGATGAACTAGTATTAAATATTAATTATTAATTACTTATTTTAAATACTAAAAATGAACGAAAAATACGTAAACTTATCCTAATGAATCTAATGAATTACTCACTAAAAGATAACTTCAAATTATTAGCCCCAGAAAAACCTAACTTCAAAAATAAAAATAAAATACTAAATAATATAAAATATATAATATAAATTATATAATATATAATATAATATATAATATAATATATAATATAATATAT
>JAIUCT010000001.1:7473169-7585134 GCA_021307375.1 Tetraneura akinire | reverse complement strand
ATATAATATATAATATAATATATAATATAATATATAATATAATATATAATATAATATATAATATAATATATAATAATAATATATAATATAAATAAAATAATAAATATATAATTAAACTATGATGGCACTATGCAATGTGCATATTTTTGAATCAAAATATATTTATTACATTTTAACTAATTTTGTTTTACAAATTATATTATTTTGTTTAGAAATCTCAAGAAAACATGGATAGTCCATTAACAAGACTAAAAAAATATTTGTATGTTTGTGAAAAATTAAAACCAATATTTAGATACTACTTTTTTGAAAAATTTATTTCACCTGAAATTTGGTTTGAAAGAAGGCAATCTTATACTCACAGGTATGATAAATTATATTAAAATTAATATTTATTTTATTATAATATATATCATCTTATTATATTTATGAAGTGTTGCTACTACTTCAATGGTTGGATACATATTGGGCCTTGGTGACCGTCATATTAAAAACATATTGATTGATAATAATACTGCAGAACTCATTCATATTGATTTTGGTAATACATAAAACTATTATTAATATATTATAATAAATTATATACATTTATTAATTTCGTTTGCGCTCATTATAAATTTTATATATTGCTACCATAGGCGCACATAAAATGTTATTTTAGGGTGCTATAATTTTTTAATTATAATTCCAGTCGGAGGCAAAATTCCTACGTCTAAATTATTTACAATAAAAAGACGAGCTGATACTCCTGCCGCATGGATATAGGTGTGCAAATCATAGCGTTTAACTTTAATTAGAATTTGAATGCAATGATAAACCATTGCATTAAAAAAAAACGATTCTGAGCAAAGTTCAGTCAAATAATGAAGATATTAATTAAAATTTTGATATTTTTTATTAAATATTGAAAAAACAAAATTTTTATCACACATATTGGTTCTATATAGGAATACCATACACATATAGTACATAAATGAACACCCTATAAAATATTCAAGTATCTATGTTCATTGTTCAATATAATTGCTCATAAAATCCCTTGTCACCTAAATGCTAAAAATATAAGAAATTCTAAGATTTTCGTTTAAACAAAAATATCAACTTTAAACAGCTTATAAAAAAAATTTAGACTTGGGATTTTTCTAATATTTTGATATCTTAAGTAATATCAGGAGCGGATAGGCTAAATTAATGTTACCGGGATATGTATGGAAAGAGCCCAATGAAAATAATTATACATCTTTACCATGTATGTATAATATATTTTAGATTTTAAGCGAAGTGATATAATCTATTGGTTTTACAATGATGTACTCATATGTCTTTTTCTTTTTCTTTTTTTTATATGTCTGTAGACACTTTTACTACTCGAAATAATGCTCTGATTTTCACGAATAGCATATTTTTCCGGTTGGAAAGTGAATGTAGTTGATACTTTATTTAGGTCATTTTTCGAATTTCTCAAGACTAACCCTATGCGACAGAAAAAACTGCATTTTTCACGAAAAGTCGAAAACTGAAATTTTGACGAATTCGATTTCAATAGTTCACGATAACTCAGGCAATTTTGAAGTTAAAGTCTTGAAAAAAAATTTCGGTATTGACATAGGTACTATAAATATGAATTATATAAAGAATTATGGAACCGTTACGTTAATTTTTCTACAAAATATAGGACTTTTCAGTACCAAAAATCTTAATATGTATCAAAATAAACAACCATTAAAACAATATCAAACATATTTACAATACATACCTACATTATCTGATTGAACTTCACTCAGAATCGTTTTTTCGAAATTCTAATTAAAATTAAACGCTATGATTTGCACATAAGTATCCCATGTGGCAGAAGTATCAGCTCTTCTTTTTTAAGTTGAAATTTTAATAAAATCAATATTTAGAGTACCTATTTATATGGATTCCTTTCTTATTAAACTAAAATCAATCATTCCAAAATATGTAACATGCTTTTCTATTGTTAATTTTTCTTTCCGGATGGATTTTAATTTACTTATTTTTACTTATTTTCATTAAAGAAATATTAATTAAATATAAATATTGATTATTAAAATAAACATTTTCCTTTATAAAATAAAATAATTATGAATATTTTTTTTTTTTAAATATATAATTTAGGCGTTGCTTTTGAACAAGGAACTTTATTGACTACACCAGAAACTGTTCCGTTTAGATTGTCAAGAGATATTATAGATGGTATGGGTATCTGTGGCATAGAGGGAACTTTTCGAAAGTATGTATATATATATTTTATTTCAAAAATAAATATTAAAATATATACCTATATACAATACATTATTTTATTTTCTAAATTATTTAATGTTTTTAATATAGATGTTGTGAAAAAACTATGACTGTTTTACGTCAAAACCAAGATGTAATTGTCACGGTTATAGAAGTCTTATTGTATGATCCATGTTATCATTGGACATTGACAGAAGAAAAAGCAGCCCAACTTCAAAATAAATTAAAAGTTGATAATTCTAATATTACAAACTGTTAGTTAATAATTAAATAATTAAATAATTAAATTTAATTATTTATTAAAATTAAATTTATTGTTTGTTATATTTTTCTAGTAAATGAAGTAAATCAATTAGCAGAAAGATCACTTAAAAAAATTCGTGTTAAGTTATGTGGTATGGAAGAAGCTGGGAGTATAGCAAGTATTAATGGACAAGTTAATAGACTAATTCAACTAGCAAGAGATCCTGCTAATTTATCACTTTTATACCATGGCTGGCAATCATACTTATAATTTTTTAGAAATTAGTTTCTGTTTTTAATATATTACATTATATTATAATTTATAAAATTATTTTATATTTTAACATTGGTCATTATTTTACATTATTTTTATATGACATTATTTTTGATATTTATATTTTTATCTTGAAGTAATTCATTATTAATTATTATCATAAATAATTTTCCTATTATGTTTTTTGTTTATATTAATTTAACATGTTGACTGCACATCAATACTGATTGCCATCATGAAGGTTGTTCAGCAACGCATTTGACACCATTTGGAGTCCAATGTACATTTGAAGTAAATTCTTTATTATTCCCTTTATGTGGGTAAATATTTCATTATTAATCAATGTGAATAAAAAAATATTTTAAAATATGTATTGATTCACTATATGGAAGTATGACTATATAAGAGCAATTTTTCACCTTATTTTTCTTTTTATGCTTTTAAATAATAAGAGTAGTACTATTTTTGTCAATATTTTTCTCGCACATAATATAATATTACATTATCTGCCTACATTAAAATATTAGATTATAATTTATTATTTGATAGGCAAATAAGTTTGTATTAATTTTGTGTTGTCTCACCATCAACGGAAACTCAGCACAACAGTCAAAAATAAATATAGTAGTAGACATAATAGTGATTTTTTTATTTGTTTGTTTGACAATTTTTAAATATATTTTATAGTGGCTTTAAATTTATTTTATAAATATCAATTAAACTTGTAACTTAATTTTAAGAAAATGCTTTATGAGACCAGGAATTTACAATGCCAATGATAATATTAAATTAACATTTACATGCAAATTGATATAATTACTAATTAACACAGTATGAAATAAATATTTTTATTTCATTTTATATTTAAAATATATATTTTTTTTATAATAAAATAGTTTAAATTTAACTTTATAAATTACAATTAACAAAAATAATTTATAGAATATTTTTTAATATATATTATTCAATTTAAAACAAGATATTAAGTTATGACACAATAATAAGACTTCATAATTTATAATGATGAAATCATGTTAAGTAACAAACAATTTTTTAAGAGTATTTAACGATATGGTGTAAAAAATGGAGCATTATTTGGAGCTTGTTGTTGCTGAGGTGGTTGTTGAGACTCAATATCTTCATATGATTGTGGATTTGAAGTTCCTCTACCTAAATACATACATAATTATATTTAATAATAATATTAAAAATTCATTAAAAAGTAATTTTTTACTTATATAATTTTGAAGAGGAGGTGGTATGCCATCTGAGAGACCATTACTGATATCTATACACATTCGACTAAGAATTGATAATGTTACAAAACGCAGTACCAAATTTCCCATAGCACAAATAACACTGAATATCTCTGATAACCCTTAATTGGAGAAATAATAATTTTAACTTTTTATTATTAAATAAAAATATTTTAAAGTATTACTTACAAAATGAAGTAGGAAAATAACAATAAATAGTTACAATATCCAGACATATTGATGCAAGATTTACAGAAATAGCCTACAAATAAAAAAAAATTATAAATTTTAATTGAGGTAAAAATTAGTTTTATATTCAAGAAATATAAAAAAAGATTTTTATTATCAAATAAGCATCTTAAATAATATCAATATTTATCTGCCTATTATAATAATTAGCAAAAAATTAATACTTATGTAAAATGTAAAAAGAAAATTGTTAATTATAAAAATAATTAAAAAAATTACTAGTTGTGCTGATTTTTCATTTTCTGTTTGATGCATTGCCCATAATACACATCCCATATATATGAAATTATAAAAAATATAAGAGTCTGGACTCCACCGTCCTTGTACACCCCTAAAATGTCAATAAAATATATTTGTTAGGGAAAATGATTATATAAAATAGTAAATTTACTTACCAAGTAATTAATACTAAATGTGCGACAAAAGCAGTTTTCGCTGGTAAAGATGGTATTTGATTCAAATCTAATGCCATCACTGAACAATTTCTTTATTATAGTCTAAAAAATGATTATACTTTTATTTTATTATTTGATTAATGATAAAAAATTAAGTAATTCTAGGAGATAAAAAAAAAATCTTTAAAATAATGTTATTGAACTATTAATATTTCATACTACTAAAAAATAAGTATGTGTGTGATCGATAAGATAAGAAAATTTTATAAATATGTAATTTATTTACCGTGTCCGTATGTACTGTGTAGAAATTAAATAAAAATTACTCAATTTTCTATAAATATAAGCAATAACATTAAATAAAAAGAACATGTACGCTGTACAGTGAATTTTACATAAGCACAAGGAATTAAGGAACAATAAATTGAGTACCTACTTTAATAAATTAATTTTTATATAATACAGGTATATTATATAATATAATATTAAATTTATAACAAATAAATTATTAATTGCGATTAAGCATTTACAATTTGTATTTTGGCCTTTTAATTTTTTACTAGTGTTATCAATTAATTTATTTTTATCAAAATTGAATAATAAAATATTATCAGTTTAAATATTTATAGACAACTAGTATATAGCTAACTAGTATAAACTAGTTTATATGTCTATGATTAATATTATATTTAAAATAATATGTATATACAATATACTGATACAAATTACCTATACAATTCAATTCGTGAAGAATGAAGTCAAAAATTAAAAAATAATCAGACATTCTGAATATACACACTTTTATATAGTCTTTTCTATGGTCTGAACTTTGAAATGTAATTAGCCAATTAGAAATTATATTATATTATATATTTATGCAAAACAAATAAAACAATTTATTTAAAAATCGTAATTCATTCCTGTAATAAATAACGAAATAAATAATATCTTATATTAAATAAATGATTAAGGTAAAATAAGTATCGAATTAGGATTAATTACTTATAAGTTATAATAAATTTAATTTTATTTAGAATATGTGTGCTAACTTCTAATCTAAATTATGTATTAATAAATACGTCTTATAACGTTTTGTTTTGTTTTTTTTTCGCAGTCCGTGTTTATGTAGTGAAATACCCTTTTTTTAAAAAATACGTATATTTTAAATTAAAATAATTTATATACCTACTAGGTATTGTAATATTGTAAATATTGGCGTTCCATACATGTATTCTATATATTCATTATATTCTTTAATACGGTCATTTATTATTCATTTTATTGAATGATTCAATTTCAAATGATCCAACTTAAAAATAAATAAATTCAAAACATACCTTCGCAAAGCAATAGAAATTGCTTTTTGCGTTATTAAATTAAAATTAATTTAGTGTGAGCACACTGCACATATATTTTATAAACAATTTAGTATTTACTGATTAATATTTTATAGACGTTATACTAATCTAGTATTTCTGTAAAGATAAATATTTTCCCATATTACATTCAGTTATTTAATGCAAAGGTCGCAAGAAATGTAATTGTTATCTCTAATTAAAGATCAAAGTTCAATAAAAATATTGGTAAATTTTACAAAAAGTAAAATGTAGCTATTATACAATTCAATATACGAGTATTATGATTATAAAAATATAATATAATATAATGTCCATGTGACATGTAGTTTCATTATGTTGTTGAATATTCTTCTGATATTTCACTAGTAAAAATACGCAAAATATAAAAACCCAATGAGAAATCATTGCATTCCAAAAATCGATTCTGAGCGAAATGCCGAAATTTAGTCAGATAATATATATATATAGGTATTTAAATAATTTAAATTTTCACAAATTTACCAAGTCTAAAATGTATAGTCAGTATTTATCAATCATTGACTTATTGTCGACTTGTCGCATAGAGTAATATTACTCTATGTCTATGACTTGTCGTCCACAGATATAGATAATATTATCTGTTGTCGTCATTCATTAATCATTATTCAATAGTTGTATTCTTCCCTTATATAGTACCACGATTTAAGACGAATGGATCTTCGCAGGAAAGAATTTTTGGATCCATTCTGTTATCATTTCATTGTTATCGTATTCTGTTATCACTTATCAAAAATCTTGTTATCAAAGGCCGCCGGTGGCAATTCAAACAAAATATCGATCATATAATCTAATATAATAATATAATAAACGAACAATTTATTATTAAAATATAAATATTAATTTAAAAAAATATAGAATATGTAATTAATAATTAATTACATTTTAAAATTAAAAACAGTAATTTATTACATGTTTTAAATTGCCCTCAAAGAACAAAATTATTTGAAGTTTTTAGACATAATAAATCTCAACTTTTTTGACAATTTAAAAATAAATGTTTAATGAAAACCCAATTCCCAATGTTTTTAATTATATAAGCATGACATGCTTTACTCCATGCATTGTACTGTATCTTATACTGGCAATTCGAGTTTACCTTTAAGTTTTACAACTTGTTTATACATTATTTATATATTTTATTTTCTTATAATAACTTAATATTTGACAAAAATTTAATTTTTATAATTAATATTTATTTAATCATTCAATTGCAATTATTAAAATTAAATATATATACATGTACAACATAGTATGTTAAGTGTGTTATAGTGTGTAAAGAAACTTAATCGTGTACATCTTGACTGACGACTGTATATTACTAGACTTTTATATTTTAAGTTATATTTATATTAATATTTGATCATACCACAGATAATAATAATTTATTATATTGAAAAATAAAAATAGTAATTAACTAATAAATAATAAATATCAATATTCATCCAATGATCATACATATTATTATACTTTTAAGAGGATGTAAACATATTTTTAAAATGAATAATTATTAATTACTATTTAGGCATACTTATTTGAATTGGGGCGATAACAAACAAGTACATTTGAATTTTAATATAGAAAATACTGTAATATAATATGCAATATTGTAATATATGCAATATTATGTCATAGAGTAAGTATTATGTACATTGAAATGTTATCAAGTAAAATAAAATAATATTATATTCCTAACCTACAAATTATATAATACGATAACAATGAAGTGATAACAGAATGGATCCAAAAATTCTTTCCTGCGAAGATCCATTCGTCGATTTAAGATATATCTTAGATCGTGTATAGTATTATAGTAGTTATATAACTAAAAAAAAGGATTAACCATTTTAATAATATAATAATAATACCACAACTGATTATAAATACTTATATTATTTAATATTTATCACAGAGTAAGGAACTACTATTGATTATAATCAATAATACCTAATAATCAGTGTAGGCAATCATACAATATCATACTATTAAAGTCTATGATTAAAGCACAGATAACATCTTAGATCATATACTATAGATGGAGCCACCACGTATATTTCTCGTATATCAATTAGAAGGGGTCTGTCTATACGCAGTCGATTAGAGCACCACAGCTGTTATCATTTTGTTGTTATCAAAAAAAAAAAAAAAAGTTATAAATATTATATTATCACTCATGTCAAATATTATTCTTGTATATTTATAATGTATATACAATTATACAAGTATTTTGTCTTTTACTGGAAGTCATGTTACAATGAAACAAATGATTAAAAAAAAACTCACATAAACAATACAAAAAAAAATTAAGTTTAGCATTAAATTTGGTAATAATAATTAAAGTCAAGTTGTACTTAATAAAAAAAAAAAAAAATACAAATAATAATAAATTTCATCTAAGTTTCTTTTTTTTTGTGTGATTTTGATATATCTAACTTACCTTAAATCAACTAATACAATAATAGCTTTACTTCAACTATGATGTATAACAAATTATATTCCTAATAATATTATATTAATATCATACAATGCTTTTAGGATGAGTTTGCAACTGTACTGATTACTTATGTAAAATTGTAAATACTTAACAATAAATATTATTAAATAATAAAAAGGTCTATTTTTATTCAATAAATTCATGTTTTTTAATCCAAAAAATTAGTAATTAGCATAAAATAATGAACTATCATATTGGTATTTTTTTTTTGTTTATGTGAGTTTTTTTTAATCATTTGTTTCATTGTAACATGACTTCCAGTAAAACACAAAATACTTGTATAATTGTATATACAATCTAAATATACAAGAATAATATTTGACATGAGTGATAAAATAATATTTATAACATTTTAGATTCTGAGCGAAGCGAAGAATGTATTGGTTTTTTTTTTTTTTTTTTGATAACAACAAATTGATAACAGCTGTGGTGCTCTAATCGACTGCGTATAGACAGACCCAATTAGAAGCCAACATAACTATGGGACCTATTACATATGCGCATGCGTCACCTCTTATCTATTGTGATATTTTCACATTTTCGTTCCATAAACAATAATTATATAATATATTTCACCGCTTTTATTTGAAAATTGTATTTATCCAACTTATATAATTTATTATTATTGAAAATGAATTAATTATAAATATATTTACCTATTATAAAAACAATTATTTTTTTATTTTTAATCAGTATACTGGGCAATGCATATTGTATTTAGCATCCTTTAAAATACCTATCAATTATTAATTTATAAAATATTTAAATATTATATTATTATGAGATTATGACGTATTGTATATTTAACACTGTAAATTGAAAGAGTTGATCAAAAATTATCTTTAAAAGATTGGTAAAAATGTTTATTGTACCCGACTAATAACTTTAAAGTCATATAATACATTAAGCTAAATGTATAGGTAAATTAAATAAATATTAAATAGAATGAAAATATATTATAAAGTACCTAGTAATTTTTGAATACTTTTAGAAAAGGTATTTTACTATAGATTTATAACAATATAAATAATGATAGTCAATAGCAATTTTATAATTTAATTTTAAGTACTTCACAGAAAAAAATATAACATTTATATAATATTATTAATTTAATATAATATTATACAATTAACTTACCAATACTAAGAATTAATATATAAAAAGTGATTCCATATTGAGCTTTTATTTTGTATGTAATTATTTTGGCATTAATTCTCAATCATCATCACAGTAGTGTTGTACATGTAGGATACATGATTTTTACGCGCATGCGCATAGCAGTCAGGTCCTATTATTATGTTAGCTTCAAACAATGTACGTATGGCTCTATCCATAGTATATGATCTAAGGATAACATAAAACATTTTATGTTATCTGTGATTAAAGTACTATTTTTTTTATTATATTATTATTATATTATTATTTTTTTTTTTTATATTAAAGGAGGATTAACACTTCAGCGTTTAGCGTTTAAAGTTTAAGCGTTAACCAATCAGAGACAAGAAAAAACAAATACATATTGATAAAAATACAATTTGATATTAAAATGCTGAAATATGAATTTAAAAGTTGAAATAATCACAAATAATAAATATGTGTAATGTGTATTGAATACACCTTATGTTATACACTTTGATAAGGACTTGTAGATTTTTTCGATTTATTGTCCAGAGTCCAGACTCCAGACCCAAAACCAAAATCAAAAGTCATACTTCAACCAATTTTGGAATTTTCACGTTGGATATTTTCTGAGCATTTATAATTTATATTGAACTAAATACTATAAATTATAATGTCACTTATAGTAATTGATTGAACTTGAGAGACTTGAAAATTTTATAAGGTATTCATTATTTATGTACTATATTTTATATGTGTACCTATATTGTCCCTATACGAGATAAAATATTTCTTTTTAAATATTTAATCTATTATTTTTCTTATACATTAATATTTTATGTAGCAAAATTAATTAAATGTAAAATATATTAATTTAAATGTTTTACATAATTTTATAATAAACAAATCAAATTTTTATTATAGAAATCATATATATATATATATATATATATATGTTAAGAACCACTTTTTAAAAACAATTATTCGGAACTAATTCAATTGTTATCCATTAAATAACTCTGATAGAATATAGTAATACAAGAATTCAAGTTCAATATTAAATTCTTATTTTTTCATGTTTCTATATTTATTTTTTTTATTTACGATTTAAAACTTGTGTTTATAGATAATATAATAAATAAATTGGATGTAATGAAAATCTTAAAAAAATGTAAATTAGGTAATTATTATTTAGGATCAATTACATTAGTCATAAGTCCAGTCCACTATCTTATCTCATTTTAATTTAATATATGGTTAAATCGAGTCATTTTATTTTATTTGGCATTTTCGACATGTCTGAAGTTAATGAACTCGTATGCATAAAGTTTTGTTTGAAACTCGGTAAAAATGACACGGAAACGTATGAAATGACTAAAACACATGTTGGGGATGATTCATTAAGTCGTTCAAAAATGGTGGAGAGTCAACTGAAGATGATCCATGTTCTGGAAGACTGCCAACATTCAGAAATGAAGATGTGTTGAAAATTTGAGAAAAAGTAAGAAATGACAACAGATTAACCATTCGTGAGTTAGCAGATGAAGCGGGAATCTCAATTGAGTCATATGATGAAATTTTGACAGAAAATTTACAAATGAGAAGGTTTACTACCAAACTTGATGCACACATGTTTGTTAACTTTGGAAATGTCGAAAACACCAAACAAAACAAACTGACTCAATTTAACCATGTGTTAATTTAAACTGAGATAAGGTAGCCCCTTGGGTTTTGTTTAAAATATTCACTAATACGTGGGGAATAAAATTTTTTATAATTTAAAATGTTATTATGCCTAGATTAGCAGTAATAATATTTATCCCGGTACTTTTTGAACAGACCTCATACATTACTAACATTTAGTTTATGGAATTATCTTACCTAATTTAAAAATTATAACATAAAAAAGTTTATAAAATACTAACATACGAGTATATTGCAATACAATTATTTAAAAAAAATATATAGTGGTCGTATTATACTTTAATTATTTATATTTTATTTAATAAATATTTTTTTATAATTTTTTTTGCAAACTTTGATTAAAGTAAGTATATGAATATATATTTATGAAATAAAATTAAAATACAAACCATTTTTATTTATTTAACAATTTAATTATACGTTGTTTAAAAACAATTTATAACAGTTATACTTGTAAAGAAAGAAGTTTTTATTATACAATAAATTTTAATATTAACTTTTAAACAGATCTTTTAATAAAACTAGGTACCTTATATCTAAAAATACAAAAATACAAAACTTTCCTTAAATTTCTTCTTAGGAAGCTCATTATATTATAATAACTAATAAGCTATATATTTTAAAATATATAGATCGAAACATTTTTTTAAAACAATGAACACTTAAAAATTATTAATTCCCAAAATTTTAGGAACTTTTTTACTCCGTAAATTCACTAAGAAATAATATTTGGGTTTCAAATTAAAACCAGTTTAAATCATTATTCTTCTTCATCAGTATCTATAATAGCCACAGACTTATACATATTTTTAGTATCGTATTTTTTAAAATCTTGAATCATAAACTGCTCAGATTGATCATTACTACTTAAACCCTTTAAGCTTACTTGTAACTGTTTAATATTAATTAATTCTAAATTCATTGATGAAATTGAAAGATTTTCAATGGAAATTGGATTAATTTGTTCCTCAACACCCTTATCGATACCAACTGTAGCTGTTCTTCTTTCTAAATTTGGTATAGGAGTAATTTGTGATGTAACATCAGATAGTGATAACACATTTTGAAATTCAGGAAATGTCAACATTAACTAAAACATTTATAGTTATTTAAATAATAATACTTAGAATAATATTTCTTTCTTACTTGTTTATTCATATCTTGTGATGTAACACTACCCTTCTGGGATGATGGAAGTTTACAAACTAATTTATTACTTCTTTTATGTTTTTTTTTTGTGTGTTTAGAAAATCGTCGTACTTTACGAGTCATTTCAAATGCTTTTACTGATATAGTAGAATCCAATGAATGACTTCTAGATTCAACAGAAACTCTACACATACTGTAACTAATTTCAGAATCTGAATGCATATATGAAACCGATATTGATGATTGTTCTTCACCTGTTAAAGCTCCACGTCTTCGTATAAATTTTGGTAATGCTGCTGCCCAAGTGGAACTTATGTTATCTGTTACATTGCTGTTTAAATCAAATACCAAACCTGAAAAATTTAAGATAAATTACTTCAACATTATAAAAACAACCATTAATTTTTTTTATTTTATGCATATTATATCAGCATTAGAAAACAAAAATAAAACTTATAAATATTGTTAATTAAATAATAAATATGTTATCAAATAAGATAATGTTAATATTAATATACAAAAAGTAAAATATAATAAAATATAACAATTTAAAATTTATCTTGTTAAAGAATATTGAGTACTATTTTTCTTGCATATTTTACACACTTACAAATTTGTTGTATCTTTTTTTTGAAGTTTCTATCCACTCAAAATATTAACTCCCCAATCATTCTACTGTAAATTTATTTTAAAAATTGATGTATTAAAATGAAAATTTATCGTATAACATATTATGATTTTAAATTATTCACAACATAAATTATTCATCATTTATTTTTTGTCTAATTAGAAAAAATTTTAATTTATGAATATTAATATTATTGTACGACTAATAAAACTGTATTTTATGGACAATTACTTCTCCAGTTCATGAAATGGATAAACTTCTTGAAATTTTAAAGTATTTTAATAACATAAAATGTATAGTATGTTTTGGAAGTACAATGTTATTTATTACTATATTATTTATAATAAATATGTTACCATCATATAATAATAGTATTATAGGTATGCATAATATGCAATAATATTAATTATTATCATTACAATTTATTTAAATTTTTAATACAACAGATCTTAACCTTTTTATAACCAAGTATCTCCTATAAATTTCAAAAATTTTCATGTACCACTTGATAGCTTAAATACAAAACTTCTTATCAGTCAAATAGTTAGTACCATGAATTGTATTACATTATATGTTACTTTACATAGGTATTTACTATTCTTAGTTTAGAAATTATAACTAGAATAAAAATAATAAATTAATATATAAAATAAAATTTCCAATACTTTTAATATTATGTCACTATTGTTTTTGTTATATATAGTAGTTGACAGTGAAACTAAATGATTTCTTTAATTAATTATTCATTAAAGATCAAATTTTATTATATTTTATTTTATAAAAATAAATATTAAGTATAAGAGTACACCATTTGGTATTCAATAATAATAAAAAAGTTTTGAACACATTCCTAAATAACCTTCATTGAAATATAGAAAATAAAGTCTTGGCATGGCATCTCACAACTTACTAATGCGTCAATCTTGTCTTTCATGCGTTTGAAGACTTGAACAGTTATCAGTGAATTGACCCAAATACTTTTGTTTTAATTACCCAATAAAAAAATATTACAAGCCATTAAATCAAAAAAATAAATGGTAAATTTTTATTTTCAACTAAGAACATTTATATTAAAGTTTTTGGCAAAGAGTAAAGATTATTTTTTGTTGAACAACAAATGGTAACTCTTGCACCTACATTATATTTATATTTATAATTTATTAAAATATAAATAAATTCATTCTTTAAAGAATTAAATATTAAAATCATCACGTTTCACTGCTAAGCCTTATATATTTTGAATTTATAACTAAAATGATTTAAAAAATATGAGAATAAATATGTATATATTATATACATATAAGTTATTACATATAGCAAAGTAGAAAATCGGGCATTGTATACAATGCCCAATTTTAATGGTTAATGTAGACAATGACTATTAAGTTGATGTATGACACCGTCTTGCGAAGTGAGGTTGTAGGTCTCACAAAACCACTGTTTATCAGCAACTGGGGTAGATATTAGAAAAGTATGCCATAGTCCCTTGGGGAATAGCCTCATCTTTACGAAAAGTGGCATGAAGCGACACTTGAGGGCGTGAGCGAAACGAACTATCTCTTACAATTGAAAACTATAAACTACTTAAGATTTTTAAAAAACTCAAAAACTTTATCATTTAAAAACTATAACCTAAGTAGTTTTAAAATATATTTCCTACTTTTCCAAAATGTTCGGGCATTGTGCACAATGCCTGAATTTCTTATTTTGAGCATAATATATATATATATATATATATATATATATGAACAAATCATGGTAAATTATAAATTATCAATCACCACATTAAAAAAAAATATTCTGAGAAAAATTTAGTCAGATACAAGTACAGATTATAAATTATTTATTAAAATGTTCAAATATTTAATGAATTGTAAACTTATTAAAATTTTCAAGACACTAAATTCAGTATATCTTGAGTTTATATGAAATATTTGAAACATAGGTGCATGGGTGTTGCTGGGTATGCTTCAGCAACACCTGTAATACTGTAAAATAGTAAAATACAATATTCAATTTATGTTGATAAACCTTCATTATAATAATAAATATTGATAGCAAGGTGGATGTATAGTTTATCATGGGATAACGTTTAATATTAATATAATATATGTTATAATAATAATATTATATGTTTATTGTTTTGTGTTTGTGTCACGATAAAATAGATTTTATCATGGTTTGTGGAATTGTTATTTTATACTTCTGTGTGTAATGCGTTATTAAATTGAATGACATATATTCTACCCTATGCCTCATGGGTATCAGCTGTAATGAATTATATTTATTTTATTTTTTATACTAGTATAACATTTTTTTTAAATATTGACTACCTAATTTATAATATTAAATATTTCACTAAGAGTTTTATTTTTATATATATTTTTATAGTTTAATTATATACATATCTGAAACGTGATACAAACAAATTTGATTTCAAACTATATATTATGATATCTTCCACTCTTACAGTCATTTTATAATATACATCAGCAATAACTGTAATAAAATCCTGCACACGCCTATGATTAGAAAACAAATTTATCAAAGTTACAGTTTCTATAAATATTGTCAAATTTTTGTCATTTGTCGATAAATTTTCCTTTTGTATAAGCTCAATTTTAAGAAATTTAAAAAATGACCTACATAATACACCAATTAGATGCAGATCTCTACAAGAAACATAAGTTATAAAAATGATTATTAGACCATTATTTTTGGTCAAAAAATGTCTTCTACATAAAAAAAAAAGCACACATAAAACCTTGCTACATTCCTTGCTTTGTTCACAATCTAAAAAGACTAAAATATTAATATATAATATGTTTATATAACTATAATAATAATACTATGTAATATTAAGTTTATCTATTTCATGAACTGTTCAAAATATGAATAGAAATTAACATTTTATGGAATGGATTCAGTTCATATAATAAACGTTATTAGTCAATGGATGAAAATGGATATATGTTACCAGAAATTGTCATAATTTATTGGAGACTAGAAATTAATAGTATTTTGGTAATGTATTAATATACTTGTGCCACTGAGAGAGCGCTACTCGTTTGTGCATCCAAATGACCAGGGTCCATGTTTTCGTAGTCAAATTTCCCCCACTCTAGAGTTAACAGTAGCCAGCATACAAGCAGGTTTAATGATGGGAATGTGCGAGATCGAACGAGTTTTAGTCGTTGCCCAGTAGCATTCTCTTATCGGCAAGAGTATAGTTTTATAATATAGGACACGGGTTCTCAACCTGGGGGGCGCGCCCCCCTAGGGAGGCGTGACAAAATTTCAGGGGGGCGTGAAAATTAATATTAAATTATAATATTTTTTTTTTGTGCAAATAAATTCATTTAATATTAAAAAAACGTCATTGAAGTTGTATTCATATTAATCCAATAACCAACATTAATGTATAGTTTATAAATATTATGCATACATCAATCTTATAGTAGTGAGGGGGGAGGCGTGAACTCAAAAAATAGTTAGAAAGGGGGCATGGACCTCAAAAGGTTGAGAACCCATGATATAAGAAATAATGTTTCATATTCATGGGAGTAAATGTTGTCTAATTAAAGTAATTCGGTCTAACTAAAGTGGTTTCACACTATGTATATGAATATGAATACTTCCAAAATTCCCACCTCATGTGTTTTAAAAACACATTTTCGGAAACAAATTTTAAATTGTCATATTTCATTATAAGAATTTACACTACCATGAAAAACTACAATTTTTATTATGGCATGTGAATTAATGAAATAAAATTTGTGTAATTATATATGATTAAATGCAAAAGTATTAGAAAAATAAATAATGTGGTTTAATGACATTAATCATATGGTGCAATAATTGTATATAATTACTAGAAAATTACGTTATCAAAAAAATAATTAAATTTTTTATTTTGATAAAATAATCAAACATCAAAACTTAAATATACCACTTTTTACTTTTTAAAAAACAAAAATATTTTGTAGAAATAAAATGTGTATTTCCATGAATTTAAATTGCATGGTGTGAAACCACAACTAATTGAATGAAATTGTTATTATGTTTTTAAAATGGGCGTTTGATGCATTAAAATCATAGTTAAAATATAACATTAATGTAAATAATATACCTAAAATATATAATTTAAAATGTCATGGAAGTTTGAATTGTGAAAATATATAAATACATTTTAAATAAAGAATTGGATTTTTTTAATAAATAAAAAATAGGTACTTATTCTATTTCTTATTTTAATAATAAAATTATATTTTTTATATAAACATTTGAAGTAACATAATATATTGTTAAATATTAATCAATTAGATACTGAATAATTTATTTACCAAATGGATCTTCTTTAGAAAATGTGACAGTAAAATCATCACTATTAAGTTGATGTCTTTTTGCAAAGGCACTAGCAATTAACTTATGTTTATTATATCTAGTAGAATTTTTATTTCTTTGCTCGTGACCTTGCCATTTATTAAACCTAAAAATTAAATTAATTAAAACTGAACAATAAAAAAATAAATATGTACACACCAACGCATTAAAAACTCGCACCACGCATAAGCAATTTGATGTGTCCATGCCCAAAATGACATTAAAATTCCATTTCCAAATAATACTATAATATAAATTTGTATTTTAGATACGCTTGGTCTATGTTCAATACGGCAATTTTCCACATCCATATCTGGTATAATACCGAGTTTACATCTGAAAATTACATATATATTAGATATAATTAAAAAAAAATATTTTGTATTAAATATTACTTTATTACTATATTTACTATTTATTAGAATATATTAAGAATTAAAATCAATAACTAAAACAAAAAACAAAAATACAATCATTTGTAAATTGTTTAGTAACATTATTAGGATGGACATTTTGAATAAGAATAGTACAAACTAATTTATTTATGAAGTTTTATTTTTAATTTATATGAACATGAAAAACATATGAATATATATATATGTTACCCTTAAAATATGAAATAAGGTATTTTTTAAATAAACGTACTGTTTTAGTTAAAGTGTAGACATTAAAATAAAATAAATATCTAAAAAATGTATAAAATACCTAGTTATATAATATAATTTTAGAATGGAACTGACAAACTGTTAAAATATATACATTATAAAATAAGTAATACAATTATTTTCCAACAAAATATATTTGGTTATCAATTTATCAGTATAAAAAATAGTAGTAAAATAATACAAATTATAATAATAAAAAAGATGATCTGATACTCCTGCCGCAGGGATATCGGTGTGCATATCATAGTATTTAATTATAATTATAATTTAAATGCAATGTTAAACCATTGCAATCGAAAAAACGATTCTGAGCGAAGTTCAGTCAGATAATGTAGGTATTGATTAATATATTGCCATTTTCTCGTCATTTTTTCATCGTTTTTTCTAACGCATAAAATCAATTTTGAGAAATTCAAAAAATGACCTAAATAAAGTACCAAGAACGTCAACTTTCCTACCGGAAACATATGATATTCGTGAAAATCGGACCATTATTTCGGGTAGTACAAGTGTCTTCATCATAGACGAAACTACGGGTCAGGCCAGTCAGGCCATGGCCTGACCTAATACTGACTGAAATTTTTTATAATGTATATTATATATTTTAATAATTATTTGGGCATATATTTAAGTGATTTTTTTATAATTCCTAATATTATATATTTTTTAAATTAAAAACTTTATTTTTCACATCTAAAATTCATGAAATTTTTCGTTTAAAAACAAATGATTACGTACTACACGAATGCAAGATTATTATGCCACTCATGCGCATACTTATTAGAAGTGTACGAATATGTGGGCTTGAATCGCTTGATATAATTCTTAAATTAAATTGTACACACTCTACAGTCTACACAAAGAAAAAAAAATTGGTTATGAGGTATAATCGGTTTTAGATTATTAGATTTAAACGATTTAGACGTAACATATATTTATATTATATAAAATATTAATATATTATAGCAACAAGCAATAGTTAATTTTTCGTAATAATAAATTAGTCGACAATCGGTATTTCAGTAATGTTTGTTTCGTGGTGATTTACCCGTATTATCGATTATGCGTCCCTTATAAACTACTTAATTTTTAATTACTAACTACTAATTTTTTTAAATTTTTTTTTATATATTTTGTTTGGCCTGACCTAATAAAAATGTCTAGTTTTGCCTATGGTCTTCATACTTAAAAAAAAAGAAAAAAAAGAATTAAAAGACACACATCATTGTAAAACCAATACATTCTTCGCTACGCTTAGAATCTAATATATTTAAAAAAAAAAAATTGATATTAATTTATTATTATAAGATTGATTTTAGTGACATTTTAAATTACATAATACACTATTCTTGTGCAAATACATTGATTTGTGGTACATTAATTGACTATACTCGAACATATACATTTAAAAAAAACCCCCAATTTCCAATCAATTATTCCATAGCAGTCATTCGTAGGGAAATATATTTTTCTTGCAGAACATATTTTGCAAATATGAGATTTTTAGAGCAAATAGTAAACTAGGAAAGCTCATATAATTAAAAATTATTAAAAATACCACATGATAAAGTGTAGTTTTAATAAAACAAATCTGAAATCGAACTGTTATTGACATACACTAAACTATCCACTATCAATAAATGTGTGAATGTTGTAAACTTATATTTAATTTTAAATATTTTTTATCATCATACTATTCATACTTCATCACCACTCATACCTGTTATCGATAAAAAAACGTCAACCAATCGATTTAAGCGACACAAATTAGTTCAATACATACAGCAAAAAATCATTTTATTTTAATAATTTCTAATGTACATGACATAACTAAACAATATATGAGAATTAATTAAATGAAACTATTAAGTATATGGTTTATCGCTAAATTTGGCTGTAGAATTTGAGTATGGTAAGTTTAGTTTTGGTTGGTATGGGACTGGATTTGTTAAGCACAGGGTAAAGCATACCATGGACGCGGGTAGCCTTTTTAGTTATGTCAGTGATGTGTTTAGAGAAGGTGAGTTTGCATCCAATTGTAATGCCCAAGTTAGGTTAGGTTATCAATTTGTAATGGCGGTAGGTTTGTGGTGTTTTAATGTCCGAAAAGAACGCTCACAGCTTTTATTGGATTAATTTTGATACGTCAGTGGTGAAACCAGCTGTATGCCAAGTTTAGTTGGTGTTGTAATTGTATGGTGGCACGTCTTGGATTTTTGTTGGAGGTGTAGAACATAGTAACATTATACCCTATTCTAACATACGCTGGCTCCTCTTGGGCCCCTTTTATTGGTCTTTCCTACTGGCAACGCTTAGAATCCGTCCAGAACATCGGCATCCGTACGATAACGGGCATGCCCACTATCGTTAAAAACTCGGTCCTTCTAAATTCTACAAACTTTGAATCTATCCAAAAATTCCATTAGGTCCCAAACCAAAATAATGTTCTACAAAACCTCTTTCTCTGATTTCAATCATATCCGTCTTCTGGGGAAAACATACCCAGCTCCAACCACCAAACGATCACTCAAACCCTACCCATTAATTTGGGCTATTAATCCACTAGTAGAGGCATAGTAAACGGCTCAGCCCCCCCCCCCCCCCCAAAGCAAAGCAAGCAAAGCAAATTTGGTTATTGTATAAAGTACCTAGTTATGTCATGAAATAACACCATTTAATATTCTAATGGAAACACATACAATAAATAGAAAGAAAGTATATTTTTAAAATATGAGATGTAATTTAATGATGTTAAACAAATTAAATTTGGTTATCTTTTAATTACTTTAAACAACACTGTAATACTTACACAATGTATTTTCTGAGACTATTTTTCCACAAATAATCATTATTGTATTCATGTATGTAACATATAAACATTGTTGAAACAAAAATAATAATCAATATCATAAATATAACCACTTTGATTGCTGTTGATTTAATTTTAGATTTAGCCTGTTTTGAAATTACTTGTGTACTTTCTCTTTTTAAAGTGAAAAGCCCAATCAATACTTGGATTAAATAAAACAACCCAATTATAAGAGATAAAAAAAGTGGTACGAGTACAAAAATAATTCTATAAATTTTATTATTGATGCCAACAAAACATGTACCGGTTACACTATCACCATCAATTTCTCCAAGAACCATTACAACTACACAAAACACTAATGGTATAGACCATGCTAACAAATGAAAATAGCCACTCTTTTTATCAATTCTTTCTTGGATTTTTCCTTAAAATAAAATAAAATTACATTCAATAATAAATTAATGAAAACAAATTAAAACTTACCAAATGATTCAAATGTTGTACGAAGAGAATAAGTAAAAATAACAAACCAAATAAATGCAGCAATTAAGAAATAATATGAGAAAACAAAGTTTATAACACATGATAGGTCTTCATCACTAAAAAAAATACATATTATATGAACTCAAAATATTACAAATAAAAAATAATTTAAAATATTTTAAAACCTAGGTTCTGATGTTTTCCTGGCTCCATTTTTTCTACAGACAATATCATCTCTTGCAGTAAACCAGAACTGTGATAACCATCCAACACATATGAATAAAAAACATATATTTATGTAGAGTATTACAATATTAGGATATCGATTTAATGATTGCCATTCAATCATAAATGTAAGCTGCAAATAAAATTATACATTTCAATAAATCTTAATTTTATAAAAAATATAAGACTTACAATAGCAAATATATTGCAACAACCAGCTATTGATGCAGTCCATGCAATAAGATTATGTATTTGTCGATGTTCATCCATAGAAAATAAAGGATCATAGCATTGAAGATCACAGCCTTCAAAATTAGGATAGTGATAAACTTCAGGTCTATAAGTTTGTACAAGTGGAGATTCACAACGACCAGCTATAGAATTGAACTTTAATTCACGTAAATCATTCTATAAAATTTAATAATTTATATATTTAAAATACTTATTAATTATTTAATTAATACTATTTTTAATACTATTTTCTAAAACAAAAGTTTAATAGTTTTTATTTTAATACAAAATATATTTAATATAATAAGTTAAATACTTTGCACATTTTTTGTGGATAAAGTGTTTCATTTTCACAATTAAATTCTGGTGGCCAAGAATTTTCAATTTTAAGTATTTGACAATGATTTTCAATAAGTCTACACATTTCCTTAAATATTCAAAGTTAACATATAATAATTTTAAACATATGTAGTTAAATAAAAATGTGTACAGTACTACCAAACACTTTAAATAAATTTTAGTAACATAATACAATTTGATTTACTTGTGAAGGTAAATGTAAACTGTTATT
The DNA here is from genome assembly GCA_021307375.1 of Tetraneura akinire. Classification (NCBI taxonomy): domain Eukaryota; kingdom Metazoa; phylum Arthropoda; class Insecta; order Hemiptera; family Aphididae; genus Tetraneura; species Tetraneura akinire. Next base: position 7,562,594 of record JAIUCT010000001.1, on the reverse strand, counting down.
TTCACAATTAGGCATGTACAATGCACATAAAAGTGGTTGAATGGCTGCCCAACATTTTGGTATTTTTTTAAGTCCTTGCCAATAATGCAACCTCTCCTATAAATAATAAATAAAGGATATTATAATTTTTGTCAATAACATAAGTACTAAAATTTAAAATATTGACAAACTTGAGCTTCTTCTAGAGTGTCAGAATCCAAAATAAGATCTGTGGAAGTTGATGTATAAGGTAATTTTACACCCAAACATATTGTATGATTCATGTCAACACATCGTGAATGTGCTCGTTCACAGTATTGCAACTTATTTTTTGATTTCGATAAACTTAACACTCTTGAAGAACATAAAATCAATACTAAGAAGATAGTTAAAAAATGGTATTTAAATGGTTTCACCTGAAAATGATTGAAATAAAAATAAGTGATTCAGTTGTAATTATCATTTGTCATTTTAAATTATATACTTACATAATTAAACTTCATTATGTTATTTTATGATATAAAATATAAATTTAGAATTTGAAAATTTTCTTCTTTTCTTTTTTATTAACACTACCTAATTGTTGTTTAGACTAAATTATTTTCTTTCAAAAAAAAAAAATAATAATAATAATGTTCACTATAAAAATATACCAACTTAATGTAATTTATAAGGTGTTCGAGTAAAAATTACAAAATAATTAGGAATATCGGTAAAAAGTTAGTGGTAGTCATCGAATAAAGAAAAAAACGTTATTAAATTATAAATATTATAAACGGCGTGTATTAGAAGTCAGAACACTTAAGGTAAAGTCGTTAAGGTATATATTATATACCATTACCACATACATGGTAATTTAATACTTTTATATAATAGGTATGTGAAAAATCGTAGACAAGAAAACATACAAAAGATGGAATACTGAAGACAGAACACTGATCACTGATCAGTAATCACCGGATGGATATTCATATTAGTGGTCACTGGTCAGTGGAAGTACTGGAAGTGGAATAGTGGATAATAAATAATAATAAAAATAATACTTATAAGTTATAACTGTTTGATGCGGTATTTTGAAGAGAACTATTTAGTAGTTTAGTATGGGCGGGGTGGGGTACACTGGTACTTTACACCACGTGTGTGGTCCATTCTCGTAGCGCGTTGCACTCCCACATGTATACATATAATAATACTATATACATTATTCCGGTGCACAGTGCACGGGCCGCAGACGGCAGGCCACACAAGCCAACAATAATACAACAAGATTACAGAAATCTGTTATCATAATGAAATACGAAGTAGGGGTAAAACGATGATGACGTAGCCGTCGTACCTCGTAAAAAATATTTATTTATTGTGTTTGTGCCTTTGTGGGAATTCATATTGTTATATCCACAGCCCTATTTTTTATAATTTCTTATAATAATAATAAATTTAGCATTAAACGTTTTCCTTTTTTTTTTAATTTTATTATTCATGCAATTTTTAAAATCTTAAAATTTACAAATAAATATGGAAATTAATAATTTACATACTGCAACTGCATACTGCATTAGTGCATTACTGCTTCGCTCAATTCTAAAATGCAAATGATAAATATTTAATATGCATTTTTAATTTAATTACAAGGTTTATAGAAAATAAAGGTTGCCTCATTTATCAATTTTAAAAATATAAGGAGTAGGGGTAACACGATGATAACGTAGTCCGTCGTACAAAATATTATTAGAACCGTATTATTTCTTATTTTTAATTTATTATTATAATATTATACCTAATAATAATTAATATTGCGTTAAACATTTTCCTTTTTTTTTTAGCAATATGAACAAATTACTCAGGTAAGGTTAATACAAGAAGAAAGAATAAATATTTCATTTCATAGGTAAGATTTATATTATTAAATTTTACATGTAGTTATTTATAGCAATGCATTTTTGAATTAACAATTAAATAACAAATGATTAATACCTAAATACATGCTAAAATAAATGTATATAATTATAAATTATAATATATTACATATTTTATATTATACTGTAATATCAATATGTGTAAAAAATAATTTATTTTATACTATACTTATGTGCTTGATACTTTTATTATTATACTCGTATTTATTTGAAGGTTTCCAAAACATCCTGTTTTACAAAAGGAATGGATTAAACAATGTAAACGAGGTGATAGTTGGAATCCGAATACATCATTTATATGTTCTGAACATTTCCTTCCAAATGATTTTATAAATAATTTAAAAGCTGAATTACTTGGATATAATCCAAAAGTTAAAAAAGAAAAAAAGATGCTATTCCATCAATAAATTTACCAAATGAAAATGTAGTATCTACATCAGCTACAAGTAGACATGTTACGGGTAATGTTAACATTTGGATAATGTTGACATTAGCCGGGTAATGTTAACATTAGCCATACATTTTGGATAATGTCATAAAAATTACACAATTTTAATATTATCCGGCTAATGTCAACATTAACCAGTGAACATTGGATAATGTTAATTTTTTATATCGCATCTATATGTTTTTATTATCGGTTATCACAAAGTATTAAGAATGTAAACTAATTAGTTATTATAACTATTATGAAATATTATCCGGATAATGTTAACATTACCCGTAAGTCCGTAACAGACATAATAGAAAGACAGAAAAATCATTAAAAGAGGTAAAATAAAAAATATTTTTTTAAAATTAAATCTAGTATTTAATCTTCATTAGTAATATATAGCTATAATAATTAGGTACATTGTAATACTATATTGGACATGCTTGTCAAAAACATAAGTTGGTATAAAACTAACATATTGTTCTAAATCATTTCCCGCCAAATGTGTACGACGGAGTACGTCACTTGATAGGCGACGAAGGGGAGTTCCAACTTGTGTATGCTTAGGTCTGCTGTCATTGGCTACAATTATCGGCATCTGTCGCTACTCGTAGTCGGTCGGCCGCATAGAGTAAGAATATATTGAGAGGCCATAACACTATATTATACGTAGTTTTCCTATATACTGAATGAAGCATTTAAATGGACTTCTTGCAGTGTGACCACACAGTCAATAAAAAGTTATCGAGTGCTATTGTTACGAAAAAAATTATTGTAGTGTTGTGAACATAGACCTATAAACTAATGGACCGCGCATAGAGAGAGAAAACGTTGGATCATATTGTTAGAAAGAAACAGAGCTAAGGAGTACCTCAATCATGGAATAAACGAATATTAATTTATTATATTCCATGATAGAGAGTCATATACAGATACATTTTTAATAATAATTATTTGTAATATACATTATAATATATAATATATAGTATTTGATTATTTTGTAATTTTTAAATTTTGTATTATACAATTATACCTACCATGACGAAATAACATTTTAATATAATAATAACATATTATTTTAATATTTTGTAATGATACCTATTACCTACCATATTTTATCTTGTTGTATTTAAATTGTCAGAAATTAATTATAATTTGTTATAATTAATTACAATTTGAACAAACTATATTGTTTTGTATACCTCTTACAATATATCCTCCTATATAATCTAAAATGACATTGACATGACATAATATAATAAATTAATAACATATCCTAAAGTAGTATTATCTAATTGATATAATTATGTTTCCGGTTTACTCATCTTATTTAATACTTTTATCTGGTTAATAATAACTATAATATTATATGATATTTAAGTATAGAAATCTATGGTTCAAGCACACTCATTTTATTTATCTAGTTATTGTTATAAATCGTTTATACAATCCCGTCTTTAGTTCATTAATATAATTTCAAAAGATCCGCGTTTAATAGTTCATGGAATATTATATATAAATATTAGCTTACTCCATGATTGAGGTACTCATTAGCTCTGTCTCTCTCACTCTATATGATTCCGATATTTGATAGACGAGGGGGTGTGAATGCGCGGTCCATTAGTTTATAGGTCTATGGTTGTGAATAATGATAAATTTAGTGATAAAAATTACGAAAAAAAAAGTGGATAAATTGTATTTTAGATTCTAGCCGACGGACTGTATACGACTATACAGATGATTAAAATAACAGTAATACACTAATACCTGACACCTTTTGTTATAGCAAAAATGGATCAAAAAAATACTTTCCTCCAAAGATCCACTCATATTATATTCTATTCTTAATTTCTTATCTATATCCATGTATATCGGAGCGCTCTGATTGGTTAATACATTTTGTTCTCTATCCTCTTATTCAAAAAAAGCTCGTTTCATTATCATTGCAGTGAGTGTAAAAAGTTAATAGGTCTATGAAAAAACCGGTAGAGTACACCCATTGAAACATAAAAAAATGCACTGGTTTTGCTGTTTTGCAATGCAGTTCTGCACTGATATTTCATATTCATAATATGAAACATAAAATCATTGATTATAATATTATAATATTGTTATATATCTGTGGCATGAATACACCATATGAAAAAGGGAGAAGAACTCTGGTCCCGAATGATAACGAATAAAACTATAGGCCGATATTCAACCTGTATATCAATAACAAGAAAATTATTATTTTGTGGTGTTAGCAACAGTAATCATTATTCAAAATACATGCATATCATACAAGTTACAACTTACAATACATGTTCAGTGTTAATCTAATCTGTGGTTCAACTACTTTCTGCAACAATAATATAAATAATTATATTAAAATGGTAATTATTTTTATTGGTCAGAGTTAAGCTTATGGTGTTATGCGCTTTGTTCCTAAATTTATGTGTTTTTATGGAATATTATTTTTGAAATTTTCAATTAAGTAGTTAAAATAATAAATTTTATTAATTAATATTTTCAGATGATTGATTATAGAATAAGCCATATAAAAAAGTTGTTTTTTTATTTATAATATAATGAGTATCTATACTTGTATATTATATAATGTTTGTTTATATTATAAAATGCCAAACTATTGATTATATTTCTTATATAATCGTATGAGTTTTAAAAATTATGAAGTTAATATTTGCATGGTGGTTAGTATACTTTACCAATACGTTATATGTATAAAATATAATGGTAAAAAACTAAAAATCATAATTTTTTTTTTTTAAAGTTGCTGTGTATTTGATAGAGAAATATTTAGTTATAACCTGTACATCAAAGGGTTCTAGTTTCTTAAATTATTTATTAGCAAACTACTTTTAAATGATATTGATAAATATTATAATTAATAATAATAATGATAAATAATAAATAATTATATATTTATTTTTATTTATTATTATTATTCCTTATGTTAGGGAACTTTATTTACATATTTTCCTAATATATAAGAATATACCTATATTATAGGCAAGTTTAATTCAAATGTAACATATAATATTTAACAATTATAATTAAAATATATTTATATTTATTTTTAATTACTATACAAATAGTAGATGATAATAGTATTATGATAGATTGTTGTTGGTAATTAGGTAATTGTACAAACAATAAATAGACATATTCAACTACAAGTCTACAAGTGTTATACCTAATTGATAAATTATATAATATGGGTGAATTAAATAGGTATATACCTACTTTTCATACCGAGTAGTATAATTAGTATTCTTTACTTTACTATCTGGTTTTCAAGTCTCGTGATAATTATCATTGTCAAAAGGGTAGCCCTTAAAAGGGCTGTTTTGTCCGATATAGCCATGAGATCTTAAGACATTTGGCTATCAGTTCAGTACTGTTTTGTTTCGTGTAGGCATTGTTAACTCCTAATATTAACTCTGATATACACTACTCACAGGGGAGACCGTTAAAAAGTATAGCACCACCTCCCCAAAACTGATATTGCCATATGCAAAATGATAATATTCTTTAAATTATCATTGTATTTTATTGTATAAATTATATATTTATTTTCTATTTTAAATAATGTATTTCTTTCAGGTTAATATATTAATAATCAGAAAAATGTTAAAAACTGTAATATATCAAATATGTAGACATAAGTCTTTATCAACATCTAAGAATAATGTAAATTGTATCAAAACTATCAATTCATATCGTATAACTCTTTCAGATTCCAAAACTAGGTATGTAAGTTTTAATTTAAATACTTATTATACTCTGTTCCAAACGAGAAGACACGGTTTATAGTTGGGTATTATATAATAAGAAATAATATAATGATTGTGTGGTTCTAGAAATACCCTATCTATTGCTGTACTTCAAACTTTAATTGAAGAAATAAAAAAAGCAGGGAATGATATGACTTTAAAAAGTATCGTACTATGTGGGAATGGACCTGTTTTTTCTGCAGGGCACAATCTTAATGAACTTGTAAGTTTATTTATTTTAATCAAATGTAATATAATACTCGATTAATAGTATTTATTAATTTGTTAATTGCTCTTAACAAATAATAAATAATAAAATACTTATATTAATATCTAAATTATTAATTTACAAATAAAATTGTGTTTGAATTATTTTTACTTAAATAATTCATAATTTTCATTTGTATAATGTTGTAGAGAGATTCGGAAAACCAAAAAAAGATATTTTCTTTAGCTACAGATCTTATGAACTCAATGATAGATTGCCCTATTCCTATTATAGCATGTGTTGATGGAGTTGCTGCAGCATCTGGTTGTCAATTAGTAGCAGCATCGGATATAGCAATCTGCACAAATCGTAGTTTGTTTTCAACCCCTGGGTATATATTCATTATAAACTTAATAACTAAATAATTAAATATATATTAATTTTTATTTCCATGATGTTATTTTTAGTGTTAATATTGGTTTATTTTGTTCTACTCCAGGAATTCCTCTAAGTAGAGTTATGCCAATAAAAACAGCCTCTTATATGCTATTTACTGGATCAGCTATAAACGCAGAAGACGCCCTTAGAACTGGTCTTGTTAGTAAAGTTGTTCAACCAGAAGAATTAGGTTTGCTAAAGAATTAATTTTGATAATTTGTTAATTTAATAAAATTAATGTTATTTATAGATAATGAAATTATCAATTTGACTACATTAATTGGTAAAAAAAGTCGTGATGTAATTAAATTAGGAAAACAATTTTTTTATCAACAAATAGATCAGAATATTAAATCGGCTTATAAGTATTATATTGTTTTTACATTTTACTCAAATGAAAAATAATTTTATATTTCTTAATATAAATGTGTTTACTATTTAAATTTTCCAGGAGTGGAGAACAAAAAATGCTTGAAAATTTAAAACTTGATGATTGCAAAGAAGGTTTACAATCTTTTGTTGAAAAAAGAATACCTAATTGGTCAAGATAAAATTTAAAAACATGATAAATTGTTAAATTCTATATTTATATCAAAATACATCATTAACTTTATTATATAATTATGTATAAATAAATGAAACAAACCACTAGGAATATTATGTGGCAACACCAATTTGAGGGCTTGATAAACTATCGAAATGATCTTTTTTTAAATAAATGTGGAGTGCACAATCGGGTTTCATATAATCTGTGCCTGTACTAGCATTTTAAACGGACAAATATGAAATCATTAAAGACGAATATTATATGATAAGAAATAAAGGTTATCCGATTATTGTAATTCATAATGACTAATTTTGAGAATTTTACGCTTAATTTTAAATGTACAATTTTTATTATATTAAAATTAGATTATTTAAATACATATTTAATTTAGATCTTTAATAATCTTTATTTAATCTATATTAAAATAATTATTACTATTAAGTTCTTAATATAGTAATTATTAATTGTTACAACTTACAATTTATATTAAATTCTGAGCAAAGTAAATAATGTATTGGTTTTACAATGTGTTATTTTTTTGTTTATAATTATATCTTTAGCACTTTTTCGACTTTAAATAATAATTGATTAAAATTTTTACATTTATTATATACCCATAAAAACCCCTAGTCATCTAAATACCCAAATCTGACAGTACTTCGCTCAGAAATCATTGCAAATTGCAAGCAAGGTCGTAACTGGGTGAGGGGGTCCAGACTCCTGAAATTCTCCAAAATTTATATTTTTTAATATTAAATAAATAAAACTTTACTATCCTGATGGTAGTTTTATTATTATTATTAAATGTTATATTATAAAATAAAAAGAATTATATTTCAGTACACTAGTATTTTATGTCAACGGAGAAAATCTAATATTTTGTTGAAAAATTATTAATGTAACGGTTCAAAAATTTTACTACATATATATATAGTATTTATAATGTGAACACCAAATAAAATTATTAAGTCTCCAATTTCAAAATTGCCCGAGTTTTCGTGAAATATTGAAATCGATTTCGTCGTTTTATCTATCGTATAGTCCATAGGGTCAATTTGGAGAAATTCAAAAAATGACCTAAATAAAGTACCTACTACATCTAATTTTCTACTAAAAACTACTATTCGTGAAAATCTGAGCATTATTTCGGGTAGTAAAAGTGTTTTCAGACAAAAAAAAAAAAAAAAATACACATTGTAAAACCAATTTATTATTCGCTTTGCTCAGATTCTAAAATTGGACCCCTCCCCCCCTGAAAATTTTTCTCAGTTACGGCTTTGGTTGCAAGTAATAATATTTGAGTATAATTCAGTAAAATTTTCAGACCTTAAAATCCAAAATTGCCCTTATTATTAAAAAATATATAGATAAAAATGAAAATTCAAAATTCTATGAATCTATAGCCATGCTTCTTATGGAACGCACGATAAGAAGATTGGCCCTTATACATTGATTAAACAATATGTATGTTTAATCAATGCCTTATACTAATAGACGGAGCATGGGTGCAGTTCGAGTGGTCTAGCGCGAGTGCGTAATCACTAATCAGTATGCTGCTCGGGTTGATCCACGATTTAAGATATCTTAGTACTGTAGCTGGATATAATGAATCATCTATTATTCAACCAGTTCATTTATCTTGTCCAACTACTATGTACCAAACTATTAACCAACTGCAGGATACTCAAGAAGGAGTTTTGTTGCCACAACCGAATTCAGCCGAAACCGAATCTTCATATTTATCTCACTTTGATAGCAGTAATATTTAATCGATATGTCCATACATTCTATATGTAAATAAAAAAAAAGTAACTTTTCTTTTGAATAAAACTATAATGAAATCGCAGTTTTATTATGTACATACCTTTAGATACTCCTCGTGTAGAACTGTGTATATTGCTTCACATGTTTCTGGTATAATAGTAGACAGTGATTTTGATGATATAATGGTAGAATATTTTAGACATTCATAGGTTCTTCCGGTCGCTAAAAATCTTAAGGTCGCTGTCAATCTTCCATGAGGTGATATAGCATCCCTCATTACAGTATTTTGTTTTTGGATTAGTGGTGTTACTAAAGATAGAAGGTGCAAATAGGTATTTTCATTCATTCGTAAATAATTATTAAAATCTTTTGGAGTAATTCTCAATTCATTTAACAAATTTGTATGCGAATATCTATTTCTTTTTAGTAACCATTCTTTACACCATAAGTTACGTTTTTTATTTTTTAAAATACATATTAGTCCGAGAATTGCAACAGTATCATCTGTCGTCGCCATAACTCGACTACTAAACTAACGACTTATTCCGATTGTACAGTCAAATCGCTCAGTTTTAACTGAAGGTGTGTGTTTTACCATTTAAAAAGATTTATCGTACAGATAAAACTGTGCAGTCGGATCGCACAGTTTTAATTTTAACTGAACGTGTGTGGCCCCCTTTAAGTTATAACCTAACAATCTAATATAAATTTAAAATTATAAACCATAGAGTAAGAATATAAACATAACCTGACTTCACTTGTTGGGCTTGGGATTCATCATTTTTATTGTCTGTCATTAAATTTTATTCTTTGAGTAGTATTTTTGTGGTCATGACATATTATTATGTCAGACATAATATTATTGATTATTCTTTATTTCAGTTTCTGAGAGTAGCGAAGAATGTATTGGTTTTACAATGATGTGCGTCTTTTTTTTGTTTTTAAGTATGAAGACACTTTTACTACCCAAAATAATGCTCCGATTATCACGGATAGCATATGTTTCCGGTAGGAAAGTGGATGTAGTTATTAGGTACTTTATTTAGGTCATTTTTCGAATTTTTCAAAATTGACCCTAAGCCGTAGAAAAAATGACGAAAAAAACGGCAATATATTAATCAATACCTATTACCTACATTATCTGACTGAACTTCGCTCAGAATCGTTTTTTCGAATGCAATAGTTTATCATTGCATTCAAATTCTAATTAAAATTAATTTCTATGACTTGCACACCTATATCCCTGCGGCAGGAGTATCAGCTCGTCTTTTTTAACTTATAATGTAAATGTATAACACTATACACATACAAAATATTTTAATATAATGTTACATATTTTATACTTTTATAGAAATAAATCATGATAAACATTTTTCTATATTTAGAATTAATATTCAATAACCAATAATAGTTGGATAGATAACATTATGGTTTCTAATTTATACCACAGGCTATATGAAAAATATAGTCTGTGTTTAATATTTATACTATCTCTAGTTAGTAGTTACTAGTTACTACTTTTTATACTCATCGGTGAGTTGTCTACCAATCGTTGGCTTTTAGTTTCTAAAATTTTTATTTTGTTACTCTAATTTTTGGTATCTAGTTTTCTTTACCGTTTATTATTTTACTATACCTATATAATAAAAGTGCTCAGTATTAACATGCTATTCTTTAATTTATATTTTTAATTTGAAATTTCGTCCAGATCATTTAAATACATATAAAATAACAATATTAGAATTAATGCCAAATGAACAGTGACTTTGAAGATTTATATTATATACCAATATAAGTAAAAAGACATGGCATCAGTGCGAATTCTGAAAAAATATAAAGGTAGGCCTTTAATTTTAAATTTTTCGTTGTAATCATTGGCGCCGAATTAAATTTTTTTTTTTGGGGGGGGGCGACTATACAATACAACCTACCCACCCATAATGCAGGGGCGTATTTGGGGTGGGCAACAAAGGCATTTGCCCCCCAAAAAGAGAAACTGTATTTGTTTTTATTATGTAATATTATATTATTATATATTACATATTTACCATTTACGTTACATTTCAATGGAGGTATTAGTTAGATAATGTGATTATTATTGTAGTCCACGACACATTATTATTCTATATCTATATTATATATTATTTAATTTATTTATTTTATTTACTTTTATATAATAATGTAATTAATATAAAATTTTAAGTATTTAATATTTTGTCCCCCCCCAAAAAAAAAAAATTTCACACAGGTACGCCACTGCTATAAAGTGAACCAGCGGCATATTAATGTGGGATAAATCCTTCCCTTAGACTTTTTTCAGACGTTATTTTTAGTAAATAAAATTGTTTTTTACTAGCAGGACTGCTATTGTATGTATTAAGATTGGACCGAAAGAATTTATTTATTTTTAAATTAGTAATTGCCAATTTTCTTTTTTTACGTGAATTGAAATGTAATTGTCTCAGTCTGTTTATCTGTTATACTTATTCATGTGCAGCAGTAATTTTCCACATGCAGATGTATTATCTGATATCAGTGGTGTATTTAGGATTTTGTCAAGGGGGAATATAAATTTATGAAGTGGTCACAAACTCGAATATGATCCCCCGCCAACCCCTAAAGTTACCATCAAATAATATATGAACCGATTATTTTTTTTCATTTATCAGTCTCTACAATCAATATAAATAATTTTACTGACATTTCAAGTTTAAACACTTATAAAAAAAATTTATTCTTGAGATTTTCCTCATATTATGGAAATTCGTTAAAACATATATCAGTATGCTTCAATAAAATTTTCAAAAAGTTTTCATATTTTTTAGCTTAAACTAAAAATATCAACTTTAAACAGGTATAAAAAAAAAAAAAATGAGAAAAGGGATTTTTCTAATATTTTTATATCATGTTAAGTAGTATACTTCATTACTTCGGTAAAATTTGCATACGTCAATGCACAAAATTGCCAATTTTGTCAAACATTATCACAATCAAAACGTGAATTTTACGAAATATTTTGTAGAAAAATTAACGTAACGGTTCCAATATTTTACCACATATATTTAATAGCTATGTGAACACCCAAAAAAAGAAACTAATAATAATAAATGTTAGTATATAAGTGATAACAAGTACCAACTACATCCACTTCTCTACTGGAAACATAAACTATTCATGAACATCAGAGCATGACAAATTAAATAGGTATGTCAGCAACTTTCTTAAAATGGTTATCATTGCGCATCCCCACTACATATGATACTTTATGTGTACTCGTAGTTCTCCACATTTCATTGGTTGTTATTAATATTGGCGCCAAAACAACAATTCCATTAAAATTAATTCTAATTTTAAATACCTAATAAATGACAATATTGAATTCTTTTTTCATTTAAGTTCAAAATTGACAATTTAAAAAATTTAAAATGCCCTTGTGTGTGTTTGATGGTTGTTTAAGTATTAAGTGGTTCAAAAAAAAAAAGGAGTACCTAAAAACCCTAATGTGGTATTACATAGGTTCCCCAAGAATTCTTATATGAGAACAATGTGGCAAAAACAAATTAATAAAGATAAAATTAATTTTGATTCAGGTAATTTAATATTACTTTTATTTTATACTTTTATATTATTAAACATTGATTTTTTTAAAGTCATATTAATCTAATAATCCTTTATGAATTTATTGATACTCAAATGTATAACATTTTTAATAAACTTTTAGCTGTGGTCTGCTCATTACATTTTAAATTTAGTGATTATTATATTCCAAAAATACCGAAAAAACAAAAGTATAGTCGATTACTAAAAAAAGATGCTATACCATTAAAGTAATAATTACAGTATAATAATTAGAACTAAATTATCAATTATAATTTTTTATTGATTTGAGATATACATTATTTTTAAAGTTCTCAAATATACAAATATAAATAATAAATATATTATATATTACATTATTATTTTATTACTAGTGCAGTTGTGCACAATCATTAGCCATATCATTTAAATAGTAATATAATATAATATTTTTGTAATAAATGAACAGCCAATCACAATTGGAGAACTACGCAATAGACGAGGTGAAGGGTGGTAACCCAGCCACATGCGTATCAAAAAGTTGCTGACATACCTATTTAATTTGTCATGCATCAGAGTATTATTTTTGGTCAATAAAGTTTTTATAAACATAAAACAAAAATTAATACCATATCCATTATACCAGTAGTTTACATAAATGTAGACAGATGGAAAACACTAATATTTTTACTGATAACATATTGCTATATTATCAACGATTAGGACGGTAGGTATATCAAAGATTCTTAAAAAAAAAAAAAATACATAAATTATATATATAGGTAAATAATTATATTCATATATATTTTATTATAATTATTTCCTTTAGTTACTGGTAAATGGTAATGGTAAACTTATATTTGAAATTAAATACATTTATTAATATAATATAGGTATTAAGTTTTAATCATAATAATGACAAATTTATAACAAAATATAATATAATTTCAAATTTTTGAAAAATTTATAATATTACTTTTAATATAATAATACTATTTTATTTTATATTATATTTTTCTGTTTATTACATTGTGATAATATTGATCTTAACATGGCTTCAGCAGATCCAATGGGTCTCACAAAAACTTGGGAACTTTCATTATATGAATTACATAGATCACCTCAGGAAGCTATTACTGATAATACTGAAATTGCTGTATCTCCACGAAGTCTTCATAGTGAACTTATGTGTCCAATATGTTTGGATATGTTGAAAAAAACAATGACAACTAAAGAATGTCTTCATAGGTAATTTGTAAATTTAGTTATAATATATGCATATATATTATAATAGTTTAGACTAAATATAAAAAAAAAAAATGTTTATTTTGTACTTTACTTATATTTCATTCTAATATACATAGTTAAAGTAAATTAATAGTTTAATTTTAGATATTTATTTTGGTATTCTTTTAATATGTGACCTACAGAAACAATTGATAAGTAACGATATTAATTAGATATATTATAATTATTTTGATTTATTAGATATGGAATTAGAATATAATAGATACATTTTAACAGACAAAATAACATTTTATAATATAAATATATTAATTATTATTGTATTTTATTAATTTCCTCTTTAGTTCTTTGATTATATATTTTAAATAATAGTAATTATAATATGAATTAAATTAAATTTTTTATATAAAATAATTGAAATATCAATTTTATATAAAATATTTATATAGTGTTATTAAAAATATTGTCTATATTTTATAATTTATACAAAATCTTTTCATTACAGGGTACCTAAGTGGTAAGTCACACAATCTATATACTAAATGAATACATTTATTTTAAATAATTTGGAAAAATCATTTAACTATATTATAAAGCTGTATATAATCTATTAAAAATGTTTTTCTAGATTTTGTTCAGACTGCATTGTAACTGCTCTTCGTTCAGGTAATAAAGAATGTCCTACTTGTCGTAAAAAATTGGTGTCTAAGCGTTCACTGCGACCTGATCCAAATTTTGATCTACTTATATCTAAAATTTATCCTAGTCGTGATGAATATGAAGCACATCAAACCAGAGTCTTGGAAAAGTTAAATAAAAGTCACAGTCAGGCAAATTTAGTACAATCAATAAATGAAGGTATTAAATTACAAACTCAAAATCGCCTACAACGAACTAAAAAGAATCAACATGAAGAACAAAATGAAAGTAGCTCATCAACTACATCAAAACCATCAATTTCAAATCAAAGTAAAGATAATATAACTAGAACAATGGTACAAACAAAAGTTGCAAAGAAAATGAAGTCTGTTATGATTTCGGAAAAAGAAGGACCGTCTTCTCTTGATACTTCAGATATTACAGAATGTGATGGTACATCAAAAGGTGTTTCAGTAGATGAAATAGAGTTAGTATTTAAACCTCATCCCACAGAAATGACAAGTGATAATCAATTAATACGAGTTTTAAAAGAAAATTCAGTACGTTATATAAAAACAACAGCCAATGCAACTGGTAAGTCATTTTTAATACTAAATTATTTATTAAAAATGTGTTTATATTAATTATGTATTTAGTTTTCAAATAAATTTATATCAATACATATTTTAAAAAAAAAAACTAATTATAAATTTAAAAAATAAATAAATTTTATTTTTTTCAGTTGATCATTTGAGTAAGTATTTAGCTATGAGGTTAACTATAGATCTTGGTCCAGAGCTTCCAGAACGTGCTCTTAATTTTGTAATCTATGTTGCGTCTACTACAGATCAATTTGTTCCTCTTAATGGTAATCAAACACTCCGCATTGTACTTGATAAGTTTTGGAAAATTAACAAACCATTAGAAATGTTTTATTCTTTCACTTAAATTGTATTTAATTATTATGTTTATTTTATTATTATTAATTATCAATCATTTAAATTAAATTCTTCATTGTAAAGTAAAATTATTTTGTAATCTTATTTTTTTCCATAGTATTAGATGCACTTTAATTTTTTCATAGATAATTTAAAAATATATAATACAAATTATGTATTGTAATATTATTAAAATAATATAGGTAATTTTAGTAATATATATATTTTCTTTTTAATTAAACAGTAGAAGTAAAACACTTTTAATATTAAACAAATATAATTTTAGATTATAGTTTAGATTTTAGTGAATAATGTATTGGTTTTACAATGTGTGATTTTTATTTTTTTTTTCTGAAAACACATACTACCCGAAATAATGCTCAGATTTTTACGAATAGCATATGTTTCCGGTTAGAAAGTAGATATAGTTAGTACTTTATTTAGATAATTTTTTGAATTGCTCTATGCGATAGAAAAAAATAAAATTTTTCACGAAAACCGAAATATCGACGAATTCAATTTCCATATTTCATGATAACTTAAGCAATTTTGAAGATAGACATTTGAAATTTTTTTGGGTGTTAACATAGCTAGGTATTATATATATGCGGTAAAATTTGGAACTGTTATGTTAATTTTTCTACAAAATATAATAGGACTTTGAATATTTTATAATTAAATAGAATGCTCGTTTTTATGTATATGTTTCATATAATTGGCAATTTTGGGCATTAAGGTCTGAAAATTTTACTGAAGTATACTTGCATATTACTTAACATGATATCAAAATATTAGAAAAATCCCATGGCTCAATTTTTTTTTTTATAGGTTTTTAAAATTGATATTTTTAGTTTGAATGAAAATCTTAGAATCCATAAGAATATTATTCTTATTAGTTCTCAATACTTTTACAATAAAAATTAATAGAAAAGCCAAGAAAATATGAATGAAGCATACTGATATAATGTATTTCCAAAATATTACAATATTTTAAAATAATGTTAAATAAAATTGACAAAATTTCATTGAAGTTTAAATACATAACTCAGTTCCAATTAATTGTGAATTATTACATTTACAATTTTATTTTTTTTTATAGCTAAATTTTAAGCAATACCTACATTATCTGACTGAACTACGCTCAGAATCGTTTTTTTGAATGTGATAGTTTATTATTGCATTCAAATTCTAAATAAAATTAAACACTATGTTTTGCACACCTGTATTTCTGTGGCAGGAGTATCAGATCTTTTTTGTAATTTAATATATAAAATGAAAATATATGTACAATTATTTATAATATATAAAAACAATTATAATAAAGTTAAATAATTGTATTAATCATTAAGTCATTAACATTATTTAATTGAGAAATTAATAGAAAATAAAATAATTGTTTTGATATTATTAAATTATATAAAATTGTAGATTTTATATAAATTTCAATGCTAAAATTGTATTTTGGTAATTACTACAATCAGATATTTTAAATCGACAGTAGTTGAATCAACCTGTAAATTGTAAATTGTAACTAATATTTCCCTGTATAATTTTCATATAAAATTTATTAATTTAATTAGTATTTTCTCTCTTTTTTTTTTTTTTTTAATTAAGTATTTAAAACCATTAAAACATAATAAAAATTACAAGTTTAATTAAAATTTAATTTATTTATTTGTACTTTTCTAATATTTTTTTTTTCAATGCAAGTATAATTTAAATAATATCATTTCCAAAAATTTTTCTAAATTTATCATTACTAAAGATAGTTGCATTACGTATAATTATTTTTAAAGTTTTTCCATTTTTCAATTTTATTTTATAGATTGAAAAATTATATTTTGAATATTGAATCGATTTAATATCTTCAATATTACAATATAATTCTCTACGTTTTCCCCAATAGGATATATAGGAAAATTGACACTCTTGTTTATCTTCATTCAAATATACAAAAACAACATTGTTGTTAGATAAAAAAATAGAGACAAAATGTAAACCAGCTGTTAAACCAATTCCTATAAAATATTAATATTAATTATAGTATTAATTATAATTTATTTATTAAAGAGTTAACAGTACCTATTAATGATGCGGCAATAGCTTCTTCAAAATTAAAATAATCAAACATATTTAATCCAATACATGAGGGAATAAAAAAAAATAATGCTGTTGTTTGATACATTTTCAATCTATTTAAACCAATAAAGAAGGCCATGTGTGATGTTCTGAAAAGAATAAATTAAAAATTATCTACAAAATACAATGTAAAATAATAAAAGTGCAATTTAGAAAATAATTTAATCAGTTACTAACAAGTAATAGTTCTAGATACTACAGTACGGAGCAATATTTATAAGACATAATGATTCTTCTAAACAGTGGTGTAAATTATTGTCGATTCCTGGTGGTGTAGAGTTATATTTTTTTAAATTACCAAATTACCAGTATTCTAATTCCTTTGATAAAACTTACCATAGATATGATCATAGATTTAATTAGATTAATATTTTTCTAAGGATATAATTTCCACTGCTTCTAATATATCTATTTTATTCATAGAAGAAAATGAATATTTAAATAAATTTCCTTTATGACTTGCTTAAAACTCATGGATGAAACCAATATTATTTTGCAGAAATATCCAATTTTTTAATAATTATGGCATTTAGTTGTAGTCACGGCAGATGGACGTGTACCCATGAACCTTATACTAACTAGTAAAAGGTCTCTATGTGTACACTACACACTCTATTAATGGAACTTGCAATAGTTATAATTTATGAAATATAAGACGACAATCGAAAACATAGATATTCCTTAAAATAGTAATGATTTCATTATTATTTTACAATAGTCAATAGTATTTATTATTTATTTTTAAAAGTCACTTTAGTACTATATAGTTTTAAAATTTAATGTAAAAATAAAATCATTAGCTATTTCTAATGTAGGGTATTTATACAATTTGCTTAAAATAAAGCTTTAAAAGGCAAAAATATTGAATAAAAGTAATTAGATAGTAACAGAAAACGTATTTTTAAAATTCAACAACAAAAGAAATGTAAAATGAAAAATAAAATAAAAAACGTATACCTACTTTTATAAATTTGAAATTATAATATATTTAAGAGCACAATTTTTTCAATAGAGTACCCCAAATTAACATTCAAACACATAATGTTCTGGTTATTAGTGTCTTTAATTATCAATTATACTATTATACTTATACATAAATTGAATTATCTTACTTAAATATAGGAGAAAATTGTTTAATTTCAACATCATTATTAGTAACTTGATTCCTTTTGTAACTTGTTAAACTAAAATATCTGGCTCTTATATTTCTTTTTATATTACTTAATAAAATTAAATTTATATATTTAGGCAACATCAACATTTTATGTGTATAAAATTTTGTTTAGATGGTAAATTATTAAATTTTAGTTATATATATCTAAATGTATAAGATACAATTTAATCAATATAATATATGGGCACTTTTTTTCTTCAATTTAAACCGGGAGGGAACTGCTTTCGTATTACTTCCTACAAAAGTCTAAAATATATACGAATATACGATTACGATTGTCTGTGAGTCGTGAAAAACTATCTGGCTCCATGTTATCACCATGATTTAAGATAGTATGGATACCCGACGACCCATGTTAAAAATTGTATCACATAACACTTAAAGTTGCTTTCGAAAACAGCTGATTTATAGACTTAGGGTGCCCTCTATACCCTTCAAATAGTGACGGACTATTAATTATTATCAATAATTATCAGTTTCTTCTTTCTTCTTTATGAAAAATTTGGAGAATATAGTTCTATTCGAATGATTATTTAATATTTATTATTTATTATAACTTAATTCATGGTAATTATTACGAAAAAAGCGGGAATATAATTAAATCGTATTTATTTTATATAGTTAGAGGGCGCCCTAAGTCTATAAATCAGCTGTTTTTCGAAGCAATATTGTATCATAGTAAAACATCGAGTCGAGCATACTTCTTATTTATTTTACTATGTATTGTATGTCATTTTTTTTTTTGGTGCGTCGGGCATCCATACTATCTTAATTCATGGTTATCACGCATAATAGCATTGCGATTGCGGACAGTGAAAGGCAGTAGGTCGAAAAATGATAAGAATTTTGACACAATAACTCTCACATTGACTGTGTTGCCAATCCACAAAAAAAAAAAGTCAGGAGTCAGGAGCATGGTTATAGGAAATATAGAATTATTAATACAATAGTACTATAGTAGTTACTTGTTACTATATAGTTAGTATTTTACTAATTAATAGTTATGTCAAAGTTTTATTTATATGTTGTATTATATTTTTTTTCTGTTTGAAAGTTGTATTGCAGTAATGACAAATGTATTTTGGTGCTTCCTTTAATAAAGTATTAACAATTTTATATTTAATTTAATGTAGTAATGTAGTATTAATTGTTTATACCTTTGGTAAAACATCAGGATGTTGTTTTTTTAAATGTTTATTTGAGTTAGAATTATTAGAATATTCGTTTTTACACTGTATACATTTAACAGGCATTATTATATATTTTAAATTTGATACTCGGAATGAACTAATAATTCAAAATGAAATAAATTCTATATCAATAGCACTATAGCAGATATAAATGTGTGGGTTAACGCAATATTATTATATTTGTGTTCATTATTTATTTACAAATACTACAGTATTACATTACCAATGTATCCAATTACATAATTTTCTAATTAACAACATTTAATACTAACAACAAATCCATTTATTGTTCAATAATACATTATAATGAAATATAGTAAAGTATGCGCTTACGCATATTACATTTCACAATTATTATTCACTCGTATAATACATTATGATTATGACATAAAATTTATTATTAGTTATTTACTAATTTCCACAGAGTAAGGAATATATAATTTCGAATATTTATCAGTAATAAATACTATTATCAACTTCTCAATGTTATCAGTTATCAATAACGTAATACAGCCAATGGGGGCTCGTTATTTCGTATGGTTCTCTAGCAATGTGTGGTATGCTTATATGCTTCGGGGATTACGTACATTACAACAAAATCTTTTTCATGTTAAATATTTATTATCAATATTTGAATATTTTATTATCAATGTTTAAAGAATACAGCATGAATCATGAATTAAGATAGTATGGATACCCAACTTGAGTGTGAAAAGTGACTACTAAATTGAATCCAAATAACAGCTGACATGTGCGGAAAACCAACGTTAGCGCTGCTAGTGTCCTAATGCAGTACTAAAATGCTACGGACACGGCTATGCTAATTTAGCACTTCAACAAAAATTGTCATAAATTAATTTCCCGCCATTTACATTAGGAATTAACATGTACGAGTATTTAAATTAATGAAAAATTGCAATTATATTCATGTTCATGTTACACGTGTAGTTCTGGTGTTGGTTTATATTTTGCAATAATTATTTTTAAAATGGCATGTTGTACCTTTTTGTCAAAAGTATACGAGAAGTACCTTTGGTGTTCCTAAAGATTTTAATATTTTAAAAAACTGGATCATTAGAAACATTTGAAAACACGTAAATGAATTTTTTTAAATGAATATTAGTTTAAAACTTGAATGTCAAGAACATTAAATAGATATGTTAACTAATATTTTTACATATTATATTACAATGAGAATGAGGCAGCATACTTATATGCTAAACCAAAATATGTAAAAAAATAAAAATAAAATCAAAAAAAAATTATCAAAATTAGTTACTTCTTAAATAAAATAAATATAATATAGTTAAATATTCTTGTAACACTTACCTCTTCTACTTCTACATCCTGTTTTTAAAAACTATAAAGTAACATAATAAAATAATATATTTTATTTAATATTATTATTCAATTATCTGTTATTAAATACAATAACAAAAATATAAATTGTTATATCTCAACCTTAACGATCTAAATTATATACCTATTTAAATAATTCAAATTTAAAGTAATAAAACTTATAAATTTAACTCTACTTTTCAAAAACTCAACACTTTAAATTACGGTTATTCTTATCGTGTATAGTGTATAGGTACAGTAGATAATGGCATGTACAATGATTTCATATTTTCCCGTTTGGAGCGCTAGTGCAGGTTTTCCGCAGTATAGAGAGTCAATTTAGTAGTCACTTTTCACACTCAAGTTGGGTATCCATACTATCTTAATTCATGGAATACAGTAATATGATAAGAATCAGCATAACAATAAATTATACGCGCATGCGTATTATGACCTTGGAACGCCGGGAATTGTCCCTGCAACGATCCATTCGTGATTGAAGTCGGTGAATCGATTTTTCGATTCGATTTAAATTGAAATTAAAAAATCGATAGATTTAAATCGAAATTCAAAAATTATTGCATATAAATCCTAGCGCCTAGCCCTAGAGATGATAAATCTATTATATTTTCTCTGTGATAAATGTAACTAACAAAGTAACAAAGTAACAAACAACTAAGGCACAGTACCACAGCCATTACTCTATTTTCTATTGTATACTGATATTTACTAGAATAACATTAATTTTAAAACAATTTTATTTTTTTAATAGGCAAGTATAATAATATATTTAAAATGTAATATAAATTTTTATCTGTAAGTATTAAAATAACTAAATTTTATATATTATTAATATGAATTATATTTACATATTATATATAAATATTTCCAATAAAATATATTTTGGAATATTTTTAAAATAAAATAATAGCATAGCCTTTTAGTTTTTTATTTTTATAAAAAAATATTGAATGTGCAATTAAGAAATATAATTAAGTATATTAATTAATAAATTAAATAATGTTTTCTAAATAACTTAATTTTATATATTTTATATTGTTGCTATTTGTGGAAAAATTATTCTAGTCCATTAAAGCTTTAACAAATTATTAAATTTATATTTTTCAGAAATAATGATAAATTTAGAAAATTGGGTTTCAGAACTGCCCGAACCACTCACTTTTATTCCTATTACTGAATTAGCGATTCCAGGTATGTAATTGTTTTATATTTCTATTTTCTTAAATTAAGAGACTGAGGTAGTAATATGTAAAGATATTTTAAATAATATCGTAGGATCTCATGATTCATTTTCGTACACTATCACACCACATAGCGAATTGGGACCTGATGCATCAAGACTTATTAAATATTTAAATTACATATTAGGTCCTATAATGCGACGATTTATTTATAAATGGTCCATTACTCAGATGTGTAATATACAGTATCAACTACAATTAGGAATAAGGTAACAATTTATTTAGTCAATTTTTATATATATAGATATATAACATACCTATTAATTATTATTATTCATGTTTATTATTTCCTACACATAAAATAAGGTGAAGTGTAGAAAAGTATGTCAAAGAATATATATCAGGAATTTATATAATTTAAAACTTGAATGTTTTATAATTTCTTAAAAATTAGAAGTTATTTACAAAAAAAATTATATATTACCTTTATAATTAAAATTATATAAAACATAATTAAAATTAAACAAATTCTGTATATTTAAGTTAAATTGCTTACTATATTTATTACAAAATGTTATTGTTCCTCTTTTTATTACTTGATATAATACCCGATACAATTAAAATTTTATATTATAAATATACCTAATTAATAACATAAAATTATATATACAATAATGCCAGCGTATAAAATATTGATATATGGAATAATTAACTAAACCAATATTAATTATTAAAATAATTTGTAGAAATGTAAATACTTTTTTTATTTACTAGATATTTTGATTTACGGATGGCAACTAAACCAAATGATATAAATTTTTATACTGTTCATGCTCTTTATGGTGATCCCGTTATTAAAGAATTAGTGAATATCAAGACATTTTTGAAGTTACATACCAAAGAAATTCTTGTATTAGACTTTCAACATTTTTATCATTTCTCAGAAGATGATCATAATCGATTATCATCGGTATTAAAGAGACTATTTCATAATATGATTTGTCCTGGTTCATATCCAATTGAGAAACTTAACTTGGCTACTATGAGAGAAAAAAATTGGCAGGTAATTAAATATATTATTTTTAAAATTAATATAATATATTTAATATATATATTCTAATATAGTTTTATCTTTTATCTCAAATTTTAATTATTATATTTATTAAAAATCTATGTATACAATTGATAGCATATAAATGATTTTTGATATGAGATGTCAATTTATTATATTTTATATAATTATGTTATAAGATAATAAAATGTTTTAAAGTAGTCCAATAAAGCTTTAATATAATTATATTTATGTATTATATTATAGGTGATAATTATTTATAGACATAGTATTCAAGATAATATATTTTGGCCATCTTTACGTTGGCCAACTCCGTGGCCACAAACAACTTCATATAAAAAATTAATAACATTTTTAGAATGTGGTTTGAAACATAGAAAACAAAATACAGGATATGTAACTCAATGTTTATTTACTCCTGATGTAAAGTATATATTAAGACATATTAATTCAAATCTGCAATGTTGTTGTCATCCATTAAGTATTTTATTACCTAAATGGATAAATAATCAAAAAACAGGGTATAAATATGGTGTAAATGTAATAATTGCAGATTTCATTAACATGAATGGATTTAATTTTTGTAATATTGTTATTAAATTGAATTATAAATACTTAAAAAATATGAGAAAATAAATTATACTAAATTTAATAAATTATTTTAATTTAGGCCTACAGCATAATTAACAACATTACAAGTATATTTTTTTATTTTTAATAATGTTACTAACTCAGTCTCTTGATAAGTAATTAATGATATAATTTTTAAACGCGTATTATTATTCCAGAACAATTTTAAATGACTTATAAACTATTACCAGCAATAATTCATGAAATATTGGAAAATATAAGAAAAGATTATGAAGAACGATCATGTATTGAAAAATTATTTTTGAGCTTGAACTCAACTTTTGGAAAAACATTAATTGAACATGCTCTTGAACTAATTGATGATGATAGTGTGTTTTTAATTAAATGCCACGAGCGACACATATTTCAAATTGTTGGTTCAAGAGGTGATATTTATACAATAATGGAAACAGCCAATTTTTGTACATGTAGTTTTTACAAACATCAAGTATTAAAAGATAAAGCACTGTGTTGTAAACATTTTTTAGCTGCCAAAATAGCATTAATTTTAGGAAGTTATAAGACAAAAAATGAAACGTCAGAAAACATAACATCAATTATGGTTTGTGCTTACAGTAATCAAGACGTAAAATGAATGAGATTATATTTAATTAAATACTCGTATATTTTATATATTATGTATTATTAATTAATAATTATTTGTGATACAAAACATATTTAATATAAATAAATTTTTATTGTAATTATAATTCTATAATTGCATTATCATTTGCTCCTATAGCACCTGTAGTAATATATGTTTTAGGGCATCTTGACCCCTGAATCTTCTGTTAATTCATCACTTAAAATTATGTTTCATGACATTGATTATTTATTTTTGTAATTTTTCAATTTCATTTGATAGATTGCTATTAAAAATTATATATTTAAGTAAATATTTACCATTTCCTATAAACTCATCAAATATTTTAATTTATTTAAAATTATTTAATGGATATTAAAATTAAAATTAATATTAATAATATATTAATATGAACTATTAATTTATTGATATGGTACACATAGTGCAGCCATATGATCAACTCCACAACTTAGATGTTTAACAACAGCACCAAGTGATACCTAAAAATATATTTTAAAATAATTTTAATGTTGATAACTATAAAATACATAAATTTTAATCACCTGTAAAGGAAAATATTGATCTTTTGTATGTCCAAGACCTAATTGACCCCATTTATTTTTTCCCCAAGTATATAGATTTCCCTCAGTTGTTATTGCTGCCATATGAAATATACTACAATATATAGATTTCACTTGGGTTTCAGAGTTATATTGATTTTTACCAAATAATATTGGTGGTATTGGTGTTGGTTCTCGACTATGGTTCATTTCGGGTCCTTTACCCAAAATACCATAACCCCAAACAAAAACAACACCTGCATCTGCATACAAATAAATTTAATTATAAATATGACGATAATATAATATTTATGACACAATTTTACCATTTAATGCTAAACAAGCTGATCCGGATGCTCCAATATCAGTGATGTTACCGATTATCTTATTTAAAGATAATTTCTTTGGAGTATTCATTTGATAATTATCACTATCTAACAATAACTGGCCATATTCTGAATTTCCCCAACCAAAAACTTCACCTTTATCTAAAAAATAATTTATTTAATAATATTATGATTGATATAAAATAAATATATTATATAACTCATTGCTATAGTAGGATTTTCAATTTTCATAAAACTATTTATTTTTTTATTTGTATAAAAGAAAATACTTGTATGTCAATGGATAAATTATACTTAAAATTTACTACTTTAATTATGATTTTACTTAATTATTGTATACTTGTATAAAACGTATTTTCTTATATCTGTTTTAAATTTTTATAACTAATTTTGGTAAATTTATATATTATTAAAATAAACTCTAGCACATGAGATTAATTGTTTTATA
Organism: Tetraneura akinire; assembly: GCA_021307375.1. Lineage (NCBI taxonomy): Eukaryota > Metazoa > Arthropoda > Insecta > Hemiptera > Aphididae > Tetraneura > Tetraneura akinire. Next base: position 7,536,452 of record JAIUCT010000001.1, on the reverse strand, counting down.
ATTATTAAACCCTGATCACAAAATTCTTGGTAAGCACTGAGAATGACAATATAGTTGTAGAAATATGTTCATGAAATAAAAATTGTATTCATTTTGTAAGGGATTATAATAAATAAATATATTGTCAATTAATTTTAAATTATTAAAAATATTTCAAAAATGTATATTAAATACAACTAATAATAATTTACTTTTATAATATCGATCTTCATTCTCTCTTATAATATAATTATATTGTATTTATTGCAGTGCTTGGATGGAACACGTTCAAAGGAACTAGTTTCTTTGATTTCATTCTATTTTTAAGAACTTATTGGGAACATAGTTCCTTTTTCATGTTTAGGAACATATTGGAATTTCGTTCACTTTTTAGAGGAACATAAACGATTTTTTTTGTTCATTTATTTAAAAAAATTAGTAATAAATCATTTTTATAATTCAAAGAAAAAAATTTAACTCATTATAAATAAGCTATAAAAATAAACCTATAAACAATATTATTGATAATGTTTACAATTCTGTCACAGTATCTTTATCGACGGAACATTATTAATGTCTGGAAAAACCGTTTACGCATTAAAAATATAAAATATTTACATACCTGTATGCTGTATATGAAGGTATTTTATATTTTTAATGCGTTCCTACGGGCAATGCTAAGCTTGAGCGAAGCTTCGGTGTAATTTCATAACATCAATGTGGTAAGTAAAACATTTGGAAGTATTATTTTAGGTTGTTAGTTAATATATAGTGGAATTAAATATGTTGACGGGGCTGTAACCACCCTCTCACTATACACAATATTGACATAGGTAAGTAATATATACAATCTCGTAAAAAGTTTTAAAATGGCTATAAAATAAATTTTTGTATAATAAATTATATTGAGAAAATTTGAAAACTATTGAGGAATGAAAAATGTTCCATATTTAGGAACGAGGGAAGGAACTAATTCATTTTTAAAAGGAACTTTCCAAGCACTGATTTATCATTACTCTTCAATTAGTATATATATTATAATTAATTATTTTACGTGTTGTTTATCTAATAATTTATATTTTTAATATTAAACAAGCTACCATTTAAAGCCAAGACACAATCTGCTGAAGATACTACTTTAACAATTATTTCTCCTTTTATATCTCCTTCAATTATAGTAGGCTGCGATTCATTGTTATAATGGCCTAATCCTGTCTGACCATCAGCACCCCATCCACAAGAATATACTTTACCAGTTTTAGTTATGAAAATGCTGAAAAATTATAACAAATAAAATGTCAATATAGTAATAATTTATATGTTTATACCTATAAATACTAAATATTTTACCTATGATCCTGACCACAAACTATTTTGGAAATTTCTTCATCTAATGTAATATTATTCATATTTCGTAATACACTGAAGTCTTCATTTTCAATAATTTTTCGTCCACACTGGCCATATGAATTATTACCTAGAGCATAAACATCACCTGTGTTTGTTAATATAAGTGTATGTGCACGACCAGCAGCCACTGCTTTTATTTTAATATTTGGATCATTGAAAGGAAGTTCAATTGGTACAGTAGCTAATATCAATCCCAAAGGATGCCCTTTTCTTGGATCATGATAACCTACATAAAATAATATTGTAAGTACTTAATTAACTTCTAATTTACATTTACTTTCAGATGTGTTAAACAAAATTATGTAATTTTAAATAAATGTTTATTTAATTTGTCTAAATGCAATATTTGTTCTAAATTATTCATATAAATATAAAACAATTTTTTAAGAGATTTATAATATACAATATATTAATTTTAACGCATGCAAAACTTGTTTTACACATTTATATTTTATACCCTACACATTATTAGCAATTTGTATAATAAATAAATTTAAATAAATATAAATAAAAAAAATTAAAATATAAATATTGAATAAATATGTATACATTTTACCTATTTGAGAATCTGTATTTAAACCACAGCCAAAGAGTTTGTATTGATTACTATTAACAGCATAAATAGTAAATCCATAACCACACGCTAAATCTTTAATCTAAAAATATATATATATTTTTTTTTTTACAGATATAGGTAATCATAATGTTATTTTCCATACTTTATGAGCATATGAAAATCTTAATCTCACAGGTCTATATATGAATTGTATGTGACGTTCTTTGGATCGAATTTTTAAATCACCTAGTGCACCATGTTCAGCCATACCCCATACATATAATCGTTGTTGATCTTTTGATGATTTATTATAAGGTGTTACTGTAATTAATAAAAAAATTAAATATTTAAAATATTTCTTAATTAACTTATGAATGAATCTTAGTATCTTACATAGAGAATCCACATTTTCGGATTCAACCTTAACACTAGTATAATGTTTTGAACATAGTGTACAAATAGACTTTCTAAAAAAATTAAATAATTTTGATGGCAATTTTCTAGACGTCATACTTGTTATTAAATACCACAGTAATTAAATTAAAATGTTTTATATAGATAATAATATATATTAAAATTATAAAAATATATTGTACAATTTTTAGCATAGAAAATGACAAAATGAAAGACACAACTTGGTGTTCCAAATTTGATATCTTAAAAAGGAAAAAAATTCTGCGTTTTTAATAAGAATAGACTTAATACTCAATAACAATATAATAAATTAATAATTACAGATTATATAAAAGTTGAATTATCGGTGGGACTATGGATTCAACTATTACAATTTACAATACAGTATACAAAATTACAGAACACAATCGGATTTAAGAATAATAGAAAACTAGTATTTTTTAAATTATTATCATTGATTTAGTCATTTTGATTATAAATTTATACCTATTAATTGTTATATTCTGTGTTTATTTTATTTTTCTTCGGCACACTGTGGTAGCACATACGATGTTTTTTCTCTCTCACTCAATATCGTCCCCAGACTTCTCTCTTTATGAGCGGTCCATTATAATAAAGCGCTCATAGCGTCCAAGACGAACGCACCCTATGTGTGCCATGCGGTATGTTTATGTTGTTCTTGATAGGAAGATCTCGTAAAATATATACAAGTGGCATCACCTTATCTTCTCTGTTATCTATAATATCTTGATTCGTATTTCGTAGCACGAACTAAGATATATCTAGTATATCTTAGTTCGTGTTTCGTAGTAATTGGTATTATACACTTTTCCTTTATCTATGATTATACATTTATACTTGTTATATAAACACATAACAAGTAATTTAAAAAACTTGATTTGTTAAAAATGGAGTTATTTTATAATTTAATTTTTAATATTCTGGAAGTACCAAATTTACGTTTAAAACGACCATCTTGGTTAAAAAAGCCATCTGCAATGTTTATGTATACAATTGTAACAATTTCGTATTTTCTAGTTACTGGAGGTAATTATAAAATAATTAATATATAAACAGTTACTAATTATTTATTCTCTAGGAATTATATATGACGTTATTATAGAACCACCTAGTGTAGGCTCCACTACAGATGAAAAAGGACATTCTAAACCGGTAAGATGCGGTTCAATTTATTGTGTAATAGTTTTAACTTAAATAATATTTTTAATAGGTGGCATTCATGCCTTATCGAGTAAATGGACAATATATTATGGAAGGGTTGGCTTCAAGTTTTTTATTTAATATCGGAGGATTAGGATTTGTCATATTAGACTTGACCAATAATAAATCAACTCCAAAATTAAACAGGACATTACTAACAGGTGTTGGATTTGCTTGTATCATTGTGTCATATTTCACATGTTGGACATTTATGAGAATGAAACTTCCGTATGTCACTTCAAGAATATATTTGTAATATTAGTTAAATTAATAATATATATGTACATATGTATAAGTATATATGTATATGTATATATATAATATATTACAAAGTAATTTTAATTGAATTTAAATATTACAAGTTCTGTAATTTATTATAGTGATATAATGTCCCTATAATAATTAAAATATCTTAAAATCTAGTTTTTTGAAGTATCAAATTTTTATTTGATGACATAATTATAAAATTTATTAATTTCTTCATGCATTGTTTTGTTGCTTAATAAGGAAAATTAGTACGATAAATATAAAATAACTTTTAATAAAACCTAATCATAATTTTATAAATTACTATACACTACTAAATACACATCAAAAATAATGAGTTAACAAAAAATTCAAAATAATATAGCCTCAACATTATCAATATAAATTTTTATTTTTATTTTTACTTCAAATTTTTATTATTAGTGTTAACTATGTATATAAATTTGAATGATTTTAAAGTATTTAAATTACTATAAAAATAAATATTATTCAGCCTATAATTAACTAAAATAAAGTTTTTTATTTATTTTTCAGAGGATACTTGAAATCATAAACTAATCAACCATATTGAAATAAAACATCATTTTTGGAGTTCTTATGCATTCAATTTTTTAAACCATGTTTGCTAATTTTATTCTGTACTTTTTTCATTTTTTAAAGTTTAATACTGAACATTCTGAAAAATCAAATACAAATTATATTATAATCATAATTTATAAAATAATATTTATTTTAGGTTTATAGTTAAAAATATTGTTTATATTAGATTATACAATTTTTTTTTTTTTTTTTATCCAAGATTTATCCTATTCATTTATAGTAAAATATATTTATGCTAATGAACAGAAAGAAATTGTTATTAATATAAACAAAATATTTGTAAGACTTTGATTCATTAAGTTAATATTCAGTTATAAATATAATTAATTATACTTGAATGCATTATTATTGATTAAATATTTAATCAATGATACATGTATGTATTGTAGATGATAAAAATCTAATGGTTGAAATACTTGATAAGTGATTACTACTGAATATATAATATATATATAGGGTCCGGCAAAAAATACCTCCCGTATTTCATAAGGCCAGTTGAAATAAACAAATAATGATACAGAACAATTTTTTAATTACATATTGTATGCCATTTTACACAAAAAACGTATTTCACTTAATTTTAAACATTATGCCTGTTAAAGAGACACCTCGTTATTCACACGCTTTGCGGTGCTCACTAGATTTTTTGAAAGAATAGTTTCCTGGACATCTTTCTTTGCAAGAAGACATCGCCTGGCTCCCATGGTCAACCGATTTATCACTTTGTGATTTTTTCAAGGCACAAGTGTACAATAATCGTCCCGCATCCCTGCAGACTTAAGGAGGCAATTACTCATGCAGTGAATGCCATTATTCCGGAAATGACAAGCAGAGTAATGACAACTTTGGGAATCTGTGAATAATGGAGGCCCATCAATGCTCTACACAGCCTCCTCCATTCCTCTTTATCACTCGCTAGTATCCCTATTTCAACCTCTAGTATCCGAATTCTGGTTAGGCTCATCTATCCATCTTTTCTTTAGTTTGCACAGTGGTCTCTTGCCTTCTGGTTTCCAGTTCAGCACATCCTTCATTATGCCACTAGACCTCCAAACGTGTCCAAGCTATGTTATTTTCCTTCCTTTAAGTGTTTGTATTGTCTTCTTCTCCCCACAGGTCTTTAATTTCTTTATTGTATTTTATTTATTGAATATTCAACCATTTTTTTTTCCGCATTTTTTTTTAGGACCAAAAATACGTCGTAGAAATTTCCTTTCTAGGACTGCCAGTTTTTTTTTTTTTGTCCTCTTTTGACATTTGGCATGTTTATAGAATTACTGGTCTTACTAAAACCTTGTATAATCACATTTTTTATTGTTTTTTGATAATAACTTGGATTTAAATGTTTTTTGTTTCGCAAAATAATACTTGTTTCCATTTTTATCCTCAGTTTTATTTCCTCGTGGTAATTATTGTGGCTATTAATATAAACTCCCAGATATTTAAAGCTTTCTTCTTTTTCAAAACAATAATCTTGAAACATCTGTTTTGGTCTAATTGATTACCTCTCGTAACTACCATATATTTAGTTTTCCTTTTATTTATCATCAACCCCATACTCAGCTTTGTAGTGTTATTTATGTCCTCTTCATTTTTCCTAAGTATCACTACATCATTAGCGTACGCTAGTAATGCATGTACTTTTCCATTGAAATTAACACCATATACTGTTTCTTGAACATTCCTAACAACTTCCTTTAGAGCAATGTTAAAAAGTGTCGGTGATAACTGATAGGGCATCTCCTTGTTTTAAACTACTGTTGCCAATAATTCTTCTGAATAATTATTTCCAAATTTTATTTTACACCTTGATTCCTCAATGCATGCTTTCATCATTCTGACTAATATTCAATAAATAATTTGTTAAGAAATTTGTCTAGATTTGGCAAATCGGTCATTATATACTCATTGTTGTTTAATTCCCATAAGCTTTCGTGCCTTTTTATATTTCTGTGACAAACACATTCATTGTGATTAATTGATGATTTATTAAAATACAATTTGATAGTTAAAAATATTTAAAGTCGAAAAACAGGATGTTTACACTGTCATAATGATGTATGTAATAAGAATAATGTGCTTTCATTATATATGGTTTGACGGTTGCACCATGCAAACATGATCAACCAACAGTTTGAAATTTACCTGATGGCGCAACCATTATGGTATGGCACATTATATTTAATCAGTATTATTCTTGATGTAACTATTGTAGTATGGCCAGACCCTAAAGATATGTAAAATACTACAATTTTAAAGTAAATATTAAATTGAAATAGTCTAGTAGTAAAGTATATTAAATTATTAAAATAAATAAAACTAAAAAATAATTAAAATTAATACAAAATTTTTTAATATATGTTTGATATATTGTGACAGCTAAAATATATTTTATATAATTTATACTAACTTTACGAAATCTGGACACATATCAGTAACATGTTCAAATTCAGAAAATGAAAGAGCACCATCATCATCAAAGTCAACTTCTTCAAAAATTTTTTGCACTAGACGTTTGAGATCATTATCATTGAAAGAATTTTGTTCACCAATTAAACATTGTATTATTTTTTTTATATCTCCAATACCCAACATGTCATCACCATCAAAGTCTTAAAATTAATATTAAAAAATAAATAAGATTACCTATTCAGAATAATTATCTTCTTTGATTTTATTTACGATATTCATGTAAAAATGACAATTACTTATAATATTTAACATAGATGTTAGCGATTAATGCTTTGTACGGATTACAGGAAATATATTCCATATTTCACTTTTGGTAATGAACTAATGGCATATTGATGTAGTATGTAATTGTACAGAGAACTCAAAAAAAGATAATGTTCGATTTAAATAAAGGAGGAATAGTACTAGAAGCCAGAAGAATAATTAATATAAAAATAAAATGTATTGTATGTCATTTTATGAAAAATTTAATTTAAATTTTTATTAGAAATTTTAGGCTCTAGTATTACCTTTATCTTTATAACAGTTAATAAAATATAGTGAATTATAAATGTTTTTTGATATATTAATAAACTAATAGGTAGAGACCGGGAATTATATGCGCTAAAAAGGATTGAAATATGATGCAAATATGCATGATAAAAATGGCAAAATATGCTTCAATATGCACCATAACTTTTAAAATATACACTATATAATATGCATTACAAATTTGTAGGAAATTAAAAAAAAAATTAAATTTTTTCAAATCTAAACTACTTACATTTTTTATTTTTAAGTAGGTATATATCTACATAATAAAATAAATACCGATTAAGAAAATCACAATTTTATTTATTAGAAAGTGTTTAAAATATGAACAAAAAAATATAATATAACAAATTTTAGTAGATTTAAAAATATTAAAATAGTTATTTTGATATTGAAGAAACATAAGATTTTTTTCAATATTTTAAAAATAAAACTAAACACAAGAATAAAAAAAAACTAAAAGTAAATTACATTATTTCCACTGGGTATTAAAATTTAGTTCTTTAAAATTTTAAATAAATTTATATAGTTGATACATCATACATACTCATATTATATTATAAATTATTAATAAATAAATAGAACAAAATTTCTTTAATCAATTAAATAAAATAACACAACCATAAATATGTTAAACAAGAAAAAAATATTTTTCAATTATCAAATTTTTTCTGTGATAATTTTAAAATTAATTTTTTATGAACATAATATGAATTTAAAATGTATAGAAGACAGAAAAGAGTATAAAAGTCTATAAAATATGCTAATTATATGCTTTTATAACAAAATATATCTTAAGCCTTCAAATATGCATTAATATGCAAAATAAAATTTGATCTATAAAATCAGTTGGATTGAAACACCCACATTTCAAACCCTTTATATCGTGCATATACTCAGTATGAATATGCAATTGCATACAATTCCGGTCTCTACTAATAAGTAATAACTAATAATGATATATTAAACTAAATGTACAGAGTGAAAAATACAAAAGAATAGTCAAAATCATACATAAAGAGATAAAATAAATAAAAAATATTGATGTTTATAAATATAACTATTTAAATATGTAGATTGACTTATAAATTTTTAAGGATTAAGAATAATTATTTTATGTAAGGAAAAACTGCATTAAATGAAAATTAGAAGTTAATAGGTAGTGAATGAATAATACATTTATTATTATTTGATTGATATATACTAAAATAGGTTAATACTAGTCCAACTCCAGAGAATCAAACTAATTTCAAAATGTGGAGAAAAACAATTTTTATGTAAATAAGTTTAAATTAGAAATGTGTTAATTATGTAATTTATTACATATGAAAAATTATTATTATTTATTATGAGTAGGTATATATAAAATATGAATGTTATCACATATTTTAGAAGGTATGCATTTATAATTTTATATATTAAAGTTAACAAAATGTCTTAAATCATTTTACTTTAACATCAATTTCATTAAATTACAAAATTCAATAATCGTGTATTTAAAATCCTATTCACTCATAAAATGAATAAGTCACTTGTTAAATTTATGAAATGAACCAAAAGTTACTACTTGTTTATATGATAAATCTATTATTTAGATTATTTAATATTATGTTTAATTTGAGGTAACAATTTTTATTATAAAAGAAATACCAAAATTAAGTTGTAAAATGATTTTGAAATTGTATAATGTATATATTGCTAAAACTAAACAAAGAAAACAAACTTGTTTCAATGTATTTAAAAACAATTTATTTTGTCTCATTTACATTATGGGAAAGTTTGGTAATTTAGAATATTATGTAATCTAATTATTACTTACTTACCTGAGAAAAACTTTAAAGAAACTTAATCAACGAGATAAAATATTAACGTATATAAAATTTATTTAATACAACTAATCTATGTTAATTTATGACAATTATTAAAAATTAACGATGAATATTTATTTAGATATGAATTGGTCAAATTACTTGCTCATTTCATGAAATGACTTGTAGTTATATGATAATGTATATAAATACTTTAATTTTTAATGTAGATTAATAGTAAATAATTGATTCTTGGAAGTATTTATATAAAAATGGAATAAATTAATTTCTTACCAAAAATTCTAAATACATGTTCTGCTTTTACATCAGCTGGTGCATTTGGACTAAATACTGATGTCATATCCAAAAAATCTTCAAACGTACAATCTCCATCTTGACTTGAACTGAAAACTTGGCACATGCGTTGACCAAAAGGATTAGTTGCTAATTCAGGAAGTTTAAGGACCTTATTTAAAGCCAATTTAGCATTTTTATTATGCCCCACTTTTTCAGGAGCTAAAGATTTGAACTTTTCATGTGCACTAAACATTTATTATATATTTTCAATTTTACATTTATATTACAATTCCAAAAATATGTATTATAATTATTATAGTTTTGTGTTCTATACCCAATAATTCATAATTAATATACTTACATCAAAACTTCTTTTTTTGTAAAGTAAGTGAGATCCTAAAAATAAAAAAAGTAATATATAATGAATATAATAAAAAATATTATATTTTTTTCTCATTATAAGTTTATATCTTAATGAAATACAATTTTCTACTTTAAAAATAAAAGTATAAATCTATTAGGCTATATTTCATCATAACTTGTATAATACAATAAGATAGAAAATCATATTTTACAATTAGTTCTAATTATTATATAAAAATAATATACTTAAATATGACAATTAATTTTATGTGTATTAATCTAAAGCATTCAACTTTAGTTTTTACAATTTATAATAATATACAATATTTGTTATTTTAATAAAAATATATTATTGGTTCCAATCTTGATTGCTAGGTCCTGCATCTGGTTCTTCTTCAACAGTAGGCATAGGAGATCGACTTTCAAATAGTGGAGACATTGCTTCAGATGTGTTTTCACTGCTACTACAATGACCACTATTCTTATGTGTGCGCTCAGATTGTTTCTTCATAGTTCTGAATCTTTTCCTTTCTTCCATTTCACATGCTTCATGATTAGCACTACGTTTTCCATCATCGAGGTCATCAACAACGTCTGGTTCCGGAATTGTTGCAGAAAACTCAATAGGGTCTACATCTAATTCTTGAACAATTCGCCATTTAGGTGTAACTATTTCCTTATATTTCACCATTTCAACTCTTGACGCAGCAGCAATACTATAGGGTATAACAATGTTGTCAATGTCATATTCACGTTTAGCATTGTATGTTTTTTCCCCAGTTCTTGGGAACCAAGGGCTATAATCTGGATCCGAATCATAATTATCTTCTTCATATGCCTCATCAAGATCATCATCGTCGCATATACTTTCACTACTCCGTCTACTGCTATATTTATAATCTTCATCAATTTTATTTCTTTTGTGTTTGCTATAACGCATTCGTCTTCTCTTTCTAGCTTGCCTTTGATTTTGATTAAATTTAGTAATTGGATCATTACGATTTGGCCAAGCATTTTGTAATTTAACAGGTTGAACTTGCCTAATACTATTAGTAGGGCTTTGTTCAGGTGTTCTGTCCACAAAATACTTATTAATATCATTCCCAGAAGCAGTTTTGTTTTTTTGTTTTTGATGAAATGATGATTTCCCTAATTCATTAGATAATACAACATTTAATGATATATCATTTGAATGTGATAAAACAGGATGAAAATTATCACTTAAACAATTGGAATCATTTGTATGACGTTTTAGACTCACACAAGTTGGACAAGAATCAATACCATAACAGTCGCAAGGATTAATACGATTTAATTTAGCTTTGTCACCTTTTTTTAATGCTGCAGCCAAATTTATAAGTGGAGGTTGTATTAACATCCTATGTTGAGTTTTTGGTTCATATGGAAAACATCGTTTACCGGATTCTTCTTCTTGGTTTTGTACATATGAATGAGAAGAATATCGATTTAAAGCTTCATTATAAAAATTAATTTTGAATTCTATATCAGACATTACATTAACTAGCCAAGTTAAACGGTATGCAATATTTGCTCTTTCATGAAGCCATTTCCAATTATTCCTTTTCTCTATAGGACAATTTGATGACTGTATTTCATCTTCACTAGTTTCACATAATGTATCAGTTTCAGAATCACTAGCTGTTGCTTCAGAGTCATAATCTTCATTAATTGTTTTGATTTGTGACTCTAGCATTCCAAATGTTTTTTCGCCATCTTTTATTTCATCACATAACAAACTTTTTAGAAATGGATTGGATTGCCGTTTTTGTACTTTAAGCAAAGTAGATTTTATATTCTTAATTGCATTACTTTTTTGTGATTGTAACACATTATAGATTTCTTGAGTAGAACATTTGCCCATAGTTTTTAATTGTATATTTTGTAATTTTGATATTATTTTTTGAAGACGATCTCTCAATATTTTACCTTTATTCATAAATTTATCACAATTTTCTTTTACAGAAGGTGTATCATCATATTGAGTAACAACTTCTTCTTCTGCCATACCAATTACATTGTCTAAAAGATCTCTTTCAAACGAACTCAAATCATTATCACCAAGAGTAAACATTGCATCTGAAACTCCATTGCCAATTTCAATTTGTTCACTGTCATTTTCATAAGGCATTAAGCCATTTTTAACCATGGAAATATTCTTCATGACACCAAGTAAATCGTCATTGGTAAATTCAATAGGGTCGGCATTCTTTAATGGTGGATTCTCATCCATGGCTGGTTCCTTGTACATGCAAACGTTTTGTAAAACAACAGCCAAAAATGATGGCGTGTGTACAGTAGCTTTCATAGACGAAAATATAATTTGTATAAATAATTTTCGCCGTTTTACATACACATGAACGAATAGTGATGCCATGACAAAACACCGGAGAGGCTTAGTCGGAGGCCGTTCATCCGTAATGACGGTATTTTCGTCACATTTGCTTAAAAGATTTACGTCCTCGTAATTATAGGACAGTTTAATTTGTCTTTAAAGTAGTACTTACAAACAAAATAGTCAAATACCTATTCGTTGGGCTGTGATGTTTACATCATATGTCACCTGCCACCCATCTTGATGGCTGCTATTATTTTAATACCATGAAGTCCAAGTACAAAAAATAATACGTAATTTTACGCCGATTAATTAAATTTAATGTTTTAAAAAAACGAATTAAAATAAACTGAGAGTGAAATGCGATATTACTCCACAAACTTAATCGTCAACATTTTGTTCATAAACGCGCGTTATTTGGATGTGGTTCCGTTTATTTGCGCGAAAGGGAGACAGACGCATAATAATAATGAGAAAAAAACACGGTCGCTTTCTTCTCGAAATTACGTGTTGTCAGACGAGTACCAACTGCGATTACTAACGTTCATGGAATATAAAATTTATTTATTGATTATTTCTGAAAATCTAAACAGTTTACTATCAAAAATTAAATTAAAAAATAATGTATTTATATTTATATAAAATAAAAATTGAAAAAATTTTAATGGTTATTATAAATTAATACCTGTAAAATAAAATTTAAATGTAACATAATTATAAATAATAAATAATATTAATATCTTGAACCGATATATTATATTATATGGAATAAAATCAATGAAATTTAATTTTTTTTTTTTATAATTGTACAAAATATTTAAATGTCCATTAACTATATTATATAATATAAATATACATTTTAATATTAATTATTTATTATTTATTTTATTTAGAATTATTTATATCGTTATACAATGTTTAAAACATATATTATTTAATTACACTTTCATAATAGAAAAAAATTAATATCTATGAATATTTGGGAAATAAATTATTTTGTACATGCTTTATCATCTATATATTTTCAATAACCAAAATTACAATATTTACTAATTACAATGTATTACCTGATAGTCATTTAACTCTTCAACAGTGAATTGACTAGATTTTTGGCCCATTTGTTTTTAAAATAAAACGAGTCTTTTAACAAATTTTCAATCTAAAGAAGTTCATTTTGTCATTTGTTACTTGTTTGATGGTTTAAAGTACTATTCAGACTCAATACGAAAATAAATAGGAAATAGAACTTTTCAAAATACTTATTACAATTATTTTGAAATGTAAATTTTATATTTTGATAAGTCTTCGAAATTTATTAATAACCATGGAAGAAATAAGATCTAGTTCCCCGATATTAAATCCCACATTGTACTGAAACTGTTTTCAATAATGAATTTTTGTATAAAATGGTGGCAATGGCAAATGCATATTACAAATGAAGCAAAGTAAACTTTTAATTTATATTTGTATTGTGTATTTTTAAATGATGGTACTTTGACATATATCCTTTTTAATTGTTGCATTAAATAAATATATAAATCATTATTTTGATGAGAGTCACTTGTAGAAATTTTATTTAATATAAATCATTAATACCTTTTAATTGAAATATATTGTATATCTGTACATTTATAAACTAAGTATAATATATAAAACAGAAACATAAATGGAATATTATTTGTCTAATGTTCCTGGTACCTATTTGAAAATGAAAACGATCTAAGATGTCTGTTTTGTATTTTAATACCTCTATTATAAAATGAAAACTGGAAAATTAGCATCCAATCATCCATAATTTATTCAAGACGGTAGAAGCCTTAAATACCATTTTTGTCTCTTGGCCAATGAAGCTTAAAGGTTATAGAATCAAAAAAATGGAATAATAGATAAACATGAAAATAAAAGTTTATGATAAATATTTAAAAAAATTAAAATAATTATGAAAATGAAACTAATGTCAAGGTTATTTCAATTGAATTTCATTAATGTAACCTACTACCTATTTAATATTTATTATTAATGCATATATTATATTGTAATTTGAATGTTATTCATACATCAACATCATAGATCATACTATCATAGTTTATTGATAAGACATAAGATAAATATTGATATTCCTATTACTTATGGATTATCCATTTTTTATTTTTTTTTTTTTATTAATATTCCTAATTCCTAATTCCTAAATAATTATGTATTTATATGTAATATTAGTAATAATGAAATATTACATTTTTTACTTGTTTAGTTGTCTCCATTTGAAATGAGGAATAAGGATAAATAATTGGACAATCAACAATGAAATATGTTTTTAACTTTGGATTAATTACTTATATGAAATGAATAGATAACATTTTTAATGTTTAAATTTAAAATAAAATATTTTCAATGTTATTTTCAATTTTTTTTCAATGTTATTATATTATGCTGTAAGTTATAACTTATAAGTTATAACCTAGGCGATTTGGAATTTCAGAGACAAACTTTCAAATACAAATACCATTCATATTTTATTATTATTTACTACTAAACATTACTATTTTAATTTGAGATATTTGTCATTATGTATAAAGTTTGCATTATGTATAATTTTTCATTAATATAATTTGGTAACTTATAATAAAGGCAATCCGCTATTAGATTCTGAGCGAAGCTAAGAATGAATTGGTTTTACAATGATGTGTGATTTTTTTTTTTTTTTATTCAGTAAACATTGTTACTACCCGAAATAATACTACGATTATCACGAATAGGGTATGTTTCCGGTAGCAAAGTGGATCTAGTTGGTACTTTATTTAGGTCATTTTTCGAATTTCTCAAAATTGACCCTAAGCGGTAGAAAAAACTTCGAAAAAATGACGAAAAAACGGCATTTTTCACGAAAAATGAAATTTTGACAAATTCGATTTCTATATTTCTCGATAACTCGAGCAATTTTTAAGATAGAGACTTGAAAAATTCACGTTTTTACGTATATAATGTTTGATAAAATTGTTAATTTTAGGTATTAAGGTCTGAAAATTTTACTGAAGTATACTTACATATTAGTTAACATCATACTAAAATATTATAAAAATCCCAAGTCACAATTTTTTTTTATAGCTGTTTTAAGTTAATATTTTTAGTAAAACGAAAATCTTAGAATCCATAGGTATAATAATTATTCTGAAAACACTTTTAATACCCGAAATAATTCTTAGATTTTCACGAATAGCGAGTTTCAGATGTAAAAGTGGATGTAGATGGTACTTTATTTAGGTCATTTTTCGAATTTCTCAAAATTGACTATAAGCGGTAGAAAAAACTTCGAAAAAATGACGAAAAACGGCATTTTTCACGAAAAATGAAATTTTGACGAATTCAATTTCTATATTGCAATCATAACTTGGGCAATTTTTAGGAAAGAGACTTAAAATTTTTTTTGGGTATTTACATAGCTATTATATATATGTGGTAAAATTTTGGAACGGTTACATTCATTTTTCTACAAAATATTGGACATTGAATATTTTGTAAAATTCTCGTTTTTACGTATATGTTTAATAAAATTGGCAATTTTTGGTATTAGGGTCTGAAAATTTTACTGAAGTATACTTACATATTACTTAACATCATACTAAAATATTAGAAAAATCCCTAATCTCAATTTTTTTTATAGCTGTTTTAAATTGATATTTTTAGTTCAAACGAAAATTATAATTTGATCGAACTTCGCTCAGAATCGTTTTTTCGAATGCAATGGTCATTGCATTCAAACTGTAATTAAAATTAAACGCTATGATTCGCACACCTGTATCCTGTGCGGCAGGAGTATCAGCTCATCTTTTTGTTAATTGTTATTAATCAAATATGAAAACAATAAACCAATATTCATTTGTACATTGACCATATTATATACTTCATTTATATATTGTATTAATACTATAATTTTACTTGAAATTTAAAGTTAGTTAATACATTTTTTAAAATACCATGTTAAAAAATTTCTTTACCAAAAAATGAAAATCATTCTAGGATGATAAAAGGATTCTAGGATTTGGTTATAAAATAGTATTTTATAGAATAAACAAAAATTAACAAAATCAAAATATTTTTAGTTTTACTGAGAATATAAATTTAAATGTGTTATAGATTTAAGATTTCACAACTTTATTTTAAATTGATTTTTCAAAATTTTATGTAAAAGTTTATTGTAATTGGTAAAACATAATACTTCATTTATATTAAAATGTGGTATTTTAATTTTTTAAAAAAATAATATTTTTTCATTGTTTAATCACTAATTATCTTAATTTTAAGAAATATTTAAATCAATTATTAAAAACAATAAAATTGAAAGAAAAATTATGCAAATTACACATTAAAATAATTTTCAATAAAATATAATAAGTTATATTACAAAAATTAATAATACATTTAATTTTGAAAAAAAAAATTAAGTTACTCAAAAAAGTTAGTCTTAAATATTTTAAATTTATTAAACCAATACATAATTTGATTTGTATTTCAATTAAATATAAATATTAATTACAAAAACTAATACATACAAATTATATCAAATTATTTTTAATAATTTTGTTTATCACTATAGGCGAAACAGTTAACACTAAAATACAAATTAATAATTTATCAATAAAATAATTGTATTTAATATTTATGTTTATGTTTTCGTGATGTATGTGATAAAGGTGTTGAAGGTGTACGTGCACGATGACGATGAGGTGAACGTGAATGTGATCTTTTATGTCGATAATTATGTCTATCTTCACGTTCACGGTCCTTTCTTCTTGATGATGTACGAGGAGAATCTACTGGTGATATTCTTGTTTTTTTATTATTATTACGTTGTGGTGAATTAGGCCTCTTTCTTGATGAAGGACTTAAACTATCACTCCTAAAATATTTTACATTTCATTTATAGAAGATCAAATAAATCTTATCTTATAATACATACCTTATACTATGAGATGACCATTTACTATAAGCAGGACTATTTGAAGAACTTCTAGACCGTTTTTTTTTCTTATCTCTAAAGTTATCATCAGGACTTAGTCTTTTATTAATTCTGTCTTTTTCTTTTTTATCTTTATCCAATTTTAATTCCTTATCCTAAGAAAAAAAAATATCAAAATAAAACATCAGTCTCAAAATCTTATTATTATTTGATAAATTACTGGAGATTTATTGACTTTTTTAAGCAATTTTCGTCTATAGTGTTCAACTTGTTGATAAATGTTCCATCCACCTTTCAATGCTCGTTTGCCAGATTCCAATTCATCTTGATATTGCATTACTTTTACTTCAATGTCTCTTAATTTAGCTCTACGGTCATCTGTGCTTCCTCTGATAAATAAATATAAATCAATACAAAGAAATAAGAAATAAAATGATTAAAAACTGTTCATAATTTAATGCGATTATACTTTGTTTCATTTAAGTCATCATCTTGTGAGTCTTGATCCATAGATTCACTAGTATAACTTTTATTTTCTCTTTCTAGCATTTCCCATTTACTAGTAGTCATTGCCTGTTCTTCGGCTTCATGAGGGTCTACAGTTTCCCATCTAGATGGAACAAATGCAGCAGCTTTGATATTTTTTCCTGGTAGATCTTCTATCATTGCTTCACTACCTATATCATCATCTAAGACTACACAAAATTAATAATTAATAAATTATATATATTATAACATTTAATTTAAAAAATGTTTTAAGTAAAAAAAAAAAAAAAAATAGATAAATAATAAATTAATTAACCTATTATTCATACATTATTTCCTAAATTAAAGTTTGATCAGTTATAATAGATTATTCACTGATGCATTTTTACTAAGACTCAACTGTTTTTGCCAATGTCATTGTATTCACTATAATTGAAGTTTATTTCATATGTTCTTTAACATTAGTACTTAAATCAATTTAAATCAATTTTTCCACTTACTATTGTTTGAAACATTGAAATATTATTTTAATTTGTGTTTTATTAATGTAAGGTATATTTTTAAATTTTTATTAAAAACCGGATTTTTAATATAATATAATTATAATAAAAAAAAAAAATAATTACATGGAACACCATCAATGTCTGCATCATCAGGAGGTGTACCTTAATAAGTATGTATTAATGTAATATAGATAATATTATTTAAGTTAATTTTTAATAAATAATTAAAATTATAATAAAAAAATAATTACATGGATCATCGTCAATGTCTGCATCGCCAGGAGGTGTATCTTCATAAGCATATTGTAATGTTAGATATTATTTTAATATTAAGGGGATTGGTGGTGGTCTGTTTTCAAGAAGTTGTGTATAGGAATTTTATACGGACGTATGTATGAGCTGTGTAAGTGTGTGGGTAGTAAATTAATATTGGTGTGCGTGTCTCACCCGTACCTCTACATACGTATTAATAGTTCTCACACGCGCATGCAACAAGTCAACGTTTTTGATTACATTTTTATTTTGCGTCTTTAAAGAGCAAAAAGCCTGACAAAATTACACATACTTAGAATACTTCAATTTAAATTCTGAAAACATATTATAATTGTTTATAATCTCTACCACAAAACGGAAATATTTTTCTTATTTTAAGTATAGTTTTAACTAGGCAGATATTTAAAAATTTGATAATTTTTCATAAGTTTATAGCAAAAAGTCAAAATTTCATTTCCAACATTTAGTAGTAAAATACTATACGAATTTAAAATTTTTTTCAGAATTAAATTCTGAATACCCAAAGTATTAAAAATTTTGTCAAGCTTTTTGGTCTAAATCGAAGAAAACACAGGCCAAAACCAATCCCCTTAATCTAATTATTAATAAAAAAATAATTATAATACTATAGTATAATAAAATAATTACATGGAACACCATCAATGTCTGCATCACCAGGAGGTGTATCTTCATAAGCATGTTTTAATAGTGTAGCACCATCCAAAGGTACACCATCTAAATCCTCATTATCTGGATTATCAATATCTGATAAAGGAGCTCCGTCTATATTTTCAAGATCCTCGACGTGTTTTGAATTTGAGTTATAATTTAAGTCCTCTTGAGAGGCAGGAGGTTCTTGAAGTACCTGTATCTATACATTTAAATTAATAGATATAATAAATATTAACAATTTATTCAAAATTCACCTCATCTATTGAAAGTCCAAGAAACGTATTTTGACATTTAAATAAAAATTCTTTAGGATATATATCCCACTCTTCCCAAGCTTTAAAAATTTGCATTACACGATGTTTAAAACCATCAGCTTGACTTTGAGAATTTAAACTTTTGTAAGTTTTCAAGACTTCTTCCATAATAGAAATTAATCTTGTTTCAAATCTGTAATAAAAATAGATATATAATTTAATTATAATTAAAAATTTTAAATAATAATTTCACAATTTACCCTCTTCGAAATTGTGTTGCATTTATAACTTTTAAACCACAATTGTGCAGAACATCAGATATCAAGTAAAGACGAGCAATCTAAATTCAATTATATATTAATTTAAAATTTGTTATAATAAAATAAAAAATGACATGACAAAAAGAGCTCTGTAATATAAATTGTAATAAAGCTAAATATATATCTAAAAAAAATTGACAAATATCTGTGGATGAGCTTTTAAACTAAAGAATAATATTACAATATGCCTAATAAGGTCAGTAATCAGAGTAGCTTTTTAAAAATTTATTTAAGTAAATTATAAAATTTGTAAATAATTATTGATATTAAATAACCATATATAAATTAGATTATGGACTTATTTGAAATATCTATATATTTAAAATAAATTATTTTGTAAGTAATCTGGCTGACCATCCAAAGACTCGTTTCATTCTTAAAACTATGTTTAATTATATAAAATACAAGCAAATATTAATAAATTGATGGTTAAATGCACAGATGTGTCAAGTGTGTTTTTATAAAATATTCAGCTATATTTAAAATTAAAAAACATTAATAATTCAATGCTAGTAATATCCAAATTGAAAAAAAAAAGACCCGATACTCCTGCCGCATGGGATACTGGTGTGCCAATCATAGTATTAAATTTTAATTAGAATTTGAATGCAATGTTAAACTATTGCTTTCGAAAAAACGATTCTGAGCGAAGTTCAGTCAGATAATGTAGGTATTGATTAATATATTGCCGTTTTTTCATCATTTTTCCTAACGTGTTGGGTCAATTTTGAGAAATTGGAAAAATGACCAAAATAAAGTACCAAGAAAATCCACTTTCCAACCGAAAACATATGCTATTCGGGAAAATCGGAGTATTATTTCGGGTAATAAAAGTGTCTTCAGACAAAAAAACGAAAAACTAAAATCATCAAAAAAAATTGAGACCTTTATTAGAAAATATTTTTCTAATATTTTGATATGATGATTCAGACATAAAAAGAAAAAAACGAAAAATAAACGCAAAAAAAAAAAATAAAACGGCGGTCACCCTTCCGCTGTCTATGCCTAGCTACGTTGCTTAACACCAAGGTAGCATTCGGGAATGTTACGCCGACTACACCACACGCGTTCCCATAGAGCTATGTTTTTGTGAATGCCGTTTTTTAAAATATCAACTTTAAACGGCTATATAAAAAATTGAGACTAGGGATATTTTGAATTAATGTTAAGTAATATATAAATATACTTCAGTAAATTTTTCAGACCATAATGCCAAAAATTGCCAATTTTAACAAACATTATATACAAAAAAACGATAATTTTAAGAAATATTCAAAGTCCTATATTTTGTAGTAAAATTAACCAAATGGTTCCAAAATTTCACCACATATACATAGTACCCATGTGAACTCCCAAAAAAATTTTCAAGTCTCTAACTTCAAAATTGCCCGAGTTATCGTGAAATATTAAAATCGAAAAATGATCTAAATAAAGAACCAACTACATCCACTTTCCTACCGGAAACATATGCTATTCGTGATAATTGGAGCATTATTTCGGGTAATAAATGTGTCTTTATACTTAAAAATAAAAAAAAAAAAGACACACATCATTGTAAAACCAATACATTCTTTGCTACGCTCAGAATCTAAAATAGTTCAAATTCTGAAATATTTAATAATAAATAATTAAATAAAATTTATTAATAATACTATAAACATGAAAAAATTTAATATGAGCTAGCTCCTAGCAGTACCTAACAGTACTAATAATGTATTGTGATTTTTGTAACATTTTTTTAATTGTGCAAAGAAATTGAAATAAGTACTCTTAGATAAAATAAATTAATATTATGTTCTATTCAGTGATTAAAATGAGTTAAAAAAAGTGGGGGATACAAAAATATTTAAGGAAATTTAATATTTTTATACAAATATTTCTTTCATGCACTTGTTGTATGTAACACTACAACTTTTAATATAAAGTCTAGTAGAGATACATTATTAAGAAATGAATTGTGTTAACATATTGACATGTAGAAGATGGCATTTCCCTATTATGATCACTGGTATTTTAATATTATTTGTATACAAACAAAATGTATTGAGTAAACACTTAATATAAACATATGTGTTGATGGTACTAATCATTTTTGAATTATGATTATAATAAATATAACATTAGACAATGGCATAATGTATATTATGATATCAATAAAGTTTCTAATATATCGGTTTTATCCATTAGTGTACAAAGAATAGATAATCTGAAATGTTTATTTCATAGTTTAAACATAATTTTACACAAAAATTATACTTTACACATCTATGTTTAACCATCAGTACAATTTTATATTTTTACTTTTTTATGTAATGCAGTTGTTGTATTAGATAATGATTCTTGAATACAATCACATATTTCATCTACAGCATCACTATGTTCTACACAGAATACCATAACTTCAGCGACTTTTAACCGTTCAGGAGTCATATTTCTAATAAGCTCTTCAAATCTTTCTCGTTGTGATATACTTAATGTTCCTTTAGTTCTTGTTATTAAATCTTCTTCAGGAACCAGTTCATCAGGCATACCAACAGTATATGGATTCATAGGTGGTGGTCTCCATATTGACCCACCCTTAAACATACGAAATTCTTCAATGCGCCATTCTTTAGTAGAATCACCTTGTAACATTGAAAATAACTTCCATCGATAATACAAATGAGTAGGTGAAAAATTGTCGAACAAAAATCTAGAAAGGGATTGAAATAATATTAAATTATTTATTATTGTATTAAGCAGCATTTGTCTTATAAATAATAATCTTATTTTATGGAAATTAAAAATAATGATTTTTAATCTGTAACTAACAAATAAATAATATACAAATTAACAAATACTACTTCTAAGTAATAATAATTGGATCTACTTTAATATGGCAAGGAATTTAAAATTACAAAAAAATATACCACTTATTCTATATTTCAATTTTTTTTGTTTTTAAAGCATTCAAACTTACATGTATAAATTAATAATGAAAAAAAATAACTAATTAATCAATATATATTATATAAAACATTAAACTGATAGACTGTGCTATCAACTCACAGCTCAAACCATTGGACGGATTAGGCTGAAATCTGGCACACAAATAGCTATTATGGCGTAGACATCCGCTAAGAAAGGATTTTTCAAAATTCAACCCCTAAGAGGGTTAAACGGGGTAAAAGTGGTAAAAATTTAAAACCTTTTTTTTTTGTTCCAATGTTTTTTAAATTAAATATACCTACATACTAACTACCAAGTAAAACAAATAAACATTATTAATAAAAATAGAAAATACAGCCAAGCCGAAATCTTAGTATAATAGTATTAGAACTCAACCTAAATGTGCGCAGTAC
This sequence comes from Tetraneura akinire, assembly GCA_021307375.1. NCBI lineage: Eukaryota > Metazoa > Arthropoda > Insecta > Hemiptera > Aphididae > Tetraneura > Tetraneura akinire. Next base: position 7,513,375 of record JAIUCT010000001.1, on the reverse strand, counting down.
ACGGGTCACTCTCGCGAGTAATATATAGGCTTATTCTGCGTGTGGGCACACCTATTATGTGGTTGCAAAATTTGAAACCACCTAAACTGTATAATGTATATATTAATACTATTATCATTACTATAATAATATAGTAATATGATATATATATATATATATTTATATATAGTTATATAGTATATTCAGATAGCCAGGTTACATCTTTATACTTCAATCCAGCAACGACGGGCAATTCAGCTAGTATTATATAAAAAGAAAATAAAGCGAGTAAATTAATATTAATTATTTATTAAAAAATCCAAATCTGTTTTAAAAAGTTCTTGTTCTGTTATTATTATTATTAAAAGTAGTATTTCATGTTGTACGAGGGGCAATCAAAAAGTAAGTTGCATTTTGCATATTTTTTGTTGAAACTTTGGGGTACACTCTACACATTATACTTTCAACGTATTAATTCCTAAATTGATAGTTAGTTGTTAAGCTTATCAGTAAGAAGTTGACAATCAGGGCTACTGCTACTATTACGTCGTCCAAAATTGAAATTCGTGCAGTTATTAGATTTTTATGGTTAAAAGATTATAAACCAGTACAAATACATGGGGAGGTCGAAGGTGTGTGAAGTTTATGATGATAAAACAATTTCACAGTTGAAAAGTGTTGCAATATGTTTAAAAATGGCCAAACGGATATCAATGATGATTACCGTGCTGGGAGACCACCCACTATACTATAATGTATTAATGTGTAATACTGGAGTTAGTGTATTACCCATTTAAGTTACAAAAAAAAAAAAAAAACATATATACATATAATTTAAGTTTCCTATAAATAACCTATTAATAAATTAATTTCAATTTCTTTAAAAGTTACTCACTGAAACATTGGATTATTGAGCTCTTTATTCATTATCATAGCTTCAAATAATGGTCCTTCTCTTATTACAAATTCAATCATATGATGTATAAGCATCAATAAGTTTCTAAAAAATATAATTTATATCTAAATATATTTATATAAAAATATTTATAATTAAGTTTAATTAAATTTTTTAATTATTCAATTCACTTTATCAGACTGGCATTAATAACTTATAATAACATATATTATAATAATCTTACTTATATCTTAAGGTCTTAAGGTAATAAATAAATTAACAAATTAAAATGTTACCTTTCTGTGGGTATAATCACTTTAATGATAGTCTGTGGTAATATCTGTCAAATGTAAATTTTTATTTTACTATGATTATTACTAATTTTCATATATATAAAATATAAAATATTTCGATACAGCAATGGTAATTATAAAATAATACCTTTTCTAATGGATTTTTGTCAGATACTCCTTCTTGTCGAAATCGGCCATGACTCTATAATGACAATGTAAATTATATAAAAATATGTTATTTTTATGTTTAATAATATAAACTTTTAAAATTATACATTACATAAATAATAAATTATATGTATTTAAAAAATAGTAAATTTTTAAACTAGAATTAAAATTATCTAATAAAAATTATTTTTTAAATATTAGAAATGTTTTGTTCTCTTTTTTTTTATCATTATTTAAATTGTAATTTAATTAAGTTTTAGTTTCTGAGTGAAGCTAAGAATGCATTGGTTTTACAATGATGTGTCTATTATTTATTTTTTGGGGTTTGTTGTTTGTATGTAAATATTTTGTGATCAAATTATTAAAAAAAAAACATGATTACATAATAGAATATATATTTATAGGCTAAGGCTCAAAACAAGAGATAAATAATAACAAGTATAAACAAATAAAAAAAAGACGAGCTGATACTCCTGCCGTAGGGATATAGGTGTGTATATCATAGTATTAATTTTAATTAGAATTTGAATTCAATGATAAACCATTGCATTAAAAAAAAAAAGATTCCGAGTGAAGTTCAGTCACATAATGTAGGTATTGATTAATGTATTGCCGTTTGACACCAAGGTAGCGTTCGGGAATGTTACGCCGACTACACCACACGAGTCTCCCATAGAGCTATGTTTTTGTGAATGCCGTTTTTTGGTCATTTTTTTCATAATATTTTCATTTAAACTAAAAATATCAACTTTAAACGGCTATAAAAAAAAAAAAAATTGACACTAGGGATATTTTGAATTAATGTTAAGTAATATATAAATATACTTCAGTAAAATTTTTAAACCATAATGCCAAAAATTGCCAATTTTATTAAACATTATATACAAAAAAACAAGAATTTTAAGAAATATTCAAAGTCCTATATTTTGTAGAAATATTAACCAAATGGTTAAAAAAATTTACCACATATACATAGTACCCATGTGAACTCCCAAAATTTTTTTCAAGTCCATAACTTCAAAATTGCCCGAGTTATCGTGAAATATTGAAATCGAATTCTTCGAAATTTAAAAATGCCGTTTTTCGTCATTTTTTGTCGTTTTTTCCACCGCTTAGGGTCAATTTTGAGAAAATCGAAAAATGACCTAAATAAAGTACCAACTACATCCACTTTCCTACCTGAAACATATGCTATTCGTGATAATATGAACATTATTTCGGGTAGAAATAGTGTCTACAGATATAAATAAAAAAAGACGCACATCATTGTAAAACCAATACATATTTCACTTCGCTCAAATCTAAAATAAAAAAGGTTAATATTGTATAGTACAAGGGTACAACTAAATGTTGATATTCTAGTGCAAATTATATGTATATTTCATTATAATATATTATAGGTATATGTTGTATCCAAAAAATTGATAGTGATCAGTTAGATTCTGAGCGAAGCGGTTTTACAATGATGTGTTTTTTTTTATTTTTTTTTTTAAGTATGAAGACACTTTTACTACCTGAAATAATGGTCTGATTTTCACGAATAGCATATGTTTCCGGTAGGAAAGTGGATGTTCTTGGTACTTTAGGTAGGTAATTTTTCGAAATACTCAAAATTGACCCTATGCGTTAGAAAAAATGATGAAAAATGGCAATATATTAATCAATACCTAAATTATCTGACTGAACTTCGCTCAGAATCGTTTTTTCGGATGCAATGGTTTATCATTGCATTCAAATTCTAATTAAAATTAAATGATTTGCACACCTATATCCCTGCGACAGGAGTATCAGCTCTTTATATTTAATACTATTGATGTATAATAAATTTTTAGGAGTTTAAATAGCTAGAGTAAAGAAGAAAATTTGGCTTTTACTGCATTTGTTATTGAATAATTTATCTTTCTTAATAAATATTTATACTTCAGGTAGTTATTTAAAAATAATTCATAATGAATAATAATTGGGGCTTATAGTGTAATTACATATCCTAACTTATTATACACGGATATCATGGAATTTATACTAATATATTATAGTTAAATTATACTTTAATTGTGTTATGTAAAATAGGTACTACCTTTCTTTCTTTATGGAGTAAAATAGGTTGAGCATTAAATGGTAATCCTGAGTGAGGCGGTGGTAATGTTATAGCTAATAATGCTGGTGGAATGTAAATTGGATGTGGAGGTATAGGTACACTTTTACCCCATCCCATTTTCATTTCATAAGACATAACATCTTTTCCTGAAAATAATAAAATAATATTTTCTGAAAAATAATTAACTTGCATAAATAAATTAAATGTATTTAAACAATATACCGTTTAGATTTTTTAGTGCTCTTTCACCATCTTTACGACTCATGTAAGCTACAAAACCACAATTACGTCCTCTTGCTTTTTCTTCATCAGATCTAGGCCACATTATTTTAATACTAGCCAATGGACCATATTTTCCAAAAACTTCCATTAACTGAGCTTCAGTAATCTATAAATAAAAAAATAAAATAAAGTTATTTTAATAGTATTAATTGGCTTATTTTAACTATATAATTTATAATTGAAAAGTACTTGAAATTATTTATACACAAGTATATTTCTATTTTTTCTATAATAATATAATACCTTTAGATCTATAAATAACTATTTTTTTTTTCTTAAAATGTTGATAATTAAATACCATATATTTAATTATTTATAAGCAATTGCATGTTATAAGTAGGAGTAATAATAAAATAAATTTTACTTAAACAGTTTACTATTGAAAATAATAAAGTAATTTAATAAGACAATATAAAGAGAGAAAAAGAAGAGCTGATACTTCTGCCACAGGAATATAGGTGTACAAATCATAGTGATTAATTTTAATTAGAATTTGAATGCAATGATAAACCATTGCATTTAAAAAAAAAAAGATTCTGAGCGAAGTTCAGTCAGATAATGTATTAAAATATTAAATATTGATTAAAATTTTGACAATTTTTATTAAATATTTAAAACGTAAAATTTTATCACACATATAGGGACCATATAGGTACATGTATAGTACATATATGAACACCTTATAAAATTTTCAAGTCTATAAACCTATAAAAAAATTGAGTCTTGGGATTTAATATTTTGATATCATGTTAAGTATACTTCAGTAAAATTTTCAGACCTTAAAACCCAAAATTTTTAATCGTATAAAACATTATATACATAAAAACGAGAATTTTACGAAATATTCTAAGTCCTATATTTTGTAGCAAAATTAACTTAACAATTCCAAAATTGTATCATAAATATAGTATTTATGTGAACACCCAATGGAATTTTCAAGTCTCAAGTTCAAAATTGTCTTAGTTATCGTGAAATATTGAAATGAAATTCGAGGAAATTTCAGTATTCGTAAAAAATGCCGTTTTCTCATCGTTTTTGGTCGTTTTTCTATCGTATAGGGTAAATAGGAAAAATTCGAAAAATGACCTAAATAAAGTACTAACTACATCTACTTTCCTATATATGCTACTGTATTAGTTGGAGCATCATTTTGGTTCGAAAAGTGTTTGCATATTATGATAAAAAAATTAGTGTTATCTAATTAAAAATATATTAGTATTAATTATCTGTGTTGTATTGATATATATTATTTGTCTATTTTAAATTATATATATATATATATATATAAGAGTATAAACTTAAAAAATATATTTATTACTTTAGGATTAAGGTTTCCCAAGTACAGATTTGTAGTATTTGGATCACCTGAATCAAATGATCCTTTAATTTCATCAGGTTCAACTATAATTAAATCTAAAAATAAAAATATAATAATTTATTATTATAATTATAAATAATAAATATTTTAATTTATCTAATTAGCTATATAATTTTTTACTCTTAATTTCAGGATCCTCTATTGTTTTTTGTAAAACTCCTTTAAATTTATGTCTTTCTTCTCTTTCCTCTTGAATCCTAATTATTCAAACAATAAATTTATATCAAATAATTATATGTTTACAGTAAATTATAATTAACATTAATATATATAATTACATTTTAAGTTCTTCCTTAAATAATTCAAGATTGCTTTTCTTTTTTTCGCCTTCTTTTTTTTTCTTTGTAAGCATTCTTTCAGTTTTACGTTCACCCATGAAACGAGAAAGGTCATCTGTTTTATCAGAGAAGTCTGAGTTTCCTCTCGCTTGTGGCTTATATAATTTACCTTTTTCTCTTGTGTCTTCCTCTAATACATATATAGTTATAAAATAATTTTTATGAATTATATAATTTCAAGTCTTACGTCTTTTTCCAGCATCATAAGTACCAGCTTTAACCCAAACTTTACTAGATTTTTTCCCTTCATTTTGAAATGTTGCTACAAACTCTTCAAATGCCTATACAATTTAAGAATTATAAATTTTAATAGATTTGAAGATTTAAATTAAATTAGTTAAATATTAAATTTTAATTACTTGAGCAGCAGCATGTTCTTCTTCTTTTTTTTTTTGTTCACTTAATTCTCTTTTAGATGGTTGAGTTTTTCCCATTGCCCCAATAGAAAATGCTTTTAGCTTTTGTTCAGCTATATACTGATTTAAAATATATAAGTAATATAAATAACAAAATAATATTAATTTTAATCTTAGTTAATTAGGTATGTAGATAGATTTTTCTTTAAATATTTATGGGACATTAATATCAAGGTCCAATAATATTGCTCCCATGCTTTTTAACTTATATGTTGCCAATCAACCCATGATTCCTCATACCTTAGTGCTTAGTGGGTGACTTCACTGATGACAAAGAACCTCTTTCATTCACCAAGATTAAAATGTAGTAGCACAATACATGCAAACACATTTAAGCACACCTGAACTTCCTATTATCTTAGTACAATGAATGGGGTATCAAAATTAATGATAGTAAATCCATTGCAGCTTCACTCTTAAACTCAAAGTATGTCCACCTCTATAATTTAATAATCAAGTCCCCCTGTTAAAACATAATACCAAATACTTAGGTGTGACACTTGATCGTTGACTTACCTGAAAAATGCATATAAATACAAAAAAATATATATATATATACTTAACGACTGAAACAGAAAATTATGCCATCTACTAACGTCTAAGAACATCAATATTAACAACAAACTACTCATAGACAAACTCCTTCTCAAACTTAGTTTGACCTATTCTATACAAATTTGGGGCTCGGTCAAACCTTCCAATATTAAAAAATCCAGACATTCCAATCAAAACTTCTAAGACAAATCACGAACGCACTATTCTCTGTTTCTATAATCATGCATTACACTTACACCATGACTTTAATATGCCTCTCATTCCCAATCTAGCTAGTGGGTTCTATAAACCTATATACGCCTATATCCCAAACTCATCAACCATCCAAATCCCTTAACAAGAGAACTAGCATCAAAAACCATTCCAGGTACCTCCTCCCTCACCAGTACACGGTACTGTCTTCTTTATAACCTACAACAGAAATTCCCTAATAAGCTTAAAATAAAAAGTAAATATTTTTTTTATTAATGGATTGTGATGAGTACCTAGCAAGTTTAGCAAGGACAATTTTGTAAATTTAAAAATTATATATCAGTTGGTAATTAATACTAAGTCACAGACAAAATATCATTTAAATACAGTTAAATAAACTATACTATACTAGTTATATTCAAATATTCAAATTATAACATTTGAATATATTATAAATATATATTAAAATATCACTACCTAGTATTGATATTTTCAAATTGAATAAGTAATAATTTTATATTATTTTAAATTTGATTTATTTATCTAGTATTTTGTACAATTAAGAATATGTATTTTCTTACCTTTTTAAATTGCCCTGAATCAGCCATAATTAATAATTTAAATATTTTTACTGAGGATCTTTCAGCTTATAATTTAAAATTTAAGATATTATAAATTAAAAATTAAATGTATATTTATAAAATGTATGTTAAAATTCATTGAAACATTTTCAGTCGTAATTTTTTGTATTGGATATGGGCAATTTTAAACTATAAATTTAAAGATATAAAAGTTACAAAGACATTATTAAAATTAAAAGATATAAAGCTTGAAAAATGAAATTGAAATATAATTATTTCAAGCCATGACAAGTTAATGTATAAAAAGTAAAACGAACAAACGAAACGAAACTATGAACGTATGAAATCAAATACTATATTATAGATTTGATGAAATACAATCAATTGTTTGATATTGATAACATAAAGAAATCTCAAAAAGAAATCAACACATGGAGCGCCGCTGTACGTTTACTTTTACCCTTTTTTAATCGTGCTTTTACCATAGACCTTATACTAGTAGACGTGCCGTCTAATGAATCGTAGCGGTCAAAGATAGAGAGCGCTTCTCTTGTGTGACTTATGGTTTTTACAATAATAAAATTATTGTACAAAACATTCTGAAATATGCAATTGCAAATTTGCAATACCAATTACTTATAATTATTTAATACTTATATAGATTTATCTATGTTTGATGATTGAGGAATGATCACGACATATTATAAATATACAATTATAATATGTCTGTGGGAATGACAGTAGATAATATTATCTATGAGAATGACGGTTATTCAAAATATTAAATAATTATTATAATATAATCAGATAATCAGATAATTAATTAATTAAATATTTCATATTTTTATTGTTTAGTATGTTTATTTGACATTTGTGTATTAATTTTTATAATACTGTATATTACTATTTACTATTTTATAATTATTATTTATTATAATTTATAATATAAAGAATTTAATATTACATGGATTACTTATATTATGACTTTGAGCTAGTACTTATTAAATAGGTATTAACAGTGTTGAATTCAGGTATACTTCAGGGGGCGAAAGCCCCCTCTAAAATTTGATTCGCCCCCCCTGAAATAAGTGGAAGTTAAATAATATTTTATACATTTTTTCAACTGTAGGTACAAATTATAATATTCATCTGTAAAATTGAAAACCCAACCTATATAAATAATTATAAATACTTGGAGTTTCAATTAGTATTATAAATTATTATACTAGATAGTACACTTAGATTAGAAATACAGAATTACCACTAATATAAAATATTCTTAAAACGTTTTACGTTTATTTATTATGTGTATTATTTAAGTATTATCATGATCGAATATCAGACATGTCGCGATCAATGTCGCAAAGAATATTGTATGAAAATTAACTTTGAGGGCGAAGATGATTCATCTCAAGAGCTTATAGAAGAAATGATTGATTTATATACAACAAAAAAAAAAAATCGTCGTCCAAGATTTATTTAATAAAATATAAATACATATAAATTTTAATTTTAATTATATATTTTTTTTTCCATATTGAATTAATATATTCGTAAATTGTGACTAAATGTTTTCTATATTTTAACAACAGTCAACAAGCTATTTTTAATTCGCCCCCCCCCTGACAAATATATCTGAATTCATCACTGGGTATTAATAATCATTAATAGTAATTTATTAATATTCGTTAAATAAACTAATAAAGTAATAACAATTAGAAGAGAATATAATAATATTATAACAAATAAGTTATAACCACGATTGATACAATAATTTTAATATTTTTTATCGTAAAAACCACAAGTCACACATGAGAAGCCCTCTATCTTTGACCGCTCATTAATACAGCTATAGTATATGCAAGGCACGTCTATTAGTATAAGGTAGAGAGCCTAGATTATATCTATCTAGGCCACAGATATAATACAACTAGATAGCCGACTAAGAATTGAAAGTTGAAGCTAAATAAATGGCCGACTTTTCTTATCAAAGAGCCCATTGTTTACATTATGATTAATGATAATGAAAAATTATATTATATATATAAATAATTATATAGATATTTTACATATTTTAATATTTTATTGTAGTTAAAAACTCAGCTTCATTTATAATTTTAAATGCACATTTAGAAAAAATATTAGACCTCCATTATTTCTTAAATTTGTAAATTGTTTATATTTTTCTGTATAGCTGTAATTGTGCTCTACAAATGATTCAATAAGTTCCCAACAAAACATCTATGCACCATTGTTATTAATTGTTTTTAAAAATTTATCAAAATAATAATTAATAAATTAACAATCCAATATCCAAATTTTTACGAAACGAATACTACACAATTCAACAAAATTCAATATATCACGAAACAAAATATATAACACGAACGCAAGTAAACGACAAAACGAGTAACGACGTACAGATCTCTATCTGACATAGGTCATAGAGAATCAGAGCTTGTTTTGTTTTTAGTTTAATACGTTATTTCAATTTTATCAACTAGATATATGTAAACCACGGACTAATATACAGGACTGGTAACGTACAGACAGGAGGGTTGGGGGGCCGTCTACAAAATGGAACATATAGGGCGGGGTACGGAGGAGAAAACTACCTACTAGCATTGATTATAGATAGTATAGATAGGCCACTGTATAGAAAAATATGTTACGATTAATATTAATTCAAAAATTACACACAGATAGCGTATTATGTAATAATCAGAAATTATTTTAATATAAAAATATTGCTAATCTATTTTTGGAAAACTGTCGACAACAAATCAATAATCCATTACCCATGCACAATAAGAAATGACGTATTTTTAAGTTTTATATTAATCATTCATAATAATAATTATAGTAAGGGAAACGAATAGGCGGAGTCTGACCGCCGCCGTCGACTACGTTTCTAAAATGTTGAACACTGAAGACTGAACAGAGTATTATAATAAACTGTTTATGAACAGAATACAATATTAACAATCATATACTTACCATAATAAACTATATGCCGTATATTATTATTTATTAGTGTATATTCTATATTGTATAGTGTATACTGTATGTATATTGTCATTTTGCAATTTATATTGCATTTATTTATATTTAGTATTTTTCATAGAAACAATTCAATACTCTTTCATATCTGGCAAACCATGTACAGGGTGTTTCTGAAATGAATGAGGAGGCTAATATAGGCGTATTCCATTAAATTCCATAACTTTTAATTAATAAATATTAAAATTGTGTTGTATGTACTACAGTGTACATAGTGAGTCACATTGAACATATTTTATGAAATAAAATAGATTTTAAAATAAATTGAACTTGATATTGATAATTATGCAATGTAAAAATTATTCTAATTAATCAAGCGTGTTAAATAAAAACTAATAAATTACACAAACATTTTTCTTACGAATTTCTCATACAAATTGATGTATCACACCATTATTTTGATTCTGACGACACATGAGCGTCAAAACTGCGCGATAACCCCCAAAAATGATTTTATATCTCGATTCGTATGAGAATTTTGCAAGAAATATTATATGAATATTTATTTTTACATTTAAAATAATGTTTTAAAGATATATCGATAAAACCCAGATTTTGCAGATAGACAAAAATATCCTCATTTGGCTCATCCTACTGAATACCCCTGTATTAGTCTCCTCATTAATTTCAGAAACACCCTACAGCCTACGGAACATCAACATCAATAAAATACAGGAAAGACAAAACAATAATTTATTAATATATTATTGTTCTATTTTAGTACAATGGAACATAAAAAAAAAACAATTAAAAAACAATTTAAATAATAGTAAAATTAATACAAAAAGTTTCATTCAAAATACACCATTTTCTTCCCAAAATTCAAAAGCTTTAGTCACGATGCAAAACTTCATAAACGTAGAAAACCTTGGTCTACAGCTGAGAAAAAATTAGCTTTTTCCATATATTATAAATCACCATCAACCTAATGTTACATGCGTAAAAATAATATTATTTTACCTGGTGAAAGAACCGTTCGTCGTTGGTTGAATTCAATTGATTATTCTCCAGGATTTTCAAATGAATATATGGCGCAAATTAAAATTAAAATTTCAACAATGACATACCAACAAAAAAAATGTGTCATACTATTAGATGAAGTAGCATTGATGAAATGTTTAGAATTCAATAAAGTTCTTGATTTAGTTGAAGGATTTAAGATCTAGGATCATTTGGCCATTCACCAGAACTATCTAAATATGCTTTAGTAATTATGATTAAAGGATTATATCAACATTGGAAGTTACCACTTTCCTATTTTCTTAGTGGATCTGGAATTAAAGGTACTTAATTAGTGAATATAATGACAGAGTGTGTGAAAAAAATTTTGGAAATGGGATTATTACCAACGGCAATAGTTTGTGACCAAGGTACACAAAATCAAAAAGGAGGTACTGAATCAAATCCAACAATTAAATTATATAATCAAGAAATTAATCTTATTTATGATGTTCCTCATTTGCTGAAAAGTGTTCGAAATAAATTCTTAAATGGTGATATAAAAATTAATAATAAAATAATTTCATTTAATGATGTAAAAGTTGCTTACAATATTGACATGGAAAGTAAAACAGTGCGAGCAATGCCCAAGATTTCTAGTATTCATCTTTATCCTAATGCCTGGCAAAAAATGACTGTAAAACTTGCCACACAGGTATTTAGTAAATCAGTTTCTGCAGCAATTAATACATGTATAGGTACACAAGAACTAAAATCAGACACAGCAAAAGACACTGCTGATTTCATATTACAAATGAATGATACATTTACAATATATACATGATAATGTTAAATTGTTTATTTTATTTAAATTTTTTTTGGTAACCTATTCTAAATATTTTAATACTAATATATGATGTATATCGCATATGTGCAAATAATTAATAATTTATAATATTTATATTATCTAAAACTTACACTGTACTTTGTAATTCCATGGACATTAATGCCTTTAATTCCATGTAGTATAATATACTGCCTTTTCATGCTACACTGAAAAAATAAACCTACTTAAAACTGACAAAAAATAGAATAGATATATTTTAATAGAGATGCACCATGCACATATATACAGTACCTAGTAATATTAAAACATTTTTTTCTAGTACTCATGACTGAACAAAATAGAGTATGCTCTATTTTTGTTAGTCAAAACAAAATGTTTTTTGCATTTATTGAATTCAATTAGTATAATAATCATTACCTATAAGATGCAGCAAGTAAACATGAAACGTTAAATATATATTTTTTTAATATAATTTATATTTATGTGTACAATACATATTGATAAGATTTTATGCTATATCAAATATCAATAATCCACCAAAAATATTCAAATATTAGAATTCGAATATAGCGCTAACAGTGTCATTATCCAATACTACATTAAGATGCTAGCGTCGTATAACGGCGTTATCCATTTAGAGCATTACATATTTTTCTATACAGTGGCCTATCTATACTATCTATAATCAATGCTAGTAGGTAGTTTTTTCCCCCGTACCCCGCTCCATATGTTCCATTGTGTGGACACGTTATTTTGCTCGTTTCCAGTCCTGTATATCTTAGTCCGTGATGTAAACAAGGGGCTCTTTGATAAGAAAAAGCGGCCATTTTTAAGGCTTCAAAGTTTGATATTGTTGTTATGGGAAGTCGGCTGTCTGTTGTTATTATATGTCTGTGATCTAGGCTCTCTAGTATAAGGTCTTACTCTATGGTATAAGGTCTATGACTTTTACCCACGATGTAGAGACAATAAGGTGGAGCCACTCGACCTCTTATCAGTAAAAATTGTGAACATTAATTTAACATTATTTAAGTTAGAGACTTGAAAATTTTTTTGGGTGTTCACATAGCTATTATATATATGTGGTAAAATTTTGGAACCGTTTTTAAATTTTTTTACTAAATGTAGGACTTCGAATATTTCGTAAATTTCTCGTTTTTACGTATATAATGTTTGATAAAATTAGCAATTTTTGGTATTAGGGTCTGAAAATTTTACTGAAGTATACTTACATATTACTTAACATCATACTAAAATATTAGAAAAATCCCTAATCTCAATTTTTTTTTATAGCTGTTTTAAGTTGATATTTTTAGTTCAAACGAAAATTATAATCTGAACTTCGCTCAGAATCGTTTTTTCGAATGCAATGGTTTATGATTGCATTCAAATTCTAAGTAAAATTAAATGCTATGATTCGCTTTCGCACACCTGTATCCTGTGCGGCAGGAGTATCAGCTCATCTTTTTATTTTTCATTTTTTTGAATGATTTTTAAGATTGAATATTCAAATAATCGATATCCGTTCCGTAGGACCAAAAATATTGAACCGGTAATTTGGTCTGGTACGCTAGACCAAGTGTTGTCGAATACTATTATATGGCTGGATAGGATTATTTTAAAAGGAATTAACGGAAAATATATAAGAATCAGGGACTGAAACGGAAACCTAAGAAACCGGTATTTGTACTGGTTCCTGAATAAAAATTGAGAACCTGAACCTTTTTCGAAACCTTTATTTTTGTATTCTTAAAACCGTTACCGGAACCGATACCTAGTTAATTAAACAAAATATTTTTCGGTTCTTTTAGTTTTTTAGAGGTTATAACTTATAACCAGGGCTCATAACTTCTAGCATTTGCATATTTTTTTTGAGGGGTCCTAGAGGTACCTATGTGAGCTATAAATTTGTTTCAGATTACCAAGAAGCTACATACGAAATTGTATGTTGCATATTTTTGCATATTTCAGAGTATAAGTGCTATTTTGCTTTTTTCGCTTATTTTTAGATTTTTGCATGATTTTTATAAAAAAAAAAATTTAGTACCTATCCTAAAACATTTTTTCTTAAAAATAACAAGTAATTATAGTCATATTAATATTGTTCATATTAGTAATTAATTCGTGTTAATTAATTTTTCTTTTTATATAACATAAAATAATATCAGAAGAAACAGTATATACCTATAAATTATAATACGAGTTTAGGCGACGCGCGACGTAGCAAGAGTGTACGCCACAAATGTACGCCAAATTATTCAATTTTTTTTTTAATAATAGAAACTAAAATAATAAAATAATGTAATAATAATAAATAATAATAATAAAATAATAATTTTTGTATACAAACGTTTTTTTTTTTGCATATTTTAGTATTTTTAGTGCATATTTAAGCGCTTATAACAACCTTTTTTAGAGCTACATGTTATGAGCACTGCTTAATGCTTATAACTGTAGGGTGTTTTTGTGAATAATATCTAGTTCTGGATATACCAAAAAGAAATGTAAAAGTCTACATTTATTTTTATGACTATTAAATTATACCTATACTCAATTCGGGATTAGATTAGGAGTTTAGTTAGATTATGATTATAATAGTTTAATCTAATCTTTGATAATAGTAAGTTGCACGGCGTGTTGAACGGATTCCCACTGAGCGCAGAAGTCCTTGCGTTTAAGCGTGTGTCACGAAAATGTTACCGTTCAACTCTAAAGGGCATGCGTTATTGCAAGCTTTTTCGTTCAACTCATGGTGCGCTATGACGCATGCATCTAACGCACGAAAAAGCACACGAGTGTAAACATACCAATACAGCGTAATCTCAGTGTCCAGTATTCTTATTTATCCTGATATGATAACCGTGATTTTAAATTTTAATAACTTTTATCATTTTTATAACCTCCAAAATTTGTATTTTGTAACACGCAAACACAGTATAAAGAATTATTCTTTATACTGCGACGCAATATTAGTGATCGTAATGACTTTATAAATGTACAAAACCCAAACAAAATACATTGCCATAAGAATTACATGGGGATATTTTTTAAATTAATTTTTTATAAAATAAAACTGTTATTTAAGTAATGATATTATATAAATTATATTCTTTATAGTCCAAACAAAAATATGCAATTTAATTTTTGTAAATATACATAAATATGCCATAGCCATAGTGTTTAAAAATAACTACGAGAATATTATTATAACTTTAGATTTGAACAGTATTTTCCCGCCAAATACATTTCTGCTTTAAATTTAAAATTATTTAAAAATTATCTTTAAATTGAATCATTTATATATTTATTTCCACCAGGGTAACATAATTTATTAATTTATTTAAAACTATCTGTTAAAAATAAATACTTTATTCAAATATGATACTTTAAAATTGCTCCCCATGTATTTCTTATGGGGTGAAAAGTTTGTTTGGGTTTTGAGTAACTATGTAGTCCCTGGAATAACGTTATCACATATTCACGTTATTCAAATTTAAAAATGTTATTTCATTGGTACTTATTTAGTGTTTGTTTATTATGATGTTTTGAGTTTTTGTGAATTGTCATTGTGATTTGTGATTGTTATTGTTGTATTATTACAATTTACAATATTAACGAATAATGTTTTGTTGTGATTTGTGAATAGTGAATAGTGAATATAAAAATAAGAATCAATTCTAGACTCTAGACATCTATTTAGTTCTGTCTTCTGTGTATTTTAAATTTATAATTTTGATTAAATCATAAAATACAGATTTAACATTAATATTTAAATATCTTTTTATTTTTATCATTCATTACGTGTTAACATCAACTATTAAATATAATATAACTGAATTATCATTTTATAGTGAATGATTAATTATTAAATTAAATGTAAAAATATTATTTTGTTATTTTTCTTAAATATTAAATAATTAATTACTGTGTAATAGTCAGTCAATATGATAGGTGAGTCTAGATCAGAATTTAGGCTCAAGAATCCACCAGATGATGGAATATCATCTGTAAAATTTGGTCCTAGTTCATCTCAGTTTTTATTAGTTTCTTCTTGGGATTGTTCTGTTAGACTTTATGATGTTCAGGCCAACAATATGCGCACTAAGTATACACACGATAGACCTGTATTGGATGTTACCTTTCAGGTATTATAGTTTATGAAGTTGTAATGTTATAATTATAAATGTATGTATTTCTTTTTAATATTATAAAACCTGTTTATATGTAGCAATTTACAATAATGTCACTGAGTTATCTTTTTGAGGATGGATTGTATTAAACATTTCTAATTTTATAACTTAGTCTAGTGATTTATTGATTTTTATAGTTATTAGTTAATAGTGATATATATATATATATTTTTATAAAGCATTTGCTTTTTGTTTATTTTCATTCATAATAGAGATATATTAGTTATAAATTATTCATTATAACTTATAATGAATAATAATAATATAACAACATTTATTCAACAATAAACAAATTTTATGATATTTAAAATGACAATAAATACCTTTATGTTATTTATTCATAATATTCAGTTTTGATTTATGATTATGTTACTGATGCATTTTTAGATTCTGAGTGAAGCGAAGAATGTATTGGTTTTACAATGATGTGTGATTATTTTTATTTTTTTTTTTTTTATTCTGTAGACACTTTTACTACCCGAAATAATGATCTGATTTTCACTAAAAGCATATGTTTCCGGTTGGAAAGTGGATGTAGTTGGTACTTTATTTAGGTAATTTTTCGAATTTTTTAAAATTGACCCTAAGTGGTAGAAAAAACTTGGAAAAAATGATGAGTAAACGGCATTTTTTCACGAAAAATGATATTTTGACGAATACGATTTCAATATCTGAAAATTGAAAATATATATGACTTGAAAATTTATTTGGGTGTTCACATAGCTACTATATATATGTGGTGAAATTTTGGATACCTAATCTCTTATGGATATCTACATTAAAATCTGACTGAACTTCGCTCAGAATCGTTTTTTCGAATGCAATGGTTTATCATTGCGTTCAAATTCTAATTAAAATTAAATGCTATGATTTGCACTCCTGTATCCTATGCGGCAGGAGCATCAGCTCTTTTTTTTTATTATGAAATATAAATAATTATGAATGTCTTATTTTTATTAGGATGCTGTACATTCTTTTAGTGGAGGTCTTGATAACAAGTTGAAAATGTATGATTTGAACAGCAATTCTGGTAAATATATATTTTGTTAATAAACTAAATAAAACCTAAATTATAATTTAATAAACAAATATTTTATACCATAATATTATACAATTATTATTTTTAGAAAGTGTATTAGGTTCACATGATAATGCAGTACGATGTGTTGAGTATTCAAATGAAGTAAATGTAGTTTTATCTGGTGGTTGGGATGGCAATGTTAAAATGTGGGATACAAGAACATCTCAATGTGTAGGAACTCTTCCACAACCTGAAAAAGTATGTATCGGATACATTTAATTTCTATTGATGTATGTTAAAAAATAAAATAATATTATTTAATTTAGGTTTTCACTATGAGTAATGTTGGCGAAAAACTAGTAGTAGGCACTGCTGGACGTAAAGTATTTGTTTGGGATTTAAGAAACACTGCATACATAATGCAAAGAAGAGAATCTAACTTAAAATTTCAAACAAGATGTATACGTTGTTCACCAAATAAGCAAGGTTATGTATTGAGTAGTATTGAAGGACGGGTAGCCGTTGAATATTTTGATACAGCTCCAGAAATTCAGAAAAAAAAATATGCTTTTAAGTGTCATAGAATAAAAGACAATGATATTGAATGCATTTATCCTGTTAATGCTATTAGGTAATTAAATTTGAATTTCATAAATAAAAATAATTTTTGATATCATGTAGAGAACTAAATATTTATTACAGTTATACAATAATACAGTGGTGTGGTTTAGATGTAATATATTACATATATATGTTATCGAAAATGTTGACAATTCTTAAATTAGCTAGGAATTGTCATAGCCAGAAAGTTTTAACATTTCCTAACAATAGTAGGCAATGATGACAAAATAATTTAAAATATTTTATTATTATAGGTATTAGAGTATAATATGTACATTATATTATTAATATTAAAGTATATATATTATTTTAAAAAGTATATTATAATATTATATATTATATAATTATTTTATTTTAACAACATGACATTTTGAATTACAAATTTCAGATGATATGCTTGCACATCTATTTGTTTTATATATATATTGTATTGACATTTAGTAAATTATTATTTACTGAAGCTGTTTTTTGTAGCCAAATTTTATCTACTTGGTCTACTAATTTTAAAACAGTGGTTACATCAATTATTTTGATTGTCTTCCACATAGAGATCATAATTTGAAATTGTTACTCCAATATTTAATGTTAACACCATAGGCGCACATTGGGAAGTGCTTGGGGATGCTAGAGCACTCCCAATATTGATTGTTTAATGTTTATTAATAGTTACATTATAATTTTGTTATATTTTAAAAACATAAAGTATATTTTTACTATAATTAATATAAATGTTGGAATTATGCCTCTGTGGATATAATTAAAACATTTTAGCACCCTTAAAATTCATACCTAATGTGCGCCTATAGTTAACATGCGAGGATAGCATTATATATATTTAATCATTTTTTAAAGTATGTTAATTTTAAATACTTAGATATTCATTAGTTCATACATTCACTGCTAATAATAATAGTTTATATGTATAATTAATGGTATCCCACTGTGAATATCCTAATTTAAAGTTGATTTTGTATATTATAAATGTAATTTTTTAAGTATTCATATAATATATAATAATTTGTGTTTATATTTATTATTAAACTTTAATTTTTGTTTTTTATAAGCTTCCATCAAGGATTTAATACATTTGCTACAGGAGGATCTGATGGATATGTAAATATTTGGGATGGTTTTAATAAAAAGAGGTTGTGTCAGTTTCATCGATATAATACAGGAATCACATCTTTATGCTTTAGTCATGATGGTTAGTAACATTTAAATTTATTTTATTTTATATTTTTTTAAATTTTATTTGTATATTATATTATATTTATTATTAGCTATTATTTACAAAGTAATAATTATTAATACAAATTATTAATTAACATTAAATATATACACGTGCTAAAATATATTTTATAATTAAGAGAATTTGAAACAGTAAATATTTTAATTAAGGTTCTTCTTTGGCTATCGGCAGTTCGTACATGTATGAACAAGAGATCCATCCAGATCCAATTCCAGAAAATAATGTTTATATTAGGTATGTTACAGATCAAGAAACTAAACCTAAATAATTAAATAAAACCATTTTATATATATAAAAAAAAAAAATGTAAATTTTATTTTTTTTTTAAAAAAAAAAAAAGATAATATCTTTATTGACATTAATACAAAAGTGTTATGTATCTGTATTTAAATTCAATCGACAACATATAAATTAATAAAAATAACATGTTTCAATAGAACTTAATATTGTATAAAATTCATGTACTTTATTAACTAGTGTTTTACTATTAAAAATAATAGTAAATTACATTTTCATTCTGCTTTTTTCTATAAATGAAATAGAATAAATGTTTAATACATAGTAAGTTTAGAATTTTTAATTATAATATCCACACAAAATAATACTTTAAAATAATTATAAATATATATAGAATATTTTATATATTGATATCTATATTATATAATTAAATTAATTTAGTAAATAAACATTAAACTATTTAAATCCAACTATATTTATATTACAATATACATACATACATTATATGTTTTTATATAATCTTTACAAATTATTAATTTTTTAAAATAACATTTAATTTACCGATTATACAATACTTCATTTAACCATATTTTACTATTTTAATGAATTTGACTTAAATACCTATCATTATTTAAATGCTAAATTGTATTCACATACAATATAATATATTATACTAATATATATATATATATATGTATTTATATATTTTAGGTTTATTTAAAAATATTTTACATAGTTACAAAATTTAAAATAATACAAAGTAAATGAATACAGTTTTTTTTATAAATCTAATTTTGGTCTATATTGAAGTTTTAAGGGTGGATCCCTGAATCTCCATCTTGTTACATAAACAAATTTAAGAGTATGATCTTTGCCCAATAGTTCATCATTACATAGAATATCAATCTAAATAACAAATTTAATGTTAGTTATATATTATAATAGAAATTTACAAAATACAAATATAATTACAGTATTATTTAGTTGAACAGTGATTATAATCTAAATATATCAGTATAGGTAATAATTCACATTTATTTTAATATCATTAGTAAAAAATGATTATTTATTATGTAATGGATAGTCAAGACTCCAGACTTCTATAGTATTTTTTGAAAAAAAAAATGGCATGAGAATTAAAATATATTGATAGGATAAAAATATTTGTATCTGAAAATAATTTAAAGGGATAAAATATCTTAGTTAAAAAAAATGTAAATCTAAGGGATTATTTGTATAAATAATAAATATCACGAGTCATAAAATATGAGACAAATACTAAGAAATATAATGCTGTTGACAATTGATGGCGATAACTATAGACCGGATTCCCATGGAATTGCATCTTTTTATGGCGTGTTTTAAATCTTATGGAAACATGCTACAAGTCCAAATCAAGAAATGTAGATTACTTTAAAGAAAGTTTTATTGTTCACAAAATTACACATTTTAAGGTTTTTGCACAAAATTTCATATTTTAGGTTTTTAATACATAAATGTACTAATGAATACTTTCACTTTGTACAAATATTTTCATTTCGTAATCAGTTATAACATATTTTATTAACCGATATACGTTTATATATTTATTTTATAATCTATATTAGTATTACTTTACCATAGCTATATATTATGTCATATGAAGTATTGAACTTATATATCTAATAATATAATATATATGATTTATATTGATATAATATGCCGTAATTAAGATAATGAATGACAATACTATCAATAAATGATGGGCTATTATTTTAGACTAGTATAGTCCTACCTCCTACAGTCTATCACCAGCAGCTGCAGTCAACTTAGATTTTATATAAACATATATTTGAACATGTGTTTTCACAATTAAAACACATTATAATTTATAAATTATACTAAATTAATATCAATAAAAAGAAAAGTACCTACAATAAAAAATATAATCCCTACAAAAAATTTGTTTTTTGCACATTTTGTAGGTTAGCCGGACAAAAATCCGGTTTTAACTTTTAAGCGATAACCAAGGCTAATTTATTTATATGTATATCTTAATATTATGTACTAATTTTTGAAAGATTGATTAAGGAAATTGAAAGAATCTATTTTTTTTCTAATGAACATGAAAATTATGTATCTAGATATTTTATGCTATCAACATTATTATCATAGGCGTTATTCTAGATTCTAGAGATACAATAAGAAATCCAAAAATGAATTTGAATTTCTCACGTTTACTTTAATAAAGATAATAATGACTCCTACTTTTTAAAAATTTTCTTTATAAAGTTTTCAGATCCCTTATTAAACCATTAAATCTTCAACTTTGGAAGTAGAAAACGTTTCTATGTGCTAGACAGAGAAAGAAAATTGCTATAGTCGTTCATTTTAAGCTATTATTTAACTATAATTTTATCAAAATAAAACTATATCAGTGGATCAATAAAAGAACAATTTAAACAGCAAGTTAAAATCTTATAATTGTGAGCTGAAACATGTATTAGTACTTGACATAAGAATAATAATAATAAAAGAGAAATATTTCATGCCATAATTATTTAGATATAATATAAAAATAATTTCTTTATTATATTATAGTTGTGTAATATTATCCAACAATAATTATGTATTTAGGTAATAATACAGAAACATCAAAATATTAATTTTTATATAAGAAATATATAATTCAAATAAAAACATTGCTTTATTTTATTGTATTAAATAAAAATTATATTGATTTTACTTACATCTCTATATTTATCCGATCCATCTAGTACTTTTACTGCAATAAATTTCTTAAGATGTGTAATAGTTGCTTGAGATGATACTCTTAGGAACTTTTTCTTTAATGATTTTAAATGAGATGCCACACATTCCAATCCAATATTAACCTATGTAGTAATGTAATATTAATATACAAAATATATGTAGAAAAATAATTATTACTTGTTCATCTGTCCTATGATAATCTGAATCTGCAGCTGCTTGATCTTGTGTAACTTTATCATCATCAACTTCTGTACCTGCAGGTACTTCTTTAGGATATGGTAATCCGCGTATTCTATAAAACTCACGCTCTCGCTTTATTTCATCTATAAAATAATAAGTTTTAATATGCATATTTATTATTAATTATTATTAATACTTTAAGTTTCAAACCTAATTGAAGTCCAGGTACTAGTTTAAATACAATGTCTTGCATTGTACGATCAAAACTTATGTATTGCAACGGATGTGATTGATGTATTACAATATGACATGTTGGGCAGCTGTTGTTTTCTTCTAAATGTTTTACAAGACAACTTTTGCAAACTAAAATTAATTATCGTGTTAATTTGAATTATACATAAATTTAATTATTTCTATTTACTAACATGTATGTAAACATTCCGTTACTGTCGTGGCATCCACTAAATATCCTTTGCATATTTCACAAGTAATGTGGCAATTAAGAGTTTTTAATTTAATCAATTTTTCCATTATTTTTTAATATATTATTTATAAATATAAAAAAACTAATGAAACATATTACAAATTTAGAGAAAAATAATCACAAACCATAACAAAAAACAAAACCTTATAAAGTATTATAACATAACCAAAAAAAATATAAATATAAAATATAGAATAGATCTTATAATAAAATTACTAGAAAAATGAATTTAACATGTAATGAAGTTGATAAGAACAATCAAAGTACCCATTGCATATTTGCATTTAACCATGAATATAAGTTATAGTTTGTATCGTAGACCTATAATTAACTATAAGTATATGTATAGTTTATATGGCTATGGTTTTAATCTAATCTGTGGTTGTACCAGGTAAAATAGTGTTACCACGGTTAAGTTAATTATGTACATTCTGACATTTAGTTTTCTAACGTTGGTATTACTGAGTGTTCTGTCAGAAACTATTATCTTATCATTTTTCGACCTACTACCCTGTGCCCCAGCCACGGACTAATATACCCACAGATATATATAATAAACTAATTTATTATATATATCTGTGAATATACCTTAGTCCGTGACCCCAGCCCTGTTATCTTGTGATGTTATCAACCATTACATTTGATAATAGCACAGAATAGATTAAATCTATTCTGTGATAATAGTTTATAAAAAATTAAAAAACAATTTGTATTTTGTATGTAGAATTGTAGACATCAACGTGCCTGTATAATTACTAATTAGTATTAAATTATTGATTGATTTATTATTTTAATTTTAGCACGATTTATTATAATAACGATTATTTATAATAACATTATAAATATCCAAATTGTATATAGTTGGTTATTATCACGTTTAATAACAGTTATTTTATTGCTTACTATTTCTATTCACAAAATAGTGTGGCGATGGACACTGAAGATGAAATTCCAGCCTTGGTTACAGCTATAACTTTGGATCCAGTGCCTGTGACAATTATAACTGGTTATTTAGGTTCTGGTAAAACAACTCTATTGAATTATATACTCACGGAACAACATAATAAAAAAATAGCAGTTATATTGAATGAATTTGGCGAAGGTTAGTGAAAAACTAGCTATAATGAATTATTATATTTTATTTAATCACACATAGATGTTGGCATCATGGTTGAATATTATAAATAATCAATAATCATTTAATTATTATATTAAGAATAATTTATTCATAGGTGATACAATGGAAAAGTCAGTAGCTATTGGTGAAAGAGGAAATGTTTGTGAAGAATGGCTTGAACTACAAAATGGATGTTTATGCTGCTCGGTTAAAGATAATGGAGTAAAAGCTATCGAAAACCTTATGACAAAACGTGGAAAATTTGATTATATTTTATTAGAAACAACTGGATTGGCAGATCCTGGTAATTTTAAATATCTTGAAATAGTTGTTGAAAAAGATTTAATTTTTTTAAATTTTTAGGACCTATAGCAAAATTATTTTGGGTAGATTCGGAACTAGGATCTGATGTTCATATAGATGGTAATAACTAAATTTAGATTAAAATATAATTTAAAATTTATTTATATTACATTTGGTAATATAATAATAGCGGGAATAATAGGTATATGATAATAATTTGTATAATAAAGGCAAACACATTTCTGTAAAATTATTTAAATTTTTAGTTACTTATATAAAATTAATATGAAAATTATTTATTATTGAACATGGTAAAAATAAGTATATTTAAAAGGAAGGGATATAGGTATAAAAAGGATAATGTTGAATTTTGATTAAAATTTGAATGAAATGTTATCATTTACATATAATCTTTACATTCAAAAACAATTCTGAACCAAGTTCAGTCAATAAGTAAATTTTTATATTTGTATTAAAAATATAACATTAATTGATACTCCTTTATATTTAGATATCAATGTAAGAGGTCCAAAATTTTATCACATAATAATATATTAAGTACATATATGACCACCTAATAAAATTTGCAAGTCTCCTAGTACAATAAAAATGAATAAAAAATCCCTAAACAAGTCC
Organism: Tetraneura akinire; assembly: GCA_021307375.1. Taxonomy (NCBI): domain Eukaryota; kingdom Metazoa; phylum Arthropoda; class Insecta; order Hemiptera; family Aphididae; genus Tetraneura; species Tetraneura akinire. The sequence continues at coordinate 7,488,565 of JAIUCT010000001.1, read as the reverse complement.
CTAAATGCACATATCTGAAAGAATTTCACTCAAAAATATTTTTTGAATGTGATGATTTATGCATTCAAATTTTAATCAAAATTCAACATTATCCTCTTTATACCTGTATCTCTTCCACATCAGTATCAGCACTTTTTTTTATACTTAAAACTGCTATAATATATATATAAAAAATTGTAATTATAATATTCACAATAATTTAGAACTGAGTTAACATGTAATTGTACTTCAATAAAATTTTAAAAATTTTTGTCAATTTTTTAATGTTCTTATAAAATATTGAATAATAGTAATAAACTAATAAGAATCAATATAAATACTATAAATATCGATGTTACTAAAATTTCAACTTTAAACAAATACAAAAAAAATTGAGACTTAAGATTTTTCTACTATTTTGGAAATATGTTAACCAATATATAAGTATGCTTCAATCAAATTTTCAAATTTTTTCAAAATCTTTTTTTTATTCATCATTGTATATATCGCTTATGGTCTATTTTGAGAAATTCGAAAAATGATCTTAATAAAGTACTAACTACATCCATTTTCCTACTGGAAACATATTTCTGGTTAAAAAAGTATTTACATATATATATTATAAAAGAGACATATATCAGTGTAAAATCACTAAATTAATGATTCTCATATACTCTATTCAGAATAAGAAAGGTCCTTGGCGGCCAACTTCTACGTATGGGCGTGACATTGTTTCTAGCTTTTATACGAGCGCCACAATCTGCGGGAGTATCGCATCATTCTAATATCGATAATGAACTTGTAAACATAATTTAAAATATACTATGCTAGCTTAGTGATCGTCATGCAGGGTAATGAAACGAATAGTATGTCTACTCGGCGTCACCAGCACACAGCGCTACAAGTATCGAACACTAATCGGGTAATAGAAATGTTAGGGGAAACTTCTGACCGTAATTGACAAATATACGTCGCCACCGAGGACCTTTCTTATTCTCAATAGAGTATAGAATCTAAAAATTATATTTCATCAGTAATTTTAGTTCCATATATAAATAAAAATATAGTTATATTTATAACTAAATAATTTATATTTGCATTAAATAACATATTAGATAGTGATTTTAGTTTTTAAAACTTTGGAAAGGTTAAAGTATATCAATAATACTTTCAAATAATAATAAAAATAAAATAAATTAATAATAATAATAACAATAATTGTAATATATATAATAATAATAATTATTATTATTATTATTATTATTATTATTATTATTATTATATAATATAAATGTTTACACTTTCGTAAATATAATATTAAATAATTTTAATGTGATATTTAGGAATAACATTGTTCAAATAATTATAATTAATTTTTATATTATATAAAATATTGAAATTAAATTAATTTATAAATTTTCAGGAATTATTTGTGTCATTGATAGCAAAAATGCAAATAAAGTATGTAATTTTATTATTTATTGATACTAGAAGTGTAAACTTTGAATAATGAAGTAAAAAATGTATAATGTAAAGATTAAAATTAATATTTAATTTGATTTTGAATTAAACATTAAACATTAACTTTTATTTATGCAAATAGTATTCATATATTAAAATTTAATACATTTTTATATATAGGTAGCTATTTAAAATACTACTATAAGTACTTAGGTATTTAGAATTTCATGTTATAAAAATAACAATGAGTTGTTGAATTGATATATTATATACAATATATATGTAATTCTTACCTTTTTTTTAAATATAAATATTAAATATATAAATAAGTTAGCCAAAAAATATATTATGTTCATTTGACTTTTTTTTTTTTGTAAATTAATTATTATTTATTTATTTTGTATAGTTAGGTATCCCTAAACTTAAAAATAAAGTTAATTTATAAATTACATCCCAAACATGTCTAGACATGTGGTCTATACCCTTGGATGTGTTTAAAAAATTGATTATTATCAAAATATCTCTTTATGTAAAATCTCTAGTGATTTTATTTTTATATTAAATTATATTTTCTACAACTTTCATTTAATTATAAAATGCAAAACTATTTTACAATAGATTTCATATTAAATTGATAAGCTTACTATCCACCACAATTCATTTTAATTTATAAAAAATGTATTTATTCTAACTAACCTTTCAAGGAAAATCATATCATAGATTAAAGAAAAGATGGTATCATGATTTTGTTAATATTTAAAATAGTTAAAGTTATTAATTTATATTTTTCCTAGCATATGAAGTGCTACTGATAGGCGTATTCATTATTAAAGCCTTTCACCCCGGTTTAACTCATTTTCCATTAGTCAAATGTTTTATTGTACATATATGTTAAGATGGTCTATTTCTTAGTTAAAATAAAAAATGTTATTATTAATAAATATTTATTTTTTTATTATTAGTTTAAGAACATCGTAATAACATTATAATTTTATGATAAGTTAAAATGAATTTATGTATTAATTGTTTGATTAGTTCTTATTTATTGGTATTCCTATAATAATATAGTCTTAATATTATCAACGTTTTAATTTTTTCATTATTTTTTTCCTCATGAATGCAAATCCTGTTTAAAACTTTTCATTGTTTTTTGGTCTTGTTCGTATAGTTTATATAATAAGAATAAAGAAATTTTCATACTAAAACTTTTCCACGATGCCTATTGTTTAAGGTAGTTTTATAATGTTCTGATGCTTTGACTTGTGAAATTTTATTTTCAGTCTCTCAACAGCACGTTAAAAAATGAACCTAACTCAGATGTAATAAACCCATTTTCAAGGTTAGTTAATATCTAATTTTATTTATATTATATAGTAATTTTCTTCAACGATATAAATTATCTTACTCTTACATTATTTTGTCATAGTTATTTCTAATTCATTTAAATTATTCTTTTAGATAAGAATATATTTATATACATATAATATATGTATCTAATTAAATCAAATATTTAATACACACACACATACACATGAAATAACTATAAATTAAAGTTTTTTATTTTGTTATATATTATAGTGTATGTATATTATACATTTATAACAATTAAAAATAAAAAAAAATATTAAATATTTTTATAATAAACCATTAAATTCTGTGTATTATGGTGTACCACCATAATATTATTCTCATTATACCATATTGTTACTACAGCCCCAATATAGTTAATTACTAGGTAATTGTAGGTACTTCTTTTTAGAAAATCACTTATTACTAATTAGAATTTCATGTTGTAAAAATAATGTGATGCCATACCACATACGTTTTAAATGCCATTTTATACTTTTTGTAACTAAAAATTTTAATTGCATAGTTTATTATATTATAATATAGTTATAGATTTTAATTAATTTTCTAATACCTATTTTATAAATAAGTTATAATAATTATATTGAAAAATTAATATGAAATAATTATTGTATTTATGCTTTTTTAAAATATCTTTAATAATATAAAATTATAAAACTTAATAAAATTCATTTTAATTTTAAACAACATATATATATATATAACTAATCTTTTATTATATCAAATTTAATATACTTAATATACTCGTATAATATTATATTAAATATGGTATTTCATATAAAAATGTTAACTTTGAAAATCTTTCTTGTTGGCTTTTACTGGGTGTAATAATAGCTCTTTATTGCTTATATATATAAGTTATAACTAAAAGAGATCGGTAATATGATAGTATAATACATATAGGTAAATCGTGTATTGTATTGATATTTGTTCAAATTCATCTTTAAGGGTCTTTGTAGGTACATAAGTACATTCTTATTCAATTTTTTATCGGACCCTTTGGCCTTTTTATGAGTCAATGTAGTTTTCACATGATGTGTCAAAGGCATGACGATTATTGTGTTTGCTTGTGTGCGACATAAAGTGGACGGTAGTTTACCTATAACGTAATATATAATATATTTTATTAATATAAGTACTGTATTCATGCGGCGTGTCGCGTGTAATAGCAAATTCCGAAGTTATCTTTCAATACCTTCTAAATAAAAATGTCTGTAGGTACCTACTGCAAGTTTAATATTTCGTTAACTTAACGTTGACAACAGTGGCGGATCCAGAGTTGGATTTTAGGGGGGCCTTCAAAAAATGACTACATATTATTATATTAAGCTAAAAAGTACAAAATAAAACAAAATACTTAACAATAGGAAACATAATAAATATCACTCGTGTGTTGTACAATTGTTTTATATTAATATTAAAACCTGGGTTATTCGATATGTTAAAGAGATTTATTTGTATAAATGTAAATGAAGGAAAGTGCTGGGGCAGGGCCGAGATTATTTCCCTGGGTCCCCCCTGGATCCGCCACTGGTTGACAATACTATTGGGGTCATTTTAATTCGTTTTTAAAATGGTTCGTCAATCTTATAATATTCATGAATATATTGAATCTTCATCAGTGGTGAGAGGTACAAAAATATAACTATATAGAATTTACCCCATTGCCAATTATTGTTATTAGTTTATTACTTATTAATTATTATATATACCTAATTCCGAATTCGCATAGGCGTGCGCAGGATTTTATTGTAGGTATTGCTGATGTATATAGAATATTATATAATGCCTTGGATAGAGGATACATAATAATATGCTATATTATACTATATAAAACATATATAGTTTGAAATCAAATAACTTTTATTTTGTTTTTGTTTTTATCACATTTAATATATAGGTATATAATTAAACTATAAAAATAAAACACTTAGTGCAATGTTCAATATTATAAATTATGTAGTCAATATATAAAAAAATGTTATACTAATTATAATGAAGGTTTATCAATACAAATTGAATATTGTATTTTACTAATTTTCGTATTTTACTATTTTGCAGTATTACAGGTGTTGCTGAAGCATACTCGGCAACATCCGTGCGCACGTCTATGCTAATTCGTATTGTTTTTTAAATGGGCTATTTACTCATTTTTGTTACTTATATTGCTAAATTACGATCTATAAGTATAATCTAACCTTTTATTATAAAGAAAGCCATGTAGGTATTTTGAAATAAAGCAAAATTCTTTTTTTTTTTACTGTATAAGTATAACACGATATTATATTCGATATTATAGTTCTTAATTTATTGTCTATTGAAGTATTCAAATATTTGTACCTATATATTATTATATAAAGCACCTGTATATTTTATATATTAAACGGTATATATTTTTAGAAAAAGTATGTTAAAAATGAAATCATTTAAAGCAGCGGTTCTCAAACTTTTTTTTCGCGTACCTACCACTTAAGTATATTATCAATCATTCGCGTACCACTGATGATTAAAAATAGAACGATACAAACTTTACGTATAAATACATTTATTTTAAATAAAAATGCAGTAAAATATTACAGTATAATTATTATTTATTTATTAATACAAATTTATTAGTGTTTAAAAATTAAGATATTAATTAAATAATAAATTTTCAATGAGATCCATGGATTTGCAGATTTGATATTAGTGATGAAATATTTTGGTTAGCGTTACTTAATTTTAAGAGTAAATTTGGTTCGAGATTCAGTTTATTTCGAAACTCTTTTTTTACTTTAATTATTGAGGAAAATCCAGTTTCGCAAAGATAAGTGGTTGTGAATGGTAATAAAAATAATACTTTTTTAGACTGCAACGGATATTCGTTTAAGTTAAGTTGATTGACATAAATTGGAAAAAGTTTACAGTTATTAGTAACATGAAAAATTAACTCTTTTTGTTGATCTGCCTGATCCTGAATATAATGGCACGATAAAATAAAAAATTTTTGAACAAATTATCAATTGAATATTTAATACAAATACGAAATACCTACCTATATACTTAACTTGAATTTGAAGAAAATTAATTCATTAATTATTAAGTTAATAGGTAGGTACACAATAAAAAAGTTGAACTACAAATTAAGTTAATTAGGTAATAATCAAATATTAAAAGTCAAGTTAAAAATGTTAAATTTACTTATTAACTTAGGTATTAACTCTTTGTTACTATATAAATGTATTGATTGTATTAAGATTTACTGTAAAAAATAAATTTGATATAGGTATATTATATACGCAGTGCCGCAACTAGACGCTATGAGGCTGGTGTGCAAGTTCTCTTAAGGGGCCTAAAATTTTTGTTTATATTTAGGGTTGCCTCCTTTGAAAGACAGCAAACTCGGAGATAGGATGATAAGCAAAAAAAAGGTAAAAAATATTTTTTTATTTAGTATTATTACATCTTTATTATATCTATAACAATAATTATATCTATTTGGGGGCCGATGTGTAGGTAATGCGCTAATTCACACCTTGCACACCCGGTAATTGCGGCACTGTATGTACGTATTAGCTTTAATGGTACCTACAATATATGTATATTATATATTTATATTATAATTGTTTGAATCAAAAATGCATGTTACTAAAATATTAGTAACTGAGACATAACGTACCTATCTATAATAAGAATAATAAATTCATAATTGTCCGAATATTTGGTTGCTATGTTTAGTTATGTTAACAGTATTTTAATAACCATTCCCTTTCATTATCCATTAGATTCAAATACGAGTATACATTATTAATTATTATCAAATGATATGTTACTATACAAATTATATAATGTTATAATAGAATTTAAAAGTTAAGTCTTAGGTATATATAAGGTACTCATTATTTATTTTATAAGATTTTCTTTAGGATTTATATTAAATTTTTAGGTTAGATTATAAGATAAATGGTTTACTAAAAAATATTAACTAATAGCCACGTAACTTAATAATTGTATTCGTCATTTAAAATAAAATTTATGTACCTTAGTACCTATATTAGCTATGCTTATTGTTTATTTTATTTTTATTTGCCGATTATTTATATATATATTTTTTTATTTTAGTAGATTTTTCAATTGTTATAAAACGGATAAACTTGTTCTGATGGCAAACATAAATAGATTATACGCATATTACGCTCTGTTGGATTTATTATACTAAAACGATAGGATGCAGAATAATATGTCCAAATTGAATCAACGTCATTGAAACGGAGATCCATCTCAGTGTATTCGTATAAATGTATAATCAAATTTGAAAACTATCATCCTTTTTCGTTTTTGTGTGTGTAGTTGAATATTTAAACAACCCTTATGCGATATATATTATTTTATATGTATAGTTATGTACTATTGACAAATGAATAACAATATTATAGACTTATAAAAATTGATGTAACGGCGTAGGTAGATACTTATTATAAGTACTGGTGTGTATTGATGAAGAAAATATGTTGTATAAAACTTAAAAGAACTATTTTTTAGAATTATTTATTTTTCAGACAAATAGCATTAGCTGATATTATTCTCGTAAACAAAATTGATTTGGCCGAAATAAATACATTAGAAATGTTAAAAAATACAATTAGGTAATATTATATTATATTTATATATACATTTGAAATACATATCACATACTATAATATATTTATGTTATTTAAATTTATTATTCAATATAAATTATTATAGGCTCGTATTTTAATTTTTGTTTTAATACATTTTAATTTTACATTCTGAGTGAAGCGGAGAATGTATTATTGGTTTTACAATGAGTACTTTTTTATTTTATTTTAGTTTGTAAAAATTTTTTTCTATCAGAAATAATGCCATTATTAGCTATTAGGAATAGAAAATAAATATGACTCTGATATGAAAGTCGAAAGTGGATGTAGTTGGTATTTTATTGAGTTCATTTTTCAATATTGAAGAGTATAATAGCATATCCGGGTAAGAAAAACTACTTATCAAAAAGCAAGGGAAGGATACAAGTACAAAGACGAAAGTGTTGAATTTTGATTAACATTTGAATGCAATGATAAATCATTACATTCGGAAATACGATTTTGAGCGAAGTTCATCAAATAATAATTATATTTATTACAAATTTTACATTTATTAGTCTCTAGGTTCAATATAATATACAAGGTACCCATAAAACTCCTAAATTAGTCATTTAAATATCAACCCAAATTTGACAATACTTCGCTAGGAATCGTTATTCGAATATACTGATTTAACAAAGCATTAAAATTTTGATCAAAATTCAATGCTATCACTTTATATCTGTATTCCTTCCATACCTACATCCCTTCCAATGCTTTTTATACTTTAAATAGCAACAATAATAAAAAAAAAAATCGTAAACGTACCTAATATTCACAATTAATTGGAACTCAGTTAAGTAAAATGTGATTCAATAAAATCTTTTAAATTTTTTGTCATTTTTATTTCAGTGAATTATTTCACATTATTGTAAAATATTGAAATATAATAAGAAGAATTTATATAATACTTTAAATATGGATTTTACTCAAATTTCTCTCTAGAGATTTTTCTAATATTTTGGTATCATGTTAAGTAATATGTAGGTATATGTGAGTATACTTCAGTAAAATTTTCAAACCTTAAACCCCATTCATTGCTAATTTTATCTAACATTATATAAAGAAAAATTAGAATTTTAGGAAATATTCAAATTTCCATATTTTCTAGAAAAATTAAAGAATTAAAGTACCTAACAATTTCAAAATTTTATCACATATAAACAAAATATTAAAATGTAAAATGAAAATTCGTCAATATCCGTGGAAACTATAATTTTGACGAAATTATTTTTAAATATTTTAGAATAACTCAGTAATATTGATCTTAGATACTTAAACATTTTATTGGGTACCTATTCTGTATTTATATAGGTATAATGTACCTTATATCTGTGATAAAATTTTGGAACTCTTACGTTGATAGGTATTTAATTTTAAATGAGTACCTACCTATGTATTTTAATGAATATAAGAAATTTGTAATCAATAATTTATAATCAGTACAGACCACTAGACCAGGCACGGATCCAGAAAATTTTAACAGGGGGTTCTAAAATAAAAAATATTAGTAGGGATATACTTTTCTCATTTTTTTTAAAATTTATGTATAAAAAGTTTTTCTACATTAACATTTTTAATAAATATTACTTTTAATTAACATTACAATAATAATTATGAAAAAAAAATTATTTTAATAAATTAATTTTATTGGTGGTCAAACGACAGGGGGTACTTGAGCACCCATAGCTCCCCCCCTGAATCCGTGCCTGGTACAGAAGTACAATACCAATATTATCGACTGAACTTCGCTCACAATCGTTTTTTTAAATGCAATAATTTATCATATAATTTAAATATTAAAATTTAATTAAAATACATCACAGCTTCACAGCTATTTCTAATCACACGAGCTTGGCTTTTTATTATTAATTATTATATTTTATTTTTAGTTCTATTAATGGAAGTGCAGAAATGATTGAAACAACAAATAGCAGGTACTTATTAATTTTATTATTACCTATCAAACTGTTATTATTATAATTTTATTGTATCAATAATTATGCAATTATTATTATATTATTTTTTTGTATTTTCAGAGTTAATTTGAATAAGATTCTCGATTTAAAGTCTTACACTGCATCAAATAGTTTAAGGTAATGTCCTATTATTTAATATTTATAATTAAACCAGTAAAATTTGTATTTATTGCAAATTATGTAGTTAAATTATTATATATTAAAATATTTTAATACCTATACAAATATATATACATATTTGAATACCAAAGTTAGGCAAGTTAGTCATTTTTTCAACTTTTCAAAAAAATTGAGGAACTTAATTTAATATAAAAACAAACTAAATTAGAATATAAGTTAATTTCTGAATATTCCAATTTCTAACTTAGTTAATTAGAAGTTAAGCTTGGTGAAAATAGTAATTTAAGTTAAAGTAGAAGTTAGAAGTAGTTTTTTTTATAGTTTAATATATAGGTACATTTAAAAACCCATTTGTAAAGTAATGAATTTAGGTTAATGTCAAGTATTACACAAATTAATTATTAGATACCCAACTTAAATTATTGAGATGTTTAAATTTAAATTGAACAACTGATAAATTTATCAAATGTTTCAAGTAGATAAATATTAAATAATAAACTAAATTTCTTAGTTCTAGTCAAATGACTAGGCAAATAGTAAAATTGTATTCGAACTATATTTTTTTACTATTTGCCTAGGCATTTGACAAAATATAACAAATATATATATGGTTAATATTTAACAGTATATAACGGTTCGGTTAATCCGATTAATAATTGTGTGGAAATTAGTAGAGACAGCGCTGCCGTTTTTGAACAGACATTCGATGATACATAAACTATACATATGTCATTATAACGACGGTAAAGTGCGATAATGGCAATCATGTGATTTTACATGTGTCCGTTTATCGCACGGAAAACCATTAGAATGTATAGCAATAGTTGTATTTTAGATATAGGTATAAAATATAATGTATAGAAAATACATACCTAGTCACTATAGCGTCTATAGCTCATAGTTATAACAAAATTTTTAAAATTGCTTACAACTTTTGCCCCTATTCAGACATAAACATTGTAGATCACACAAGACATATTACCGAATCACTAGATACTCCTTGTACTATGGCTTTTCCAACCAAACACATCACTTCCCCATCAGAAATTCTTTTATAATAAAAAAAACTACAAAATAACAAGTCTCCCGGTCACGACCTAATCACCAATAAAATTATCAAACATTTACCAAAAATTATTATACAACTCACCTATATTTTTAACTCTATACTAAGATTATCATACATACCACAAACATGGAAACACTCAATTATTATACTTATTCACAAATCTGGTAAACCTTCTGAATTACCTTTTTCGTACAGGCCAATTAGTTTACTCCCGTCCCTTTCTAAAATTCTTGAAAAAATCATACTAAAGAGAATCTATCCTATAATTAATGAAAATAAAATAATTCCAAACACTCAATTTGGTTTCAAAAACAAACACTCCACTCTACACCAAATTCATAGATTAACAGATATCATCTCTTCATCCCTAGAAATTAAAAATCATTGCGAAGGTGTATTTCTCGATGTCGCACAGGCCTTCGATCGTGTGTGGACTGAGGGGACTCCTTTATAAACTTCGCTTTTTTCCAGCTCCCTTATTCCTCACATTAAAGTCCTCTTATCACAACGCACCTTTGTTGTACGTTGCGATGATGAAACGTCCAACATTCATCCTATTAATGCAAGAATACCTCAAGGAAGCATCCTAGCCCCAACCCTCTATAATATATTTACTTCAGACATTCCGCACTCAAATAACACATATCTCGCTACATTTGCAGATGATACCGTCATATTATCATTCAATCCCGACTCTAACTCCTCAACAAAATTACTCCAAGGTCATCTCAACAAACTCCAAATATGGTTCAAATTATTGAGAATAAAAATTAACGAAGAAAAATCCACCCACGTATCATTTACTCTCCGATCCACCAACGGCCTTCCCTTATCGATAAATAACAACATAATTCCTCAAAATGATAACACTAAATATTTAGGTATCCATTTAGACAAAAAACTAAACTGGGCCTACCACATAAAAAACAAACGAAAATCATTAGACCTACGTCTTCATTCCCTAAGACATCTTCTCCGTTCTAATATGTCACTTAATACAAAACTACTAATATATAAACAAATCATACACCCAGCCATGTCTTACGGTATTCAACTCTGGGGATCCGCGAAAAATCAAATATTTCTATTCTACAAACTACAATCCTTCCAATCAATTAACCTACGAATAATAATAGGAGCTCCATGGTATATTAGTAACCACACTCACCACAAAGATCTAAAAATTCTAACACTTCCTTAATACTTGCTTCTCTTGCTATTTTAAAAAATTCCACAGTGACACATAAAACCACCCTAACCCCCTAATTATCTAATCTTCATAATCCCTGTAACTCTATTAACCCATTACGTCGACTTAAGAGAAACTGGCCTAGAGACCTTCTCTAACTCATTTGTAGCACAAATTTTACTTAAATTATTTATTTTTCTTGAAGTGGTGTCAATATGTACTCTTTCTTCTTGCACGATATTCATTCATGTATTGTAACATATTGTCCAAAAAATTTACTTATTGTATAAAGTATACAGATTGTAATATTTTCTAATAAAAATAAAAAATAAAAAATATTAAAAAAAAATTTTTATTTCATGAACAATAACCGTCGGGATAAAGGTTTCGGGTTTTTGGATTTTCTGATAAAATACTAATCGGGAAAAAGTTCATTCGGGAAAAACGGCGGGTACCATATTTAATGATATCGGTACCGCTGTACTGGATCATTAGAATTATTTTAATTTCCATTTAGTGGAGTAATATGTATGAGAAACAATTGTAGCTTAAGAGTAATATTAATATTATATTATTATTTACAATAAATTTGTAAACTATCACTAATCACTATGATCAATGATTGTTTGATTAGCCTCATATACATAACTTGCAATTCAACTTTTCATTATAATTTAAATTATTTTCGTGATTTTTTGTGGGCATGTAGGTACATATTTTATATAATTCAGCAAATGATAATCTATTTCATTTACATCTACTAAGAGTTCTAATACTACTGTGTGGTACTGTGATAACGCTTTATTCTGATATAATGCTGGTGTATGCATTTTTATATGTACGAGTATAACCATAAGACCACTTGTCAGATTACTAATAGCCATATAATAAAGCAAATATAATTTTCTACCCTCGTCACCATACACCCTTTAGACACTTCACTGCCATCTGTCAAACTCTAATTCCTGTTATTCATTTTTGGAGATTTATTTTTATATTTTATCTGGGACGCACGTAGAATTTTTTTTTGGGGGGGAGGGGTGTTTTTGAAAATCAAGTATTGAAAATCAGTACAAATTTTTTTTAATAAACATATAGGGACGATATTTTATTATGAAAACTAGCTATACTTATGCAATACTTTATAATTTATATTATAAAGTAAGCATGGTAATAACAAAAAATTTATAGAACTATTTTCGTGAAGTTTTAGTCATTATGTTAAGGCATAATAAATTATAGTATTATAATATTAAATGAATTGACAACTAATAATATAAAAGTAAGGGAAAGGATATTGGTGTGAAAGGGATAAAGGTGTAAGATAAATTATTACATTCGAAAAACAATTTTGAGTGAAGTTCATCAGATAATATATGTATTGATTAAAATATTTACATTAATCAGTTTCTACGTTGAATGTATGTATGTATATCCATAATACCCCTAAATTAATCATCTAAATACCCAAATCTGACTATACTTTGCTCAGAATCGTCTTTCAAATGTCATGATTTTTCATTGCATACAAATTTTAATCAAAATCACATAAAACAGTACCTATATGAGCATCCAAAAAAAAATTTAAGTCTCTAAGTTCAATATTTCTTGAGTTATCGTGAACTATTGAGATCAAGTTCGTCCAAATTTAAGTTTTCGTGAAAAATGCCGTTTTGTCATTATTTTTGGTCGCTTTGAGAAATTCGAAAAATGACCTTAATATAGTAATAACTACATCTACACATCTACTTCCAACCAGAAACATTTCCTGTTCGTGAAAATCAGAGCATTATTTTGGGTAGAAAAAGTGTCTACATACATTAAAAAATAACACACATTATTGTAAAATCAATAGATTTTTTTGTTTCTCTAAAAATCTAAAATATCGGTGAATATTGGTAAACTTTCGACTTGGCAGTTGAGACGTCAAATAATATTGTCATGCCTTGTGCAGATACAAAACAAAAATTTTAAGATAACGTTGATAACAAAATAGGTATAAATGAGATGTTTATTAATAAAAAATATTTCTGTAATTGTTCCGTCATGTAAGCTTAGGAATTTCCTCTGTCCGTGGATATTTTATTTATGAATCCTAATCTGCAGTTTAAGTGGTTTTGTTTTTAATTAAATTAAAACTAAAATTTGTTAGAATTAAATTTTTATTTTGCTTTAGCCGGTGTTCCATAAAAATAATGTAATAATATATCTTTTAAAGTTAATATAAAATTGAATAATTAAACAACCATACAAAAATCCAAACATTTTTGGGGGTGTTTTAACCTAAAACATCCCCTGAGTACGTGTCTATATATTATATACCTAATAGTTATTAATTTGCAATATAAAATATATGCTTGTATATGCGTTTTATATTATGATATAAAAATATTTCATTTCTACAATAGTTTAAAAAACATATAGCATATATATTGTAATCTCATTTTCCTTTTTATACCTGTATCCCTTCCACAGTAGAATCAGCTCTTCTTTTTAAATTTGGTAATTTTGTACTTTAACACTTTATTAATGAATTTTATAATAATTTATAATATCATAAACATAATGCTTAACATATGAAATACGTAGAGACAACGGACGAAGTATTTTTTCTAATCTATTTAAGAAATTATGTTACTATTAAATATTAAGTTTTAGAAACTCGTTTTTGAGTACTTTTATATGATTTTATTAATATCATATAAGTATCATAATTTTATGTAGGTATAGGTATAGTTTTTTGTATTTAATCGTGGTATGCCGGTATAATATTTATTATTTTCATGCTATTATTATTTCATTCGCATAACGTATATAATATTATTTTGAGGTTTCTACTTGCACATACGTATATACATTTTGCATTTAAATCTTGAACAATATAATATATTATATAATTTACGATCGTGTGTGTGTGTGTGTGTGTGTGCATAGCTAGTATAGAGAGGATCGACAACGATTACTCGCACCACAGTATTTGAGAGCCGAGAGGGGTACATCATGATAAATGTATATAGAACGATATAATATAATATTATATGCTGCGGCGCGTATATAATATTGTACAAAAGGGATTCAAGAGAGCGGAAAAGTGAACACAGCCGCGCGCGCGGTTCGGTATTATTAAGCCGGCCGCCCTGCGATGATGTGTATCGCGCGCGCGCGCACACACTCAGCTCCTCCTGCGCGAGGGCGGAAAATCATCAGCCGCCAACCGAGTGTTTCTTGTTATTAAACCACCTATAAATAATTAACCCTTTTTACACATCTCTCAGTATAGATATATTATTATTATTATTATTATTATTATTATTATTATTATACACGTGCGAGCACACATCTGGTCCTCCGTGTGCGCATATTATCGCCTTAATTTTGATAGCTTCTGCGGTTTGCTTGTTAGAAACAATTATTACATTAATATTATTTTATTGTTTCTATATGAGTATAAAAGTCTGCAATAGTTAAAAACCGGCTATATCATAATTATTTTTAAGAGTGGAAATTATGTTATGTAATACATAAAAAGAGAGAAAACAATATACGCATACACACACTAAAGTCAGTGCTCGAATTGGGGGGGGGGGGGGGGCG
>JAIUCT010000001.1:7462813-7473069 GCA_021307375.1 Tetraneura akinire | reverse complement strand
GGGGGGGGGGGTGCGCAGGGGGACGGAGCTCCTCTACTTTTTTTTTTTTTTTTTGCGCACCCCAACTAATTTTTTTTACTGGAACGGGACGGTGGAAAATACACCCGTAATAATTTTTCTTAAAATGTAGATTTAAATTGTTGTCAATTTTACTAGGTATTTAAAATATTTTTTAATCAAAATTTTTTATACTTTATTTATATATTATATTTCATCATAATATGATATCAATTATCACATAATAATATAATAATATGTATTCTATAATATTATATTTATTATTATTATTATTATTATTTATTATCACTATTAATATTGATGAATAACAAAATTTTGTTATTTATTAATAATAATTAAATAATGTTTATAATTAGTATTATTTTTATTTCCTACTGTAACATATAGATATTACTATCAAAATGGTTGTTTTGTAAAAATAGCTGAATAGGTACCTATATAAAATGTATAGAGGGCCACATAAATTTGGGAGAACATTAATTCGCAATCACATACATGGATTATATTTGAAATTTATATGTTTGTAGGTAAATTGAAGTTTTTTTTAAAATATCAGCCTTGTCGTTGTGGGGGGGCAAAGCCCCCCCCCGGATTTGTGTTAACAATTTTTCACTTGGAACGCAGTTTTTTAAATGTTAGGTTGAGCTCCTTTACTAATTTTTTCCCAATTCGAGCACTGACTAAAGTAATAGTATATCTACCTAATACAATACATTTTTAATTAATATATATTATATAATATGTAATTGTATAGAAAAAAATGATAATATATGGTGTACCTAATATAATATATAAATATTTTCATTATTATTGTTAACGTTAAGTGTTGTGTAGTTAATCGTTTAATTGTTGCCTGAAATATAAATAAGTAAATATTATAATATTTAAATTTAATAAATCTTTTTAAAATTATTTTTAAATATGTAAATTAAACCTTAAAATGTCCACGCGTCATAATATACACTTTTTTATGCATAAAAATAAATATTATCTGACACGGATAAAAATAATTTTATATATTAATGTAAAAAAAATAATTCTAAACATTCTCGTGCAAGTATAGTAATAATGTATCTATATTATTTTACAATAAAATATGAAAATTTTATTATACGAGTATTTTTGTATTTACTATAGTACCTAAAAACATATTTGTAATATTTTTTTTTTTTTGTAAACATTAATATTATATTCGAGATTCTAATTTAATTAATATATAAATACAGTTATTGTTTTCTTTTGGTAAATATTATTTTATTATTGCCTATAACAGTATAAATACAAATTAGAATTAAGAAATAGTCTCTCACCAATCATATTATGTATATTATCTAAGTTACTATAGATATTTAAACCATTTTTATTACATTAAAATCATCGTAGTATATTAGAATTATAAGAATGAATGTAATAACAATTATAAATTTTATTTTATTTTATAATAATAATGTTCAATGAAATAGCTATAATTGATTTGAAGTAGCTATTAATCTATTCTCAATATTCATTGCATACATTATATACAATATACATGGCATATTATATTATATTGTATTTAAATACCTGTATCAACTCTCATTTTTAGACTTGAAAATGTACTTGGAAAAATTAATAAAGTTTAATATGTACTATGTACTCGTACTACATATATTATATATATAAGTGATAAAATTTTGTAATTTTTACATTGATATTTAAATTTAAATGAGTATAAATTTTAATAAATATGTGAATATTTTAATCAAATAATAATCATTACCTATATATAAATCATCTGACTAAACTTCGCTCAGAATCATTTTTTCTAATGCAATGATTTATCATATCAATCAAATTTTAATCAAAATACAACACTATAAATCCTTTCCATATAGCGGTATTCTATACCCACATGCCACATCACTATCAACTCGGATTTTTTATGTTTGATTTAAGTATTTTCTTTATACTTAATCTGAGTTTAAGAAGATTAAAAGTATATTAGTATAGTGTCAACAATTTTGAAAATATGTTATCTACTAACAAAAGTACTATTATTATTTCGATTTTTTTTTTTTTTTTTGCTATTCATGAATTAATTGTTTAAAAAATACTCTGCGTATGATTTTTCATTTAATTAATATTAAGTAATCTTATTTAATAATGAATAATGATTATTGATTATATAGGTAAAGCAAATACTCGTACACGTTAAAAAATTAATTTAAATAAGTTATTATAATTGTTATGTCTAATTTCTTATTTGAACGGGACCAACCGAAATTAAATAAATAAACCACATATAGAACCGTATAGTATAACTTATATAATATTAATAATATAAATATTACAAACACACTAATACTGTATATAAAATGTGGTATTGGCGAGCCTTCTGTCTGTATATTATATAAAATTAAACTAATATTACGAGAGAAGCTTCCAAAACGTGCCATAAGTGTCATAAACCCGCTTATCCCTTTCATTAAAGAATTTACGATTCATTAGTTCGGAAACCCAACATTATGACTTCCAAATGTCCACGTGTACATTATTAAGGAAAATAAATTATTATTATTGAATATTTTGACTTACCAAATAGTGAAGTCTGTACTACGATGCGATATGCGATGGTTGTAATAATCGTATATGATAATAAAAATACCCTATATTAGTATGGGGCTTATCATTGATCCCTCTAAATTGTCTGTTGTGGTTAGGTTAAATGGTCTGTTGTGGTCGTTTGCCTCGGGGAGGTCTTGACTTTTCATCAGCTTTTTGATCGTAACTGCTTTTGATAAACCCTTTGTCCGTTATATATTTTATTGTTATTTGACTGCAATTATGGACAGATTTATTAGTTTATTATGGTAAACTGAAATATTATTGATGATATTATTTATTAAATAAAATTGTGTGATATTGAAAAATCTTTTAAGTATATTAATAATTGGGTATTTTAATTGTATTTACGATTTTGTTGTAGGGTAGACGAAATGATAAGAAACGTTGAAAGTTTTGACGGGAAATCTCATATTCATCAAGTAATATTATATAATATAGTAATGTAACAATATTTTCAAACAATATTTTTCATATTATAAAACTTTTTCAGAATATCGGAACCATAACATTGGAAATTCCTGATGGAATTTTAAGAAAATCTTTGGATACTTTTATATGTCAGATTTTATGGGAAAATATGTTGAAAGATAGCAATGGAAATACTTCAGAAATATTTCGAATGAAGGTGAGTGCAAGTTAGCAAATGATATAACAACAATATAAATATTATGTTTCAAATATTGGGAAATAATATTCAAATAATGGAATAATAATTATTACATATAAGTAGCGTCATCACTGAGTGGCTTTATTTCATCAAAATATTTAAATCTGTAAATAATTATATCAAATATTCTTATTGTGTCCAAATGATTGATACAGATTGTATTTATCGTAAAAAAAAATTATATAAAATGTTGTATTATTTATTGACTCAAATAGTTGAATAACGCTGCAATACATTAATATTTTTTTGGTAGTTGTGAATAATATCATGATTTGTGTTGATTGTTGATTAAAATTAAGACATAAATTATTATTACTATACAAGTTTCAATAATATTTACAATAATGTATATCAGGTGTCTCTAACCTACGGCCCGCAGACTGGATCTGGCACGCCAAGGTTTTAAAACCGGCCCTCCAAGCTAATTAATGTTTTGAAAATAATATTAGTTTTCATTTATTAGTTTTTTCTTTTGGTAAAATAACATAGAAGTAACTTATTATATATTTATAACTAACTTATAAACACTACTAATAAATACATATTTTTCTAAACAAATTGTATCTATTCTTCAATTTTATTACTTCTCTATTACTCTAAAAATGTTGGCCCGCGATGCCAAACCTATCTCAAATTTGATCTGCCATAAAAAAAAATTTGGAAACCTCTGACGTATATTATTATATTATATAATTGTATAGTTGTATATTATAATTTATAAGTATATAGTCCTTCTCTATAGTTAGGTTATACCTACTAGTATTACTTATTATGAATGCATGTAGTATGTTGTATGTACAATAATATTATAAAATAATTAAATAAATTAAACTTGTAAAATTTATAAACATATTATACAGTATTTACATATTATATTTATACATAAAAGGCATAACTATATATGTCTATATGGAATATTCATTTATTTCACACGGCATTTTCACCCTTCATCAATATATGATTATAATATAATATTTTATATTAAAATATTACAAACATCACCATTGAAAATGTTTGTAATTCCCACCATACATTTTTATCATAAAATTCACCCTGTATACACAGACATTATTATACAAGTTGGAACCTAACTGGCATTTCTTGAAGGTATACAGAGAAACAATAATTATTATTGAAACGCTTTATGTAAGTATATCGTAGGTATATATTTTGTTTAAGGGGTGTAGAAACGGGGAACAATATTTTCGTTTATCGTAATAATTTCAGTCCGTGTTCTATTGTGTTGTGATCCGTCAACAACACGTATATTATTGAAATGGCCGGCTGTTCCGTCCAAGTCCAAGTCCGAAATCCATATCCTGCAGGGGCGGCTCACCCTTTTGTATATAACACATATATTACACACGCGCGCGCGCGCGCCGCGCGAACGGTCTTATTTGCTAGAGAATAATGTTTGTTGCCCTTTTATTTTTTTACTCTTCAGCCATTATCATTCCCTTTCTTTCCTCCGGCGCAAAACATTTACGTACACGTTTTATATTATGTTATATGTATAATGTATGCGTGTGTGTGTGTGTGTGTGTATACCCGCGATTTTTTTTATATAATTGTTATAGACAGTTATCCTATTGTTCGCGGTACCTATATGTATATTTTTTTCCGGTGATAAATCCCCGTTTAATTCTATATATATTCGTATATTATATATACAACGGCTATAATCCTCGCTCCAGATGTAATCAATTGGCCGTGGATCAGGTAGACTCGTATATGTACACACGCACACATATAATTATATAATACACTCCCTAACTCCCTTGTATGACTTCATCCTCGTAAACAAATCGCGTAATATAATATATATTTATATATTTTATACCTGATGTTTTTACAGGTATATGTTTATACAGAGTGATTATAGGAATTGGCGGTATTAATAGTATTGGAAATTACATTTACACGTACATTTTCGAGGTTGTCTCCATAATACATAATAGATACATAATATTATTATATTCTAATTTTTAAACACTCTGTATACATTCGTATTCGTAGGACAAATGTTTTTCTATTTTTATTTATTTATTTTTACCAGCATGGCAGCATGTAATAATAAATTAGATATAATGGAATTACTTCCATTGTATACTTCGATTGCACGATTAGTATGGTTAAATCTATAGACTCAAATATTCAATAATATAATAATAATGATGATACCCTCCTGATACATCGATCAAATTTATATATGGCTTCCAATTTGTTTAGTTATTATCAGTATGTGATATCATTAATACGGCAATATTTACAAACGGTTTTTAAAATATTCCATTAAATTAATTTTCATCCATGTTTTTTGCAATACATTCTTTATTTTTATGATATATATACTATATACACTATTTATTATACAGGTACATAATACATATTATAATAAACAAATCATAATATCAAATCTTGTAATCTGTAATGTATATTAATTTAACACCATATAAATTATTATTTCTATTACTTATATTATAATATTGAGTAAAACTTTAAATAGTTATAGGGCTATTAAATTTCTTATTATAATTTTTGGAAGAATGAACATTAGTCAATCATTTATTCATCAGCTATGATTGTATACTGTACAGTTTAAAATAGTATAATGATTAATGAATCTATAATATCAAATATATTTTATATTTTACTTGTACATAGTTGTATTTAACATTTATGTTAGTATAATTATTAATAATAAAATCTGCCAAATTGGTTAAATTTGCTTATTAAACTATTTTAATTGTCAAAACAAAATATTATTTTCTAAGATACTTAGATACTTATCTAATAAAATATAGTTTTTTAGCATAAACTATCTAAAAAATGTATTATAGTGTTAAATAAAATATATACACAAAAACAATGCAATTTGTAAATACTCGTATCATTGAATTTAAATAACAAATTTTATGTTTCATTGGAACTGATCGTTTTGACAATATAAAATTAATTTATTACTTATAGTATATGTTAATATAAAATGACAGTACAGTAGAAATCAATAATTATTATGACTATAATTTAATTGGTTATTCATTGTCATCGTTTCAAAGCCTCATGCATTGTATTTTTTATTTAATATCTTATTGGGTTTAAGCTTGAGGATTACTCCACTCCCCCAGACTCTAATAGCTTTGATGAACCCTACTGGATGGAAGTAATGTCCCTTTTAAAATTGCTTTGACAGCGAAATCGTAAACATTAATCGGTAAATAGACTTAAAGATATCTTAGAGCGCAAACAAATCTTGTCATTCACTCAGTTTTTGTGTGCGTTTGTAAACAGATTATCTAATATTATTGGTAAAACTTCAAATCATTATGTATATATAGGTAAATTCCAATTTTAGATTTTGATCGAAGCGAAAAAATGTATTGGTTTTACAATGTGTACCTTTTCTTTGTTTTTATGTCTGAAGTCACTTTTTCTACCCGAAATAATGCTTCGATTTTCACGAACAGCAAATGTTTCTGGTTGTAAATTGAATGTAGTTGGTACTTTATTTAGGTCATTTTTCGAATTTCTCCTATTTACCCAAGATAGAAAAACGACCAAAAAATGATGAAAAAACAGTATTTTCCACCGAAACTGAAATTTCGACGAATTTTATTTCTAAGACTTAAAAATTATTTTGTACATATGTACTGTTTATATATGATACAATTTTGGAATTGTTACTTTAATTTTTCTAGAAAATATAGAACATTGAATATTTCCTAAAATTCTCATTTTTCTGTATATAATGTTTGATAAAATTAACAATGACCCAAAAATAGATTCATTGCTAAATTACATTTAAAGTAAGTATTAAATATTATTAAATGATAAAATTTATATTTAGTATTTGTTTTCCAATGTTGAAATCTGTTTTTCTTAAAAATATATTAGACACGTAATATTATATATTTATATTTTTTTCCAATATATTACAATGATTAATTTTCATCTTCGTCACGTTTTAAAAAATTGAAATGAAAATTATATTTTAGATTGTTAATAAAATATTACATTTAATAATGACAAATGATCTAATTTATCTAATAAAATTATACTATCTAGATTAGTGTTTTCCAAACTGTGGTCCGCAGACTTCTAGTGATCCGCTGTCTGCACTTATACCGGAAGGGGTCCGCGAAAGTAAATCAAAAATACACAAAGTACCTATCTATATAAAAACGAAAATACTGATGTAATATTCGTATTATATAGGAAATACTGTTGTTAATAAATACATTATCGAAATAGTTATCGTTGAAAAGCAATTAAAAAATAATCAAAAAATATGTGCATTTAGTTCAGAAAATAAAGCAATCAATAATGTAGTATTATTAATTTATTATTTATTGTTTTTAATTTTTATTTTTATTAAGGAGTCCGCGATTACTTTTATTATCTCTAAGGGGTTCGACAGAGAAAAAGTTTGGGAAACGCTGATCTAGATAAAAATTATTTTAGATTCTGAGCGAAGCGAAGAATGTATTGGTTTTACAATGATGTGTGTCTTTTTTTTTTAAGTATGAAGAGACTTTTACTACCCGAAATAATGCTCCAATTATCACGAATAGCATATGTTTCCGGTAGGAAAGTGGATGTAATTGGTACTTTATTTAGGTCATTTTCGATTTTCTCACAATTGACCCTAAGCGGTAGAAAAAACGACCAAAAAATGACGAAAAACGGCATTTTTCAAATTTCGACGAATTCGATTTCTATATTTTACGATAACTCGGACAATTTTGAAATTAGAGACTTGAAAATGTATTGGGGAGTTCACATAGGTACTATGTATATGTGATAAAATTTTGGAACCGTTACGTTTATTTTTCTACAAAATATAGGAATTTGAATATTTCGTAAAATCTCGTTTTTTTGTATATAATATTTGATAAAATTAGCAATTTTTGGTATTAAGGTCTGAAAATTTTACTGAAGTGTAGGTATTTATATAATATTACTTAACATTAATTCAAAATATTAGAAAATCCCTAGTCTCAATTTTTTTTATAGCCGTTTAAAGTTGATATTTTTAGTTTAAACGAAATTATTATGAAAAAAATGACGAAAATACGGCATTCACAAAAACTTGGCTCTATGGGAGAAGCGTGTGGTGTAGTCGGCGTAACATTCCCAAACGCTACCTTGGTGTTAAGCACCGTAGCCAGGCATCAACAGCGGATGGGTGACTGCCGTTTTGTTTTTTTTTCTTTTTATGTCTGAATCATCATATCAAAATATTAGAAAAATCCATGATCTCAATTTTTTTTTATAGCTGTTTGAAGTTGATAATAATTTTAGTCTTTCGTTTTTTTGTCTGAAGACACTTGTACTACCCGAAATAATGGTCCAATTTTCCCGAATAGTATATGTTTTCGGTTGGAAAGTGGATTTTCTTGGTACTTTATTTAGGTCATTTTTCCAATTTCTCAAAATTGACCCGACACGTTAGGAAAAACGACGAAAAAATGGCAATATATTAATCAATACCTACATTATCTGAATGAACTTCGTTCAGAATCGTTTTTTCGAATGCAATGGTTTAACATTGCATTCAAATTCTAATTAAAATTTAATACTATGATTGTCACACCTGCAGTATCTCATGCGGCAGGAGTATCAGCTCTTTTTAGATCTTGTTCTATTTTCATTTTTAAATAATTTATTACGTCTATGCCTTCCTTGTTCTTATTACTTTCATATATTTACTTAAATATTTTAATGTTAGTATTCGTTTGTTTAGTATAATTATATTTCAATGTTATCTATTGTATCTATTGAACTATGCTATTTAAACTAACATACCCCTTTTAACGGTTGGCGATAATACTAAATAGTAATATTCCTTTGAGCAACAATACTAAGAAGTAAGAAGTAAGGTTATTATTAATTTACAATATTAATAAATTGTAACTATTTAATTTATTAATATTGTACCTAACAGTAAGGTCATATATATATATTATATATTGCAATAATTGTATAATTTACATAAATTAAATAGTAATTAGTATGATATATATTGTAAATTAATAATTAACAATTATGGTCCTAACTCAATAGACTTATCTTTTATATATTTTAGGTATATATATTATTTATTTTTATTATTAATTATTTTCCCCATTCCCCGATAAATTTGATTCGTTAATTGATTGTCTTAAAATTGTATTAAATTATTTGTAGTTTATTCGCATTCAAAATGTTTATTTATTTTATATGATATTGATAAAATTATGAATTATTTAATTAATTTAATATAAGGATAGGTACTATTTATACATTTTATACCAATAATAATTAATTATTATTTTACTATTTAGAATTTTTATTAAAATATCAGTACCTATAAAATGTAATAATTTAAATTGTATTACATTAAATAATATACAAAAAAAATATGCCTATTTTCTTTCCGATATTTAATTAGTAATGCAATATATTAAGATCTATTATTATATTATTTTTATTTATATAATATATGGTATATATATTGTGAATTAAAAATATTGACTATAATAGATTACCTTCTATATGAATGTTTACAAAAATAATTTTATAAATAATTTAATTTATGATTAACACAGTCATATTCAAATGAATAGTTTTTGTAAATTAGAGTTGTTAAAATAAATGTGAAAATTTAGTACATAATTAAATATTTTCATAATATTCCCATTTATATTGGCGTTAATGAATTATTATCTAAGTACCTACATGTATAATTATTCGATATTAGGTATTATTTTCATAAAAAGAAAAAAATAAATATTATGGATTATTAGGAAAGAAACCATATTATAAATATCCTATAAAATATTGTCTTTATAATATATTGTATATGACGAAGTCTGTGTAAGCACGTGATAAGAAAATGATGTTAGAACAAGTCGAAATACTTGAGACTCGATAATACCATGTAATAATAATAATAATAATAATAATAATAATAATAATAATAATAATA
>JAIUCT010000001.1:7443500-7457771 GCA_021307375.1 Tetraneura akinire | reverse complement strand
AATAATAATAATAATAATAATAATAATAATAATAATAATAATAATAAATAATTAATGTAATACAATGTATTATATTATTATATATTGTAATCCGCCGACGACGCGTAGTAGTGGGAGGAAGGGGTGAAAACGAAAAAAAAACCGATGTGCAATCCCTTTTATATATATAATACTATTACATAACAATAAACGCGTTTCGCGCGATGAAAATCCTTTGAGTTTTGACCTTATATCGTATATACAATATTATAAGTACCTTCGACTCGCGTACGCGCACCATCATAATATATATTATATTATATATTCCTAGTTGAATTTTAATCGATTTTTCATTGTTTTATCGTGTGACTTAAGTTCGGATCACATAATTTTCATGTTTTTTTCCTCTTTTAATTAGAGACACTACACGGAGTCCGCTCCCCTACAGTACCAATTATCGTATATTTTATTATATTATTATTATATTATACAGTGTGTGATCGAAATGTTACTCTATACGGAAACGACGTTATTATATAATATTATATACGCGCGAAATTTTATAATTACAGCATTGTATTTGTAACACATATTATTATACTCGGAATATGTTGCAGGGTGTAATCAGATTTGAGGACGGTTCGGTGGCCATGATACAATCTGTTTACGACACGTATGAGTTTCAAGAGTTATTCGAAAATCTGTCGGAGGTACCGCCGGGCAGCAGAATCATTCTTATTGGTCAGTATATAATATATTAATTTGTGAAAATGATTATTTATGGCGGTTGCCGACATTTACGTTTATTTTAATTTTAACTATAGTATTTATTTTGATTGATTTAAATATGTATCTAATAATGAAATATTTTTAAAAAATGTATTCATCTGGTAATCGTGAAATTTTAAAAGTTAAGGCAAAAGTTTAATAATTTCAATATGCGTTTACTGCAGGTTATCAGTCAAAACATTTTAAATTTTTAATCTAAACTACGTGAATGCATTATGGAAGTTCAATATGAAATAAATATTATGTATACCACCTAATGAATACACTATAGTATATAGCAATAAACAAATTAATTAAAGAGTAATTAATTGTAATATTTACTCACAGTATATGGAACAAATTTTAACTTTAAATACATGTAATATACTCGTATATATTTCAGTTGTGATAATAAGTAAATTTACTTTAATTTTAAATTATTTACGTAGTGTTGTAGTATTTGTAGTTACACATGTATAATAAATTCTAAATTACCAAACAATCTTTTATCAATATGACAAATTAATTGAAAAATAATTTAAGTATTGAGTATGTATTTCGTACAATGTTTATTATAAGTAATCCAATTGTACATTTTGGCTGTAGAGTTTTATATTATAAAATTTAAGCCTAAGCATTTTGATTATCCCTTTGAAATTCTTTTAGATTCCATATATGTAATATTTATCTATTATTAAAAATATTCATTAGATTATACTATAATACTTGTATATTAAAAGTATTATATATAAAAGTGTTATATTATAAATATTCAAAATTAAATTTTACTACTTTTTTTTCAGGCACATTCTTGGATAAAACAAATTTAATTTGTCTACTGAATAAATGTATGGACCATGATGAATATACATGATTCCTTCGTGGATTTTGAATCAAAATAAAATCTGATATATATCTACGTACTATTATATTAATGTACAATTTTGCGAAATAGTATTAAATATATTTTTGATAGTTACATTATGTAATATTGTAATATTAAATTTAATTAATACAAATTAAAATATTTATATAATTATTAATTATATGTTGTAATTAGGGCTGGGCGCTTATAACAAATAATCGTTTGAAAAGAATCGTATAATCGATTATTCGAAACATATTTACATTTTTAAAATGAACAGTTAATTGAATAATTGTTTTTAATCGAATAATTGTCTTTTAATCGAGTAATATTGTTAGTTATCAAATAATTGACAATAATCTGATTAATGGTTTTATATAAACATATTATTTATAGTATATAAAATGTATTTCAAATATCCCATAACACGGTATTTTTCACGGAAACTAAAATTTTGACGAAACTTATTTCAATATTTTACTATAACATAGGAAATATTAAACGTAGAGACTTAAATAATTTATTGGGTATTCACGTATGTATACGTGATAACATTTTGGAACTCTTACGTAGATATTGAAATTTAAATGAGTGCATTTTAATAAATATGTAAAAATTTGAATCAATTATTTACTCGTATAGTCAATAACTATTAACTATATTATCTGACATAACTTCGCTCAGAATCATTTTTTCGAATACGAATTATCATTGCATATTGCATACGTAGTTTATATAATCAATATTCATAGTTTTTATAAATGTGTTAAAAGGGTCCATATTGGTAGTTCAGAGAATTAATATAGGTATTTAACATACCCTCTTCTGCTGAGTTAGATAGCTGATTAAAATATTTATATGGATTTTTCTTATATTATATTTCAATATTTTACAATAATGTGAAATCAAATTGACAAAAAATTTTGAAAATTTCATTGAAGCTCATTTTACTTAACTCATTTCCAATTAATTGTGAAAATATCATTTACGATTTTTTTTTTTTTTTTTTTGTAGCTGTTTAAAGTATAAAAAGCAAGGGAAGCAGGGAACTGATATATGTGTGGAAGGAATGCAGGTGTAAAGTGATAGTGTTAATTTTGATTAAAATTTTAATACAATGATAAATCATTGCATTTGAAAAACGATTATGAGCGAAGTACTGTCATATTTGCGTATTTAGTTGAATAATTTAGGGGTTTAATCTTTATGGGTTTATTGAACGTATTATAAATATAATAATTTGAATAATACATAATATAAAATGTAATATGATTTATCATTGTATACAAATTTTAATCAAAATTCAACACTATCCTCTATTTTCACCTGTATCCCTTCCCTTTGCTTTTATATTTATAACATTAATATTTATATATTTATAAAAAAAAAAAAATAATACTACAAATGTTTAAAGGGCCAACCCCCAACCTTATGTTTCATGACGACAACTATATTAAATCATGTGGTAAAACGTATTTTGGTCAGTAAAAGCTAACAACCTCTACTATAATCGGTGATTCATCGGAAACCAAGTTTAAAGCAATGAAAATCCATCGAAACGAGAATATTGTAATCCAACGCGCTTTATACAGAGTGATCGGAATGTTACAAAAATAATCGTATTTTTACAACGAAAACGTATTAACTTAATTTTTTCAAGTTTAATTCAACAACTCAGAAAGAACTGATATATACAGGTATGTGTATGCTGTATATAATGAACTATTGCCGTTTTTATTAATTGAAATTTTGTTCACCGTGTATAGGTGGGTACGTATTTTCACTATGTAACTCTACGTTCCGTTTTTTAAATGTTCCGTCTTTTAAATGTTGATGTTGTCGCCTTCCGGCCATAGTGCGATTTTAATTATCCGAATTTTGGCGGTGAACCGCGATTCGTGTGCATACAGCCGCGATACTACGGTGAAATAAAACGTTTTTCCAAATAATCTACTGCTGACTTTATGTTTAAACATTTCTGCACCGTTGAACAAAACCCGATTTTCTGACTGTTTTGTGAAGTATTTCGCGTCATAAACCAAGTTCTATAAAATTTAATCCTACAATTTTATAGCATTGAAACTAAGCGCATTTATTATAATGCGTCATAAAAACATTTATAAGATAAAAAATTGTTTGTCGTTCAAAAATTCATAAACTCTATTCCGGGTCATTATATTATAATTCTCATTAATAAAATTTAACAATCCCCTGCAGTGTATTTTAAGTAAAATAATTAATTAATTCTAACCGTTTCAAAGGTTGTGCGTAATTCACCTTTCTTGTTTAGTTACATAATATTATATTATCAATTGAGTACTATATACCTACACATTTGTACGATTCATCTGACGCGTAATATATTATTTTCATGTATAATTAAAAAAAAAAAATCATCTTTCAGTTAATAGTCATATGCTGGTACATATAAATGTAGGCATTATAATATTATACGTACGTTTAAACAAAATAAATTTTTTAATCTTTGTCGAATTCTGTTGGCTGTATTTAATCAATTTCAATATTTTAAAATTATTAAATACTTATGTAGGCATATAGGTATTATATTATTTAATGCAGGTATTTGTAGTTTGAATCATAACATTGCGCATGACCAATTTATATTACGTCTAGTTGAAAAATAATAATTGCATTCGTATTAGGCGAAAAGAGTTGATAATAGTGACAGTTGTTTGCAGACTTTTTGAAGTGGCTTCGGATCGATATATTTTTCCTAGTACGCGAAAAATTCTGAGCAACTCTTAATTATGTAGGCCCGAAAACCACTCGACCAACTGTTATCCGTAAAGACTTCATTTCCTATTTTTTTTTCAAACGCAAATACTCTGTGTATAGCTTTAATCAAATCATAACCGTTTGCAATCGATCCCAATATATATATATATACGTTGAGGACTCTAGGGGATATTTATAATATGATATCATTATCGTAAAAAAATAATAAAATATATTGTAAAAAAACAATTATTTCATGCGCCAATCGACGAGAGACTATGAAATGTGAATTATCTTGAAGAGTTCAAGCGGGCGTTCATAATATTATAACTATATTATAATATTATGAATATACACGCGGTGCATATGCCGCATATATTGCGGTTAACGTGGTATATGTGCGAGTTAAACGTGGTTATACTGTTATAATTATATACGATATACGTTTTCGAAATTAAATTAATTAATTCATGGTCAACGTGTATACTAATACTTTAAATTTAATAATCGTCATTATACTCGTAATATAATTTACAATAATATTATAATTTCGCATTGTATAGGAAACGACAGCACACAATTTTAATCACGGCTCTATATATACTATCCGTATATAGGAGAAAAAATAATATTAATAATAATAATAATAATGAAAAGATATATTATTAAATAGTAAGCTTTATATTATATTTAAATAAACCATAAAAGCGAATAAAGGGTCGGAGACGATCCCCGATGTAGACGAGTGGTGTCACGTATAATATAAATTATAATTAGGCGGGTACAATGGTACACGTGACAAAGTTACAAATATAATATACACTTTTTCAGAGGAACAAAAAGTAAAATTGACTAAATCGCAAGATCGGCATTACGAACTAGCCATAATACTACTTAACTTCATTATGTAACGAATTATGGAAAAATCTTTGAATTCATTTGTAATAACACTAATAACTAATACACGTTCAATATTGATGATGAATGACTCGTCGTTATGCTATATTATAATGTTATGTCTTCCCCAATATAGGCAAAGATTGTTCTTCGGCCATTTAAATAGAAGCATAAAATGTTTTGTTATCTGCGTATAAACAAAACATTTTTCACAATTTTTTTTTACTTAAACCCTTTATCACACGCACCGACGAATTTATTATTATAATATACTCAATATACTCTTGTACATGTTTATAATAACATATCGGCTAACACGTGTGCCGGTAGACATGTTTGCAACTATTTTGACACGGACTATTTTTGCTAAGTTTTATACATATTCAACGCGGTCGGTATAACAACGATTACATTTCGCGGTGCCAACGTTTGGAGAAGAAACAGCAGCAGACGAAAAATATGTTCCATTGGAAATAATAATAATAATAATAATAATATGTTCTATCGGGTAAACTATTGTAGCAAAAACCGCGTACGCGATAACGACGACGACGATAATAAAAATAATAAAGTCCGAGAGAATACTTCTTGTAATATACGTGTGCGTGTCGTATCGCGGCTGGCACATCAAACGAATATATATATTGTAATTATTATTATTATTATTATTATTACTATTATTATTATTATTATTATTATCAAATCGTGCAGTACGAATGTATACACACATAATATTCACACTCACACATATTATACGGCCTTGGGTCTTTGATATCGATATAAACATTCACGGGAAGCAATAAAACTCCGATGTTTTCGTTTTTGACGGAAAACGTAAACACGACGCCGATAATGAGATTTTTTTCTCGTATCCATCAAAGGGTTTCGGCCGCGGCTACCGACGTCTTAATGCGTGCTTATGTATATTATACATACGCGTAATGTGCGCGCACATCCTTACGCGCATAAATAATACACGCGTTCGATAACATTATACACACAAACAATAACGATGATTTACACTCACGTATATTATAGGGTATATATTATAATATATACGTTGTGTGTACAGGGTGCTCGAGTCGACGGTATATCATTTTATAACCGCGTATTTCCGAAATACCTACGTTTTTAAATGATTCGTACAAGGCCGCCGAGAGGCATTTTGGATTCCGAGACAATTTTTTCCTGATATTACAAGTGTCCAAATAAAAATATGCATCGTTGAGTCTTGAGTAGTATAAGTATAGTGGTATATTGGTATTTGAATCATAATATAGGTGCTTTATTTCTTCATCGTAAACATAATATTTTTCGGACGCCAACCTTCCCTAACTATACGGTCCTGCAGTGTATCGGAGTTTTTTTTTTAAACGTTCTATTTTGATTTTTGAATCGAATATCCAAAGACGAAAATATTATATTTTCACAGTTCAGTATCACGTAAAATATATCATAATAATATTGTATTATAGTGTCCGT
Organism: Tetraneura akinire; assembly: GCA_021307375.1. Taxonomy (NCBI): domain Eukaryota; kingdom Metazoa; phylum Arthropoda; class Insecta; order Hemiptera; family Aphididae; genus Tetraneura; species Tetraneura akinire. Next base: position 7,451,044 of record JAIUCT010000001.1, on the reverse strand, counting down.
TATAGCAATATATTGATTATTATTGATTGTTTTAAATATGTTTCGAATTTTCGATTATTACTATCGCAATTTCGCAAACTGGGTTTAATTATTTGAGAAACATTTTTATAAGTATAGATACTCATAGACTCATACTTGTTATGCTTTAGGATTAAACTTCAAAATCGCATACGTATTAAATCAAAATCTCAAAATTACGATTTCGTTAATAATAAGAAATTTCGTTTATTAAATGATCAAAAAAAAATATTGAATATAATATAAAATACTATCCGTTTAAGTACGTTTTAAAATTTTATTAAAAACGCTGTAAGATTTGACGTAAAACGCTTGTAATCAATTCCATTGTCGACGTTCTTCAGAAATGCGTTTTACACGAACCGTTGCTCTTAATTTTTTATCGAACGTAATTCCATGAAAATTCGAAAGCCCGAGTCTCGGGATTCGCTCTGTACACGACATTAATATGTTTATTTATGCGATGCTAATATAACGCGTTGTATACGTCGCGGCTCTTCAGCGCGCGCGGTCCAAAAACAACATTGTTAAATAACGCGGGGCCCCACACACGCGTGTACTATTATTATTTATTATTATTATTATTATTTTCATTATTATTATTATTATTATTATTATTATTATTATTATTATTATTATTTTCATTATTATTATTATTATTATTATTATTATACCGCCGTTTGTACATACCGTACGATACGAGACATATGGATTTTCTGGTCTCTCCGTCTCGGGATGTTTATGTTTTTAAGCCGTCCGAAAAAACAGATTGATACATATGGTGTAAACGATTTTAAACACGGATTCGTCGTGTGTACATCGCGTCTTTGTATACAGGATGATGGACATTTCGCGTCACAAAAACGGTCGTTACCGTCAACGTAAACATCTGCCTCCGAAACGTATTCGCGTCCGAGCACCCTGTATAATAGGCGTTTGCCCGCAACTATACATACGTCGCCGCTCGAACGCGCGCCTGATACAGTAATAATAAAATATAATATTTGTGGAGTTTACGTTCTAGTGGCGGACGATACAAAGAGGAATTTTTGTTTTCCATCCATGTTATTATAATATTACATATTATTGTTTACACACATACAATATTTTATTATATTGTAGTATCGAGTATGTATTAAGGTGTCGATCGTTTTAAGCCAGCAAACACTATTTGATAGCTCGTTTAAGCAGGTGTTTTTTTTTTTGTTACGTTATTATAATAAATTTTTGCACAGAGCAATTTTAACCCAGTTTCGGTGGGCATACCATGGTAGGTATATATAATATGTAAGTGATACCACGGTTTAAATTCTGAAAATTTGACTGAAAATTTTTGTAAGTCCGAAAAATCGTTTATATACAAATATCGTATTTGTACAATACTATATAAATAATACTCGTATAATATTAAATTATTCAATCGATAATATTACTTGCAGGGAGGAATTCGGAAATTCAGCCCCCGAGTCCTTATAAGTATAATTTATACAAATATATAAATAATATTACTTAAAGCTCTCAAATGTAATAAAAATGTATTACCAAATAAAAAATAAGACTACTTTTTTTACATTTCTAACCGGCGGTCAACCACTTTTTTTTATTATGATATATTTTACACAAAACCAAAATACGTTCAAAAATCGTGCTTGTTTTTTTAACGTACATAATTATTTTTCATATTGTATATATAGTATATACCTAATACGTTCACAAGATATGCTGTAATAATTCATACAAACGTTAAAGTTAGTTATTTATATGTGAATAATGTGTATACGAAACGATAGAAGACCAGCAAGTTACACGAAAAACAGAGTGAGAAATTTATGAATATTATAAAACGGACAACTTCCGATATATTTCGTATACATGCAAATGACTATAATATTATTATAAATTCTGCGAAAGTGTTAAATAAGAGTATATAATATATTATATTCACTTTTACTTGCAGTGGGCTTCTTTATATTATACAAATACGTACACACGTAAGTTCCGGTTAAGTACCGGAAAACATGGTAATTTTCCTCGGCGTATCGCGCGTATACACTTTATATATAGGTAGGTATAAAATGTGCGGTTATAATACGTATAATATTCGTATAGTTTTCGTTTTTTGCCAACTTTCCCCGACGTCTCCCGTCGCGATACGACCGCCAGTCCCTGCAGTTGCGCCGAACGCAAGTTTTTACGCGAACAATCACTTAACTCTCATTCCCTCGCGCTTCTTCTCTTGCCGTTTCTTTTTCACCTCGTCCCCGCCGCCGCCGTGTTGTAAGTACACCTATTCACACGAACAACTTTTCGCAAAAACCTCGGGCCTAATGGTGGTAAACCGTTCGCTTCATAAATATAATATTATCATCTCGATTTTGCATAATAATATTATAATACGCAGACAAATATAATATAGTATAAAACAATATATATATTTATATAATACGCCCCTCGAACGACTACGATCAAATTAAAAAAGTAATCGTGGAAATAACGATGATCATTTCGACCGTCTCCGCGAATATTTTTCCCCCTTGATAATATAATAATATATACCTATATAATATATATACTAATCGAATAATATTGTTCGACCCCCGCGGTGATCGTTATAATGAATATTACGCGTTTTGTCACCGCTGAAAATAAATATATTCTTCAAGATTAACAGAATTATACAGAGTATACGATATTATATTAAATACATGAATTCTAAGACTATTTATGTATTTTTCAACAATCAATATTTTTATAATCTGAGGAGGATTTTATAAGAACGGGTGTCCAAACCATTATTTATAATCTCGTTCTTCGCAAAATTACATTGCTACAATCGCATAATATGAACAATATTATTATTTATTTATTTATAATACCTAACAATGGGCGAAGCCCAATACAAATAATAATACAAATAGCTATATATCGTAAAGTGAAACAAAAGAAAATCAATTAAAATATACAAAACATTAGATTTAGTTGGTTACTTTATTTAAGTCATTTTTCAAATTTTTCAAAATTGACCATACGCCATATTTCGAAATTTATTATTTATAAAATCAATAATACGCTATATAGTTACGTTCTAACGTTAACACAGTGACACAGCGTACACGAAATTTGATATAATATTGTTTTGTTTGATATAAATAATAATATTGCTATATTTATATATTAAATACATCATATTATCATCGTGCAGATCTTATTATTACGTCTATAATATGATCAAAAGTTCATTTGCAAACGAATAAATATTGGAGGAAAATTCATATATTTGTCTATCGATAATATCGTATTTTATTTCTGACCAACCATAAAAATGACGTACACGTGTATATAAAAGTATAATAACAGCAGTGTAAGTATATATTATGTAATATACAAATGCACGTCAATTGACGTTTTATATTAGACATACTCGCCGAACATATTGGTATATTCTTCGAAAAAACACTAACTAATGTTATTTTCCGAATCCGACATTCTGAGTACCTCGCTCTTCAAATATATAATACGTATATACGCGGTCATGAACCGTAATATACCGGTCTGCATTGTAGACACTATAGGTCAATATTGGATGTCTAACAATTGTGACCGCGGTATAAAATATATATTAGGTATAATACCATATCGTATTTAGGTATATATTGAAAGTGCAAAACGAGATCCAATAAACGTAGAAAAGTTATCGTGCGCAGAGTCTACATCTCCTTATTCACTACGATTATATAATATGTATGTACAATGCAATATATTATAATATACGATTGCGCAGCGTACAATATATATATATATATATATCGTAATGTGATATAATATAAGTACAAGATTCTCAAATATATATATATGATATTTATTATATTATATAGTTTCATGCCTGTAGTCCAACGTGAAGTTTGTATACTCTTCGCAAACACTCGCTGTATGAGATTCGGATCTCATAAATATGAAAGAATATTTAATATTCCTATAGCCACTTTTTGTTGGACGCGATATAGCGTCGAGTGGCTCACTTGATCGCAAACTAGGGCAAAACATTAATAAGCAATATGCAAATTGTTAGTGTTTGGCTGGCACGAGGAAAAATGCAACACGAATCACTTTTCACAATATACAATGTCTTATGTATAGGTTATATATTATGTAGGTATATACCTATATATAGGAGGGAAAAATAATAATAATAACAATATAATATATTATCGTGTGGTTTATCGAAAGCCCTCGAACAAGATGAGATGTATAGATTGTATATTTTATAAACCTTTTCGTTTATATATCGTTTATCTTTTTATTATTAGTACCTTACAGTTCTTTACGCGCATATAATATGGACTACATAATGGAATATACCGAGCGTAATACACAAACGCGACCCCGATGGCGCCCGTAAAATCATCCCAAGAATACTTATTATATATTGTAATATATATATTGTAGTATTGTCATTAAACGATGAGAAAATCTGAATATTATTATTAAACAGAGTGATGTGTGTTTTTTTTTTTATCACGATCCATATTTTATATCTGTTGAAAAGTAAGTAATTGTTATGAAAAAAAAAAAAGAAACGTTTGAAAATATTATTAAACATCATATATTTTGTTTTATATCATAGTATCATACCTATACTTTTAGATTTTGAACGAGACAAAAAATATACTTTGGTTTTACAAATTTATTATGGGTACACAATATCTTCTGTATATTATTTTTCATTTTCTTCGACTTGTCTGCCGACTGTTCGGGGTGGTCGAAATAGTATTAGATTTATATATATAATATGTCATCTTGTCATTAATTACGTTGAATTCTCACGAAGATAAAGTAAAAATATGTAGTTATATAGACCTCGCACGGATGTCTGTACTTCTGTAGACAAATATTGTAAACACGAAATATAAATTGTAGTTTACGTCACGTTTCACCGTTTGGGGATTATGAAAAATAATATTGGTCGAGTCTCAAGTGACGACAATTCAATCAAAGCAGTACCTAACTTAAATTAAATCACTATGTGAATGAAAAAAAAAAATAATAGTAAATAAATATTACAATAATTATTATAATAATTTTTAAATTTGTAACCAGATCGATTATTATTATTATTATTAGATAGTATGAAATTTAAAACAAAAATATATCATGTCGAGTGATTTTCGATAGAATATTATACATAAGTAATTTGTAATTAATACATTTTATGATTATGAAAAATTGAAAAATAATAAATTATATAATATTGTATTTGATTTTGGTGTATCATACACGTTTATAATGTATAATAATTATTTTTATATTTTAATCAAGCAGCCATTCGTGGAAGAATATGATGATATAAACAGTTTTATTATTAATACAAGGGTATTTTTTGTGTCGTCCAGAAGGCTAACAAAAATTTAAACAACCGTAGTCAATATTTTTATGGATAACTTCTAATCTTATGAGAACAACATTGTCCTAAGTTAATATAGATATCTATTAACTCGATCATTGCGATATTGTTCATATATATTATAATGAGGGCCGTAGCAACCTATTATTGCGATCGGGGCAAAACTTCAAAATGCGCCCTTTTTAACTTTAAATTTGATACAATACTAAACAAAAATTGTATAAACATATAATCGCTATAGTTATTTACAATTTTATTAAAATTAATATTTAATTAATTTAGAAATAAATGTAAAAAAAAAAGAACAGAATATATAATAATATTAAAGACATAAATACATTTAAATTGTAATTTTTCGTGCTTTTTGTCCAGCGAAATTTTCAAAAAGTTCATTAGTATCTATCGTATTTACTAACTTATGTTCAATTGATAAAATAGCCAAATCGGATATTCGATCTTGGTTCATTGTCGATCTCAAATAGTTTTTAATAAGCTTTAACTTGCTAAATGATCTTTCGACGTCCGCGTATTGTAAGTTATAATAATATCGCCTTATTTAATATATAAAATATATGTGTTTGTAAGTTTGTATGAAATTTTGAAAGTGAAAAGAAAATTTTATAAAGAACGAACGTTTTTTATAAGTAACATCATAATCCTTTTTATACCCGAATCTCGGGAGGTAACGCTCTACACAGGCACCTTTCGCCTCCCCTTGCTACCGCCCTGATTATAATGTCTCTCGTCCACTTATAAATTTATTATTTTAGACATTATATTTTTTTAATATATTATAATGTATTTTCTTCTCTCATTCTCGCGATTTATATAATACGAGTGCATACATTGTACGTGCCGAACAGCCGACTATAATGGTTTATTAAATAATAATTAATTTAAAATAAATATTGTTTTTATCCGTTCCATTTAATAATATCACACAATTAGTATAATTTAATTATATATAATGAGACCCTTTGCATATAGTTATTAATCGTTTTCTTTTACCACGGTGACAATTTGTGTGCGTGTTACAAATTAATTTGTAAATATTATTTTATTATCGTTCATATTTTAATATTATTATAAGGTATATAACGATATAATATTACAAAATGGCTGTCGTCGAATATAATATACGTCTCGCAAAACATTCACCACAATATTATTATTATTATATTATCATATATTATAAAAACACATATTATTATTATTATTTCAAATATTACGTTCGTGTGTACCATAATAATACACACACACACACACACACACGTTATAACAATATCCGGAAGGCTGCTGTGCACGTGTGTGCAGTTATTCGCGCACTGCGGCGGCGGCAAAACGTAAACGCGGTATAATGTGTATAATATAATAATAATATATATACGCACAACATTACTACTATACATATTACTATATAATATTATACGACGGGACGGTTATAACCAGCGAGCGCGTATACCATAACCGTGGGTTATAATATAGACATTTTTAAGGACTATAACCAGTTTTACGGTTCGGTGAAAAATCACGAACAGAAACCTCCTACCCGGACGGGGCTTCCTGTCGGCTCTTTGAAACGTGTCGTAGCCGCCGATCGCGCCGACAGACTGTGTGGAGCCCGCGCGAAACGGCCGTGTGCGGTCCGGTCTTCGCCAGCGGGGTCCTCCTCGCCGCGGGGTTATAATATTATAGTGTACAATATTACACTCGCTATTATTTTATAACCTATAATAATATGTTATTATTATTATTGTATACACTATTATACGTATATTTTTTTACAGTACAGCGCGCATATAAATATAATAATAATAATATAAAATATTTACAACAATAAAATAAATAATGGCCCCGTCCGTATATATTATTATATTAATAATATTATTATATTGTCCGTTTTATATATTATATTTTGTGGCGAAAATAATATTATAATAATAATAATAATAATAATAATAATAATAATACACTCGCACCGTATAACCCATTTTTATCGCGCTCGTTTTCGGAATGTCGCGCGGTTTTGTCAAATTTAACAATAATTCAGCCAATAACCCGACGAATAATAATAATAATAATAATAATAATAATAATAATAATAATAATAATAATAATAATAATA
>JAIUCT010000001.1:7416991-7442790 GCA_021307375.1 Tetraneura akinire | reverse complement strand
TTATTATTATTATTATTATTATTATTATTATTATTATTATTATTATTCTTCGTCATCAATGGCAGCTTATAGTATAATATAATATTTATAATATGCGTTTATAATCATGGACCACGGTATATATTATAACCAATAACCATTATTATATGTGCGTATATATTTATATATATTATTATTATATACTGCAGGTTATCTGCAGAACGCGTCCGTTTACCTAGGTATATAATTTTAGTATACCTACATACATATAACATAATATATATTATTATTTCGTGATTCCTTTTATAGACCGTTAACAATACCTCGTATTATACCAATATTTACCATATCATTATTATAGACCCATTATTATAATATTTATTATATACGTACAGGTACATAATAAATATATATATACGTAAACAATCGCTAAACGTAGACACCAACACGTATTATAATTTATAATATATTAATATATGATAAAATTATCATTTCTGTTATGTATATTATAATATACAGTGCTTGATTTGGGAGGGGGGGGGTACGCGGGGGGACGGAGTACCTCTTCTATTTTTTTATTTTTTTGAGCGTACCCCTACTAATTATTAAATCCCCTATGATATTAAATGTACTTGCATAATAGGGGGACGCTAATTTTTTAGAAAGTCTGATAGTCCCCCTTCTTTTTCTTCTTCAAATCAAACACTGATAATATATACCTACCTAGTTAAGAATCAAGTTAATATACAAACATATCAAATAGTATAAAGATAAACCGACTAATGATTTGCGGAGGAAAAAGGCGGAAAATTATTTTATAATTATTAGGTACCTATACTTATTTTGAAAAATTCAAAAAAAATAATAATATACCTATAATATTATATAAAATTATATAAAAAAAAAATACACAACATTGTAAAACTAATAAATTCTTCGCTTTGTTCAGAATTTAAAATGATAATTAAAAAACAAATTGACAAAAATAATATTTAAAAAAAGTGCAAAAAATATGTCATCTATCGGGTATTGAACCCGTTAAGCTTTCATTTACCTGTGGAATAAAATCGATTAATTTTTCTTTTAACAGCCTATATACTCATTATTTAGTAAACGTTTATTGATGACAAACTGTAAAAAAAAATATGGTGCTCTAATCTAACTCTCTAGTGACACTAATCTCCTTTTACTGCAATTGGCTTCGAAGGATTTCGCGTCGGTGAGTTAATTAAGAGGAAATATATTTTTTCCAACTACGCCATCGGACGTACAAATGTATTGCACGATTTTTCTTCTATTTAAATACGAAATTTGTTTGTTTCCGTAGTGATGAATATGAAAATAGTATTACATTTTAGGAATGAAAAATAAGAATAAATTATAGCATACGTACAATTGTACAAAACACAATATTATTTTAAATAAATCAAATCAATTTGTATGTAGGTATGTATAAAAAAAGTTTTAGATTTGAGACTAAATAAAATATTATTGTTTAGTAATGTTTAAATTTTGTAGAAAAATAAATTTAAAGGTTCCAAAATTTAATCGCGTATGTATAGTAGTTTATAGTACCCACTACCTATTTGTATACCCAATACAATTTTCAAATCTCTAAGTACAATATTGCCTGAGTTAACTATTGAAAATTGATTTCATCAAAATTTCAGTTTTCGTGAAAAATGCCATATTTTCGATATTTTTTGGTAATTTTTCCTATCGCATCATAGACTCATTTTTTAGAAATTTTAAGAATAGCTTAAATAAAGATATAAAAAAAGACACACATCATTGTAAAACCGATACACTTTCGTTTCGCTCAAAATCTAAAATTTGGTGAAAGTTTTTCAGTGTTTTTTGTGAAAAATCTTAGATTTCGTATTTGGTATGCTGAAATTTAGGTGGTGGGTAGGTCTTAGAAATGTTTATTGTTACATTTTTCATGATGTAGAGTTTGTGCGCCACTGTTAATAATTATAATATTATAAAATAACACACTTTGCAGAATCATATATCTAAATGTGTAATTTTTAATCATTTTACGTCTAGTTCAATAGGTATTACAATATATAATGGAAATGAAAAATTATATTAAACATTAATTTTGATAATGAAAATAATATGATTTGTAAAGAAACAAGCTACAAATTGATAACGTATAGGTACTATATATTTCATATTTATATATAAATATGTTTTTACTCTGTTACGAATGAAGTCTTCAAAGAACACGACGTATTAATGGTACATATCGCAGTATGTTAATAAGTTTTAAATTCGAATTAATACAATTTATCGTGTAGGAACTAGGAATATAGTATTATCTCGTGCTGGCGGTATTCGTTTTAACATTAATTAATTAATTATTATTTTATTTGTTGGACTTAATTGGGGAAAAAGTAGTAGAGGGACTATATCGGATATTCCCCAACATTATTTTGTGTGTAATTATGTATGAGGGATTTAATAATTAGTAGGGATATACGCTTAAGAGGAATAAAAAAATATTAATGGAGCAGATGACTCTCTGTGTCCTACCAGCACTGCGTTCTGCGTATATACAAAATATATACACTGTAAAAATCAAATATTTTAATTATTTTACAGGCCACCGTGTTAACATAATCATGTAGTCTGCATAATATTGTAGTATAATATATTACAGTATAATGATGTTATAATGTCGAATTCGCACCGACAGCAGCGATACGCGTTTTATTATTATTATATTCTATTATAACATAATACGAATGTTTATACCGTCGAATTTCTCGACCACAAAGCGGACCGCAAACACAGATGTTTATATTTTCTTTGGGATTTTTCCCGGGCGAATAAATATTTGGACAGCTATGGATACGCGTTTTTGGTGTTGATGCGGCGTGTGTGTATATTATGAAAGAAGGACGTAGGTAAAGAGGAGTGAGAGAGAAAGAAAGGGGGAGACACACACACATGGAAATCAGGATAGAGAAAACGGCAAAAGGTATACGCATATATGGATCGGTATAATAATAATAATAATAATAATAATAATAATAATAATAATAATAATAATAATAATAATAATAATAATAATAATAATAATAATAATAATAATAATAATAATATATATATAATATTATAGTGGCGGCGGACAATGAACACGGCTTTCGGTGAATGGCCAGGTTTATCCGATCCAGGGCACACGGGATACGGATATAATAGGTCGGCGGCGGCGGCAGGACAGAGGGAGAGGAGTTAATAATAATAATATACAGTCGCTGAGTAGACACACATAATAATAATAATAAAAAAAAAAAAAAGAAACGACATAATATGAGCTAATATAATATGATGTTTATAGCACACACATCGCACAGGTAAATGTTGTTGTGAAAAAAAATAATATATAGAATAAGCGTTTGATTGATGTGCGTGTATAAATGAAAACGGTTTGGGGTCCGACGGAAAGAAAGAAAAAAATATATATAGATAGAGATAGAGACAGAGAGAGATCCCTTTATTACCACCCGAGCACGGTCGTTACAGATTGGCCGCAATCACCTGGAAACTAATACTTCCTCTTCTTTTGCTCTCTTGCTCTCACCCTATTTCTGCTGCAGTACCGCGGTATACGCGTATATATACCGTGTGCCATATATATAATAATATCATTTAGCCAATGTGCCAGAATCTTCTAGTATTTAAGCGTCTCATTTATCGTTGAAAACCGACGAATATACGGAAAAAAACGTATGATGAGTACACGAAAATTACGCAGAAAAAGAGTTGCGTTCTGTGGTAATCGCATCACTAATAAAATTTCGTTGATTAATCACGTACAATATACGGGAAATTTCAATCTAATTTCAAGTGAATTTTCACAAAGAAAAAGTTAAAGATTCAAAATATTAGAGAAGTCAATTTAATGTGATTTTAAACCGATTCAATTCCCTGTTTGCAGTTCTAAAAATATGGCGAGGAGAACATCCGAATGAATCAGAATAATACATTTTATTATATTATACAATAAAAACATAATTTTATATTATACAATAAAGTCGATAACATAATAATTGTTTCTTCCATTCTCTTTGAATACGCTTTAAAATATTATGTATAGATTGATTACTCGTAAAAATAAAATACGTTTTTTGACAGTTACGAGATGTTTTATTTCAAATCTAATTCAATGTCATTTAAGCATAAAGATTGTCGATTTTACCACGCAAGTAATGAAATTTGTATAAAATTATTAATTTATTATTTTGCAAAACTAAAAAACTTTACAAATTTTTGTGGGTTAGACCTTAGACTTCGTGGTCTGGTTTATTTATTATAGTAAATATTTTTACTATATTTTTTATTTTAAAAAAAAGACATCATATTAGTACCTATTTATATATTTAGATTATTTTACTAAATCATAAATTTGACTATATTTGTTTAAATAAATTGGAAGCGTATAAATAAATTAATCTTGTAAAATAAAAAATATTATTATACAGAATTGGTATTTTGTATATTAATGTCCCGATGTAGGTATATTATTATTGCAATCGCGACACATATTCATTATTATTGCACAACGGATGTTTTTTTGTATATGATATCCGGTTTCTTTGGGTTTTTCGAACCAATCGCAACGAATTGAGCAGAGGGGACATCGAATTATAATATTGCGCTTTATTAGTTCCGGGCCCTTAAACATGCCGCATCATTGTTACACGGCGTCCTCCCTCGAAAAGACTTTCCGATCAATTTTCCGGAGAGAGAAAGACATTAAAACGTTTTCGCCCCTCTCTAAATTAAACACCGTGTGATATATCCTTCTTTGACAAGGAGTCCACTTATACACTGAGGGTGCAAACGATTTTACGCCGTTTCGCACTGTAGACGAAAGAAACACCGAAATAATAATGTATTACCCTCGTACACAATTGATAAGGACGAACCGATACAGCAATCAACACACCCCGATTTGTAAACAGTTGAACAGTTAAATTATTGTATCACGGCGTATACGATTAGTTGCAGTGGTATCGATAAAACGAAATATAAATTATACTGATTGATTAATTATCAAATAATAATTACATTATGGTAGAATTTTAAGTATCAAAAAATTACTGATTATACCTACCTATAATTTAAATTATTTCGATATTTAACTTTAATTCAGAAATACGTGTTATATAATATAGTGAAATAGAAATCATATAGACGAAAAAGATATTAGCACATGTGAAATCAAGAAGTATTTTGGATTACTTTGGAAAATATAGTGACTTTAAAAAAGATGTTAATCTCATTAATTACAGACGAATAAAGTTTAGAGAAACGCGTTGCATTTTTATTTTAATGCTTTAATAATGGAACGAACGTTGATCATTAGCTCAAAATTAAAATGTTAAATTTTGTAATATAGCAATGAGATTGCAATTTTGCAACAAATCAATAAATAAATAAAAATAAAATAATTATTATATTAAATAAAAATATACTCGCATTACTCGTATAATTAAAGATGATTAATATCAATAAACGTGTGTGAACACAGAGAAAATACAACACAAATGAAGTCAATTTTGTAAAATGTAATATAAGTGATAGTTTCGATATTCGCTGATATCCGGATGAATAAATTAAGATATGGCTCGGGTATGTTTTAATGAGAAAAACATGCAGAGACGTATTAAAGGGAAAAGTTGAATGTGATATACGAATACAGTATGTGTAACTTTGAAGTGAAGAAAATACGGAAGATGAAGTATAGACGTTTAGTGAAAGTTAAAGCTGAAATTCGGTGAAAAATTCGAAAAAGAGGAAATCATCGCGTGGCATTCGGCATAAAAGTTGAATATTATGCGCACGAATAAGATGAGAAAATCGTCTTGGAACGAATGAAGTTCATTTTTTACACACGCCTAACGAGTTTCTTTTATATTATATTATATATAATTATATAATGTACACGACACTGAGCCGTATATCACGTTTTAACGAATCCCAATTAAAGTCGACAGATTTGTTTGTAAACGTATGTATAGTGTGCGGAGCACGTGGTAAAATCTAAATAATAACGCTTAGGTGAAAAAAAAAAAACTCTTTATATGGTACATAATATACCTATATATATAACTGCAAAAAGAAGCTCACGACAAAATGCGGTCGGATAAAAAGAAGACGAAGGACAGGGGAAAAAAAAAACAAAACAACGCACCTAAATATCCAGAACAAATTTGTCAGCAATATAACGCGCCATATCGGGTGGATTTTTCGGATATATAGAGGGGAAAAAACTCACTACTATCCACCCGCCCATCACGCATAACATAACATAATATAATATTATTATGTTGTACACGATATTCGTATATATTATACGGGCGACACGCAGTCTGGAACCCAAATACACGTGTTTGTCTTTATAAACGACCCGAGAGGTGGAGAAAGAATGAAAAAAAAAAAAAAAAAACGTTAAAGCGAACAAGAAATAATAATAATATATATAATATTACATACACGCGTATATTAATAATAACAACAACAACCGGTCTGCTCCTGAGTCGCGCGTTCCTCCGGTTCTATACTCGTATGTATATATTATGTAATATTACGTTCGTTCGCCGTCGACCATATTATTATTATTAGGTATATTATATATAGTAACCAGATACGCGTTAGCTGGTATTATAATATTATACATTTATACTGTATATATATATATATATATATATGACTAATAAGTAATAACAATATCGTAAACTCGCATGTCAGACACGACGGCGACGGCACGTACAAACGTTTCCTTTTTGCAAACACCGAAACACACACACACACGCGCGCGTATATGTGGTGACGGCGGCGACACCTTATTATAGACGAGACGACCGTATAGAGGAGACTTTACAATATTACTCTTGTGCGTTGTATATAATTGCTTGCGGGGTTGTTTCTTATTTCTTTATGATTTTTCATTTTATTTTCCTCCAAACGTGACGTGTATTTATTAGGGTAAAAACTAACCGAAACGGACGCGACTACACGTATACTCGTATATTATATACTAATTAATATATACGAGTATGCGTATACCGACAAATTATAAAATATAATAACACGAGGCCGGTGAGCTGCGCAAATTGTTTGGTTAGCACCCGCGACGTTCACAAATATTATTATCCGCTTATATGAACGCGTGTGTCCCGGAACCCGAAGGTCTCGACGATAAATCCTGTTGGTCGTAATAATATCTTATTATTATTATTATTATTATTATTATTATTATTATTATTATTATTATTTTTTTTTTTTGTAACATTATACGTTAGCATTGTTTGTAATATTTTCATTAGTCGCATTCAGCAATCTCATATTTATAATAATATTATGTGTGTAAAGGAAATGCGTGAGTACATCGACATTCAATAATCGATTGAAATTATTTTAAATGTTTGAATATTTGTTTGATAGAATGACACAGTACTGCAGGTATTCTTTTATATATTATATTATATTTCAAAAATTAGACATCAAAATTATTATTAAAAAGAAGGTTTAATAAAAAAAAAAATTTCATTTTTCGGTGAAGATTTTTTTATTATTATTGTTTTTTTAATATCATATATTATATAATATACTCGAAATTTTACAATTTTACATTAAATTATTTTATACTTTTCAGTTGAAAATATTATATAATAAAGTATGATACATATTATACATTATACGTAAAATTTTACGTAGAAAAAAGACATTTATGTAGGTTTACCGATTCAAAGGCAAAGTTTGTTGAGTACAATTGGTATACTGCAGCAGTACTATACAGTATAGTTATACAATTCGAAACTTAAATATCAAATAATAATGGGAACCAAAAACAAGTCGTTTATAAACTTTATCGAAAAAGAAAAAACAATTATTTTCATCCTTAAACTTATTGATTAAATTTTCCAACTGAAATCTATATAGCTGTAATATGTATACGTTGCAAAGAACTAATACTTATTTAGTAAAAATGTTACTTTGTTAAAAGTGTATATAATAATATAATATAAAACACGGGTCAAGAATATAAAAACGTTTTAAATAATTACCTAGTAAGAAATAGTAGTTATATAATGCTATTTATATTATTTAGTTTTAAACCAAATTATTGGTATAAATGTGTTTTTTTGTAACATTATTAAATTTAAATAATGTAATTTTAGATTTAATTTATAATTTGGAACTAATTTGTAATATATTTTATACAAAAAAAAAAAAAAAGAAAAAAAAAGAATAATAAAAAACATCAACGTACGAGTTTTTTGATAAATTAAATATTTATACTAGAAAAATAAATATGTACATGAATGATGATGGTTGTTGCTGTATATAGGTAAAATAAAATATTATATTTTGCCATTTTGGAATAATATGATTGCAATAAACAGGATATATGACTCATATAGTAATCGTATTGAACATAAATCAATGAGTACATGTATATTACATAAATGTATACGAGTATACTGATAAACTTTTTTTATTCTTTTTCTTTTTCTTTTTTTTTTTTTTTTTTTGCGTATTATTGTAATCAGTTATCGCTGAAAGAAAAAAATTATCTATAGCATAAATATATAAGTATGGATTCTATATTATATTTACAATATTATTTGATTATATTTACTCGTGCTAGTCATCATCTCGATTTAAAGGTTCATCGTGTTTTGGTCACCCCTATATATATTATACTAGATATAATATTATATGATTAATTTTCGCGTGATGTGACGTGAACAATAAATGCATGGCTGCGCTGAAAAATATACGCGTTCTGCGCGTTATTAGTTTTGGTCGTCGAAACATCATAATAATCGGGCCTCGACCCCTCGTCGACAACCATAAAACATAATATTATATTATATATATATATAATATTATCGTACGTGTGTACGTGTTAAACAAATGACCGATATACACATATATGTATATTATATAAAGTCCGCCCTAGGGGGTCCCTGTCAAGAAGTGTTAAATCGCGTATATACGATATATTATGTAAGTAAAACGTAACCGCGGTATAATATGTAATAATAAGGGACTCGAACAGCCCACCCTGGTGAATCGCAGAAGCTGTACCATGATGGCAGACCTTCGAATGTAGGTACCTATTGTGCCTTTCATATAAATAAGTATATATTTATTTTAAGTATTTATAACAATAATAATAGTTTTTTTTTTTTAGTATAATGTAGGTGCATAATATATTTATTTTATTAGGTAATAATATATAAATATATAATAATACAATAATTTAACAATAAAACTATAATATTATTATAATACGACATGTTATAAATAATAATAAAAAAAAACACTATTTTTTTTTTACTGTGCATCGATATTCAACTTAAAATACGAGTATACGAGTATAATAGTATATAACTATATATGCCTATACATAATAGCGATTTAGTTTTTATACAATTAATTTTTTTCATATTTTTAATTTTTAATTCGACTACTAGAATTATTATTGTTTATATAATTTATATTATATTATCACGAGTACAATATGATTATAAGCTATACAGTGTATTCTAATAATTAACGATTTCTATTAATTTATATCTATATATTTCAATCACACTATATAGCCACATTATATAATAATTAGCCAGGTATATATACCTAATCTTCATGATATGACCGTATTCATATTTTACATTTATATGTATAAATAATATATTATACGATGATAATAAAATAATAATAATTAATAATATATTATACATCGTACCAAATGGCGTTTTATTCGTTAACATACGCGAAACGCACTCAAACTATACTATCCAACCATGGTGCAGTTATTAAATTAGATATAAGTATAATAATTATAATTTTATAATAGTCGTCGCGCAACTGAGTCGCGTATCATCTGTTTTAAATTTAACGACCGAAACCAATATTATCGTTATGGTGTTTTGTTATTACTGCATAATATTCATTACGAGTATTATGTAATGATATTATGTATAACTGTCAGAATTATGGTCGTCGAAGTGTGGTATAATAATATTTATATTATTATATTTTGGAGACTATATTATACGAGTATAATATTATGGTCGCTGATAAAAACGAAAACGATATTATTTTTACTAGGTCGTGATTTATCTGCGATATGAAGAATGTACACGCTATAATTATAACCAAAATAAGTATAGCTCATTAAAAATAATAAGTGTATGCGTTTTTACGAAACGAGGGTTTAATATCTTCTTATATTTCAATTTCAAGACATTATATAATATATATATTATAGTTAATAGTTTAATTTTAATAGATATATGATAATGTTTAAACATAAAAACTAAATACCTAATATCCATTATTATAATACCTAATATTATTATAATGAGATCATAATATATGAAAATAAAATGTATATTATTACTATTATTATTATATATACAATATACCTAGTCTGAATATTTTAAGAACATGATGTTTATTTACTATATATATATTATAGTTTTGTGTTTATCTAAAAATGATTATTATAGGTACCTATAAAAGTTTATTATATTATTATACTATACGTATATTAAACTTAAACAAAATGGACGTACGTATATAAAAACTTATGTATAATAGACCTTATATTATAAGGTCTATGATAACAGCAGGTATACCTAAATTATATTTTAGTAAAATATATTTTATATTATATACCTTTAAAATTATACGAATTATGAATTAAAAGTCTGTACCATGCATATTATAATCAACTGTATTTTTCCAACGATAGGTATATTATATAATATTTATATTATAATATATTATAATATAACGGTAATATTACATGTGTGTAATGAACTCATATATGTATATTATAAATTATGTAATAAAACAACATTTTTACAGTTCAATTTTCGAGTAACGCACGAATTCTTTTTGAATTTTTTTCTCGTTTATCGCTCCATTCGAGTTAATCAACTCGCGTTTTACTGCAGTATATTATAATATGTAGTATAATATTATATGAAAAACTCAAATTTAATATAAAAAAGGACATTTTTTTCAAAACTATAAAAAATCACGCGTGAGTCGAGTACGCATCATGACACATACACGGGTGTCCATACGGGGGGTACTTATTTCCCCTCTTTGAAGAACTATATAAAATGAATAATTTTCACAAATCGAGATTTATAATATGAGACAGCTATTATATACGAGTACAGTTAGTATAAATAATACACTATAATATGTTATTATTAAACTGCATTAACTATTATTATTATTACCTACACATGCACGATTCAACTATATTATATTGAACGTATAAGATACATTTTTTTTTGCCGAAATTTCATTTATATTCCATATGAAGAATTCCGCGTTGCGCAGTAACGAAAAATTGGCGTATTAGGTATAATTTAAGGACATGTAATATTATTATTAATTATTATAATTAGGTAATTATTATTATTAATTATTAGTATATCCTATGAGGCTATAATATGACGTCTATCCATAATAAAACTGAAAACTGCTGTGGTTTATATAATATAATATAGGGAGCACGTGAGAAATGCTGCACTTTTTACACATACTGTACACGCATATATAGAATTGCATTTCAGAATATTTGCAAGTTGCGTTTGCGGATAATATACGATAATATATAGCTCCTATGTGTAGCGATAATACGATATTATAATATTATTATTATAGTTTCGCGCCGTCGCCGCGACAGTAGTTCCCCTCGCCCATTCTATTGAGACACGACGATGCCGCCGATACAATGTAGCCGCCGACCATTGGTTGCCCGTGACCCGTTTGGGGGCGCGGTCTTTCTCCTCGTATATACATACATATACATTTATATTATTATATACATATGTAAGTATCGCGCGGATGAGTATATATATATAAATATTAGTAAATATATACGCGTATATGTACAGGGCGATCGAAATAACGCGCGTTGAACACACGAAATTCGTTGTTGTTTTCATATAATATAACGTGCGAAAGAAACGGATAAAAATTGTGTGATATGAACGTATATAAATAAAAATATATATTATATGTAATGCATAAAACTAAAGATTTTTTCTTCTTTTTTTTTGTTGTAAATTTTTCACGTGTAAAAATTAAATTCTCGAACCTAACCCGCATTTTTTTTTTCGACGAAACGTAAATATTGTTCCGAACACTCTGTATATTATGTCAAATCGTATAACACGAAACCATCCGCGACTTTGCCGCCGCGAACGGTTGATCACAAACGACCGGGGGAATAAGAGAAACGATCGGCCGGTCGAAAGGTCACGCGCGGTAATATATTATTGTGTCGCGTTTGCGGTTCTCTGCAGCTCCAGACGGTCGTCGGATTTATATAGACAATATAATAAGGGATCGGATGCGGACGGTTTTCGTGATTGTACTTTTTTTTTTCTTGCGATTTCTTTCTTCGCGCTGCACAAGAATTAATAATATATTTCATTTTCCACATCGTTTTATAATACAATACAATATAATATTATTATTTAATATGCGTAATTTAATTATAAATATTCGCACGCGCGTATTTTTAGGTACCTAGCTATTACATAAAATTAGAAGATTTATGATATTAATTTTCCGCCACATCACGATCGTAATTTTAATGATGCGTGTATCTTGATTTTAGGATTACTATAGATATCTCGTAATTATTACATCATATACGAGTAATCTAATATTAATTATGTATAATCAAATTCTTTTTTGTTTTTTTATTCAAATTGTGTTATGCGTCTCATAAATATTGATACACTTAAACGCCATATTTATAATATTCAAAAGTCAATGAAATTATTTTCATCGTTTTTTAAAAAAAAATTATAATATTATTGTTATAGTATATAATTATAGAGATAATGTTATCTATATTCGTTAATTTTTGCTCGACATACAAACGAAAATAGGAATTTTATATGATCATATTATATAATATAATTTTTTTTTTTTGACTTGCATTTTTTATTTTGTTTTATATAATAATTTAATTAACGACGTTGAAAAAATACAAATTCGTATATTTTGAATATTCAATTCTGGAAATATATTAGGTATATAACCATATATATTTCCATTTTTACGCTGAAATTAGTACAAAATTTGAATTTTCATATTTACATAAGTATATTATATATATATATATATATCAAGCTCGTAAATTAAACTATATGTTAAGTTAGTTTTTATTGAAAAATGTCAATTATTCGTTTTATTCGACAATTATAAAATATAAACCTATAACGATGCATAACATCATATATAATAGACTTATAAAATTCTAACAAGCGATAATAATATAAAGAGTAAGTATAATATTTTTTATTTCAAAATTGTATAAAACAATAAAACTATAATCATATATTATATAATATAATATAAGAAAACATATATATTTTATAATATACATAGTATATCTATTAAGATTTAGTTTTATAATAATTAATATGTTAATGTTATGATGTTTAATCAAGATCATAAAATTATTCAGATATAATTTTTTTTTTACTTGGTTTTTTTAATTAAAGAATATCTATACTTATAAGAACAAGTATATAAAATTTGTATTTTGAGAAGTAATAAAAAAAAAATATATATTATATTATCGCATATTATACATGTTTATAGTTATCAAATATTTGACCCGTTGTGACCACATATTTTAAGACATTTTTAAATATCATATAAAGTTATTCAGAATAGCCTGAAAACACTTAATATTTAATTTTAATATAATATTATTATTGTCGTGATTATAATATATATATATATTAATATTATTATAAATACAACTAATTCATATATTTTATGAAAAACATAGTTAAATCGATTATATTATACATAATTAATATCATAATATTAATTATTATTATTTATTAGTATTTATATAATATAAAATTAATTTAAATTTATCGTACATAAATATATAATAATGTATTTATTTGTAGTATATTTATTATTTTATTTATAATACTAAAAAAATTATGTTTGATTTAATATTAATATTGCACCGCAGTTATGTACCTATTTACATTTTTTTGAAAAAAAAAAAAAATGCTATTTTATTTATTAGAATTTATGATATTAATTATAGTAATACCGCGTATCCTATATATATAAGAATAATATTACCTATAATAATAATCATTGTTATTAATTTATTATTTGTAAAAAATAAAATATTATTGTGAATATTTTTATTCTATTTGGAAGTAATTTTATGGAATTCATCAATAGGATATTATAATAGTATTTTGTAAAGATATATTATTGTAATTAATAGTATATTTTTAATTAATGTTATATATTTAATAAATTATATTATAATATGTGATATTAAATATAATGTCAACTGTAATAAAATGCATATTACTAGAATATAATATATTAATACTATTATAAATAATATTATTATATTTTTGTAATTTGTGTACACGAGTGTTAGTATATATACAAATATATATATTTATACTATAATAATAATAATATATTACATGTTTATTGGTGCACATTGGAAATTTCGCAGACTGTCTGGCGTAAGTACAAAAAAAAAAAAATAAATAAAAAAAAATAAAAAAATAGAAAAATAAAATAATAATAAAAAATATTATTCTAAAATTATCTGCATGTATACTCTATAAGTATATAATATGTACATCGTAGTATTGCTGTCAACGTCCCAGTTCCATCTGTGAAATATATTAATGTACCTACATTCATAGCTATATAATAAGAAGCCAAAAATGATAATGCGTATATTATACATGTAAAACTGTACTGTATGTTTACTTTATATATTATTATTATTATTATTATTATTATTATTATTATTATATTTATAATTCTTATATGAATTTGACAAAATATCAATGTTATTGTTCGAATCTATTATTATAATATAATATTATATTTAATATATTTTATTTTATTATAGATTCTGCAGAGCGTCGCGAGGAATATATAATATGGTTTTATAACGTGTATTTGTGTGTGTGTGTATGTCTGAAGACACTTGATCGATTAAAAATAATCCTCCGATTATCCCCAGGAATAATACATTATACAGGTATATGATACCGATAGAGTATTAATTTTTTGAATTTTCCATAATTGAGCTTATGCAAAATGATAATATTATATAACTACCAAAAAATGAAGAAAATTGGTAATATATTATTATTATCATCACTATATTATGAAATTGTAATTTTGACGAATTTGACTTCAAGTATTTTACGATAACTCCGAAAATATTGAACCTAAAAATTTGAAAATTTTATCGGGTATTTACGTAGATATATTTTACATGATAAGAGTTTGAAATCGTTATGTTAATTTTTAGTAGAAATGTATATTATATTTATAATATAGAACTTTGAAAATTACTTAAAATTCTAACTTTTTCTCAATAATGATTGATAAAATTAGCGATTTTGGGCTTTATGCAGTTATGAAATTTAATTGATGCATAACTAACTATATATATATATATAAAATATATTATTGTTAATCACAGCTAAAATATTTTGTAAATTTAAAAATCACAATTTTATTTTATATCTGTATAAAATTATTACCTATAATTTTACAATATGCCTGTGTTTATAATATCTCCTAAGAGAATCATATAATAATAATATATTCTATAATAGCTAGGTATATGTTATAGTAAATACCTAACATATTAGTATGCAGTATGCACGAGTGTATAATGCAAACGGATATAAATGTAAGTTACAAACAAATTTTTGTGGGGTTGGTGAAAGGGATTGAATGAATGATACGACGATTTTATAGAATCTTTACTACGATTAATCAATACAATTTTTTAATAATTTTTTATCGTGATGTATATTGTATATATGTATATATATATTCCATGTAAATAAATATTTTTAACTTATAATACTGTAACGCAAAATGTGGAATGTATATTAGGAATATATGTATATAATAATAATATAATTATACTCAAAATAATAAATATAGAGTAAGTTATGAAGCGTGTATATAATTGGCCACCGTTGTCGACAATAATATTATAATATAATAATATATAAATTTAAAAAATATATATATTTATAATATATACGTGTGTGTGTGTATGTGGAAAAGAAACGGGTGAAAAATACGATACGCGTCCGTGCGCTTAAAGCCGTCAAACGGCATAAATCAAAAAGCGAATAATAATAATTAGAAACACTCGTAAACACTTTGTAAACGTTTTGGTTTTCGGTCTCCCCTTATTTAATAATATACGTATATAATAATATGCATATATTATATATATATATGTGTATTATATACAAGAACACCGAGTTCCAAACTTAGCTCGTTCAGCTTGAGTGTGTCGGACTTTATACTAGCGTCGTCGTCATTATTTGATCCTGTCTACTTAACTCTAAATAAGCCAACTGTTTATAATAGATTAGTATTATATAATATATATAATTATTTAGACGGAATATATACGAATTTATATAGACAATAATAACACTATCATAATCCATTGTTCTTTTTAAATTATTCATCATTATTTCTATGTAAGTATAATTTTTTGTTTTCTTTCACTTGATCATTATATTATAATGTACAATTTCAAAACAATATTCTGTAGTTGTTGTGGTTTACTGGTTTCCATTTAATTTTAAAATAATAACAATTATTTCGTATTATAATAATATATTTTATTATGACTTACAAATTATATAGTATAATATTGTATAGTACATGCCATGTTTTGATATTATATTCAAATCTGCATTCCCCGTGTGCATATTTTGTATGAATTATAATATATAATATGTTATTCGTTTTCAATATAATAATTCTTTGTTTTATTTTTATTTTTAAATTTATAATATATTGAACATAAAATATAATAAATTTGTTTATTTTATTTCTTTATAACATATAATATATACAACTATAAGTATTTATAAACTATAATATATAATGCGTAATTCTCGTATACCATATTATATATAATATTATACACAAAGATGAATGTTATATATTATTGAATTCATAATAATATAATATACAAATAATGTTTTTATGGACAAATACGCGTAAATATTTTTAGAAAAATAATATTAATATGACGTATATATCCAAATACGTTAAATTTAATATTATTATTATTATATTTATGTATATATAATACTGCAAACTGAATTCTAAATAATTTCACAATAAATAATATACATCTAAATGCAAAAAAATATTTCAAGTAGAATTTTCCCTTTTATTTCCATTTTATGCTCATATATAATTATATAAGTATTATATGTTGGTTTATGGTTTGTGATGGTTATATATATGCATTATATAACACCAATAAATATATATATTATGATAAAATTCATATAATGTATAATATTATGTACTTTGCTCGAATCGTTTCACACGCATATCATTTATTGTTATGTGATGAATTTTATTATTGTTGTAATATTTTTATGTTATTCTGCAAATACATATTATAATAATAATAATAATAATAATATAGATATAATATTATTACTTGTATTGTTGTCTGAAAGTGCTACGAAGCGCATATTATTATCATTTATTTATAGGTACCTACCTATGTATATTATATTATTATAATATAATAACAATTATAATATATACCTAGGTATACTATTTATTATAATATTATACCGCAATATGGTGCTGTGTGAGAGAGCAAGAGTGAGAAAGAGAGAGCGATTAATAAACGAGGGCTTTGTAAAATTATTTGCGTTTGTATACATATATATACATTAAATATACATTATTTAATATTATAATCTATATATGTATAATTATATGGTGAATGTATAAATAATATTGTGCGCGCGCGACAACAGCGTCGACGACGGTGGGACGACGAAGGGTGGACGCCAAACAATCAGCATTGAGGTTGCCACCGGTTAGTATTAGCACAATCGCGGCGGCATCAGTTTCTCTCTCTATATTATATATTTATTATATACATAATATATCGGATACGAAGGGATGATATAGTTAAGCGAGTATATACCTACATAATATAATATATAAAGATAAATACATATAGGTATTGTAATATATAAAGAGAATAAGGGATCATCTCATCGTGTATATATATAAGTATTAGTATATATATACACGTATATATTAAGTACTAAAATGTTATATACAATAACGTGTATATTATATATATAGCCATCACACCGTTTGCGTTTTATATACCGCACGCCCATTCGGTGGTCGTGCGGCCACCCACCGGATCTCGAGCGGTCACGCCCATTGCAGCGCGGCCTCCGTCGAAGACTGCCGCAGTCGTCGTCGCATCAGTGATAGAATCGCGTACCACACGTCAACGTCGTGATCCAATCCGCCGCTACAACTGTCGTACAACAATTTATAAACACGCACGCCGAAGCCACGCGATCGCGAGTTTATTCAATTATAATATAGCATTTGTCGAGCGAAAAAAAAAAGTTTTATTTAAACAAATCGTATATTATATTATATTTTATTTTTGTTAATTAATAATTATTGTACATTAATAAAACGGCTAAACAAACGTATTAAATCATTTCGCGTATTGCAGTACGAGTTTAATTATAATATTAAAATTATAAATCGATACGCGACCCGCTAAATCAATATCGCCGTCGTAGTATTATATATGACGGCCAGTGCAATTGTCGTCAAATGTGCTGCGTGGTGATCGGCGCCGCAGGCATGATGCACCAGGAGGACCATAGCAGTAGCAGTAGCAGCGGCAACGGAGCTGCAGCCGCCGCGGCCGCGGCAGCCGCTGCCGTCTTCCTGCCCGTATACGATTTCAGCCGTCGATACCAGGCGGCCCTAGATTCGGCGGCCATGCACCACCAGATCGTCGGCAGTCCGCTGGACTTGAGGGGCGGCGTGCCGACAACGATGCCCAACTCGTCGTCCGCGTCACCGGCGTGCAGCGTTGGCTCAGCCGAGACGACCGACGTGAACGTCGATTCAGCCGACGATGATGACGACGATGACGATGATGACGATTACGACGACGTCATGACTGGTACGTCCGCGTCGGCCGCCGCTACAGCAGGCGCCCATCTCGACAACAATAACGGCGGTGACAAGACATCGTCGTCGTCTACCGGCGCTGGGGATGATGGTGGCGATAAGACGTCTACCGCGAACGGGTCGCCCGTGAAACCGCCGTACAGTTACATAGCGTTGATAACCATGGCCATATTGCAGTCGCCGCACAAGAAGCTGACGCTAAGCGGCATCTGTGAGTTCATCATGTCCCGGTTTCCGTACTACCGGGACAAATTTCCGGCCTGGCAGAACTCGATTCGGCACAACTTGTCGTTGAACGATTGTTTTATCAAAATCCCCCGAGAACCCGGCAATCCAGGCAAGGGCAACTATTGGACGCTGGACCCGATGGCCGAAGACATGTTCGATAACGGTAGCTTTTTGCGACGGCGCAAGCGATACAAACGGTTACAATCGCCGTCGGACTTTTTCATCCATCGCGATCATCATCCGCATCCGCATCATCATCCACACCACCATCCGCATCACAGCCACCATCACTTTGCGGCCGCGACAGTCGCAGCTGCTGCCGCCGCCGCCGATCCGTACTCGATGCTTCATCATCATCATCATTATCCGTACCATCATCACCTCGGCTTGCCGCCTCAGCAACAACCGGCACCACCGCCTCCACCCACTTCTTCGTCATCATCCTCGTCGTCGGCTATGCCCTTACCACAGCTCCCTGCCGCTGAATTGGCACGCATAACGTTTGGTTTGAACTTACTGCACAATGGGCAAGTGGCCGCGGCCGCGGCTGCTGCTGCTGCAGCTACGTACAAACCTCAACCACCGCCGTCGCAGGTGCACGTTCAACACTGCACCACTCAACCCACATACGCGGCGAAAACGATGACAACGTCTATGGCGACCACATTGGTGGCCGGCGGTGGTGGCCGGCTGGCTGTCAAACAACCGTCCACCGGGTTTAGCATCGATTCCATTATGGGAAAGAGGTCGTCACCCGCTCCACCAAATAACATTCGCAGCCCGACATTGTCCATCAGCGGTCGCGTTGTCAGCGGCGACGACGAAGACGATGACGATGCTGTACAAGCCTGCCGATCACCGCAACCACCAGTCAGGCCGAATTTTGATTCCGCGTTCACGCCACTGCAGCAGGCCACGTGGGCCAGGTGATAATGCGCGTCTTCGAGGGTCACCTCTCGTATAGTCTCGTCTCGTCCCGTCTTAGTATAATTATATCTATGGTAGTCTTGCATCGTCACAAGTATGGACTTGATACAACATCGTCGTTATCACTCGACAGACATTCGCACTCGTTAAAGGTAAATTAAATTTCATAATAGATTACATTAAAAATCCAAAATCGTGTGATACCTATGTAATATGTATATACACGTACTCGTAATATTAATAATATAATATCTTCGTTTTTCGTTGTATTATGTGCATGGTAATTTTTCAATATTTCAAATTGTAAGTTATATAATATAGATTAAATTTCGAGCAAACACAAAAATGGCTAGGTTATTTTTAATATTGTAATAAGACAATAAGTAGACATATTTTTTTTTATTAATTGAATATTATTATATTATCTAATATAAAATATACAATCATTTTAGAAGTATATGAAAGAGGTAATATATTTTATATATTACGTATTTATTATTATTGTACATTTTAAAAGTTTATTTTATAAATTTATAATATTTCGTCTATTTAGAATAAAATGGGAAAACATTTTTTCATTATTAGAATATATAAATAAAGCCAGCCTACTTTTTCTGAATAATTTTTATTTAATATATTATTTAGGTACATTTAAATTTTAAATGAAATGTTTCTTTTATTCCATAATATTATATATTATACTCGTATAGGTATATAATAGGTACCTATATATTACAAAATAATATAATTTTGACCATTAAATATATTTACTTAAATCCAAGTTTTTAATATTTGTAAGCCATAAATACAATTCATAAAATTTATATAAAAATACATTATGTTAATAAAATGTTGATGATAAAATGTCGCTATACGCATTTCTTATTTTAACTTAATTTTATACGCCATTTCTATTATAAATTTCAATTGAATTATATTATATTTCGTTTATATGGCATTATATATATTAACATTTTATATATTATATTATTATATTAAAAAAAAAAAATAATAATAATAATCAGTTAGTAGATTTTTAGTATGTAAGTATTGTAAGCATTAAATTTGTATGATTATAATTACTATACAAATGTAAAATGTAGTACAAAAATTAATTATAGGAAACTCTAATATTACATCATCAATAATATAAAACGTAATTATAAAATATGTGAAAATATTATAATTATTAGTTTATTACAATAAATATTATGCATATATTATATGGGTATGAACGTACGGTTAATATTATAATTACTTCAATTTTTCATCTAAAAAACATTTTTTACGTTTTTACTAATTTTATTTTTTTTTTTTAAACAATCTATAAACAAAACTTAAATAATTAATAAGCTAAAAAAAATAATTGTCATAGTTTACATAAATTATTACTACAGAATTTATACCTACGTATAAATATTATTTAAATATGTTTATATTATATAATATATTATTTGAGTAGTATAAATAAATAATTCCAATAATTTGTTCGCGAGTTATTTTTTTTATATATTATAATAATTGAATTTTTGTTTTTAACTATTTTAAATTTAATTTAAATTTTTCAGCTCTTTAGATGAACTGCAAAAATCCATACAACTACTTTGCAAGCTCATTCGGATCGTGCCGAAATAATGTCGGTGTTTATATATATATATTGCCTCATCTAGTCCTAATTTATATATAATAATTAGCACTTCAGACATGAACCAACCAAAACTTTACTCATAATGTTTACAACTACATAATATTATTTTAAAATCAATTTTAATATTGTAAATAGCCTATTTAATACAATATGATCCTTGTTACCAAATATATATTACTATTATTATTATTATTATTATTATATTGTTTTTATCCTTGTAGTCTCTATATATTTATATAGAATGTGTGTATAGAGTTGTACATAATAATATTATTATTATTATTATTATTATTATTATTATTATTATCATCATCATTATATTATTTCATTATTATAACATTTTTACTGAGCGTAAATTAAAATTTTATTATTGATAATTTTGAAAACATCATACATCATATTTTAATTTATATTATATACGAGTAATGTAGGTACAATAATTACTTCAAAAAACGCCTCGCTGTGTGTATATATAATATGATAATAATAATATATATTATATTATAATTATTTATTATCTATGTTATTAATTATCTATTATTATTATTATTATGATTATGATTATTATTATAATATACAAAATGAATATTATAAAAACACAAAACGAGTCAGTTAGTATAATGTATTTATTTAAGTGCTGTGTTATTTTAGAATAATAAGAGAAAACGTTTAAAATAAATAAACTAAACAATCGTTTTGTTAAAATTAATATATATTATAACATAATGTTCCTCCATCACGTTATTATCTGCAAATTGATCACATTTGTATTGGACGACGAGAATTATTTATATTGAAACAATATAAATAACGAACGAAAATGAAAATTGTTTATATATTATATTTTACACGTAAACTGTTAAGTTAGAAATTCAAACGTCGTTATACAAGTTTACTTATCCTCTTAAAATCTCTTTCGATTATGTTGGTATGTCGTCAAAGTCGTCGAATTACGACATTGTTTCCAATTGTCACAAGATGGTATTTATGATGGCGTACCTCCTATATATTATTATAGTGTAAATTTATACTGAAATTAAAATCTGAACTGACGAGTAAGATTACTCATTACCTAACAAATTTAATAATGTTTTTAAATTTATTAAATAAAATAAACAATATTTTAATATTTTGCTTTATCTATACTTCTATAACATAAAATACGAGAGATGCGTTTGTGTTTTGCGAATTGCGACTTATATTACGTCGTGTTATTGAGACCATGCGGTTCTCGTTCTCTTTTCTCTAATATTTAGCCTATTTTTTTTTTTTTTTTTTTTATATATATATTATAAACGAAATGTATATAATATGTGGTGTTAATGTCATTATAGATTAACACACAAAGATATAGAGGTTATTTAATGTTCAAATAGTTTAATTGGTAAATGCATTCAAAATTGTTTATTTATTATTATAATAATCCTCTCAAAGGGTGACAATGAGGGTATGTGATGTGCTTACTCTTTCATTTTCTCGGTTGTAAACATATATAACGTATTAGTCCAATCTCTACACGTCTTTACCCCCTTTTTTATACGTTCACTAAAGACGACGTTAGCGGGTCAAAATGAGAATAATAAAAACTAGTTTGCTAATCCGATCGATACATATTATAATAATAATCATAATAAAAAAACAACATAATATATTGTTATATATTATAATATAATAAAAAAAGTAATAGTACAATATTCAACGTAGGTACTTAATAATAATAATAACCTCATAATATACAAGATTTCTATAATTATAAATATAATCATTAGAGACGATTATTATGTCGTAGAATTATTTTTAATTATTAGGCTATTTTCTCTATTTTAAGTATTTATATTGACTTATAATAATATAAGAATATACGTTATATGATAATAATCGACAGTTTCAATAATAGTATTGTTTGTTTTCTAATATTTCTATATAATTGTTTCAACTTTTAATGTAATAAGAAATTATTTTTTTATATTTAATATCGATTGAATATTATTTTTAAATTTTTAATAATAGGTATTTAATAATAAATATTTTTGACATAAACGTAAAATAAAAGTTTTTATTAACATATAAAGTTTTGCCTACCATCTATATCGGAAAAATGAAAATGTAATAAGTAATTTTAGATAAATGAAGTTCTTATATGAACACTCCTAACTAATTTTTTCTTAAATAGATTTTACACAATTTTGATATTCGAATTAACAGCGTAACATAACTAAACAATAATTAAACAATTATAATTTATGAAAAAATGAATAGATATATTTACATATTTTAGCTATTTGATTTTAGATCATATTATTATACCTAATAAACATTCACACGTAAAATAAAAAAATAAAAAAAAAATCATCACCAACTTCATAAAGTATAATTATAATATTATTATAGTCGTTGCTCTAAGACGACATGTTATTAATAATTATAAGCCGGTTGACACAATAGAGTTATTATAAACACATCGGGCAAGAATAATAATGTGTTCGTGTTGGTAAGAAAATATTGGAAATATTCTTATTATGATAATGCGGTCTGGTGGAGTCGTTTACTGAAACCTTATAACATAATCGCAAAGTAAACTAAGACTTAGTCGAAACCATATGCGTGCAAGAAAATCGAATTTGCATCTAAAAATAAAATACCACAATGAGTTATAGGTTAGGAGGTGAGTGAAAAAAGCAAA
Source organism: Tetraneura akinire (assembly GCA_021307375.1). Lineage (NCBI taxonomy): Eukaryota > Metazoa > Arthropoda > Insecta > Hemiptera > Aphididae > Tetraneura > Tetraneura akinire. Next base: position 7,418,236 of record JAIUCT010000001.1, on the reverse strand, counting down.
GAATGATGATATATAGGTTTATACTTTTATATATATAATATATATATACAATATAAAGAGATTATGAGTATATATGCAAACACTCGCGATATCGATAACAGTGTTATTTTAACGAGACCTTTTAAAGTCCTAACACAAATGTATATAGCGATTTTTAACAACGTTTTCCATATAATATGCAATGACCAATATATTTTAATTTATAGTTAAATATTATTACTTAATATAAGAAAAAAAGTATATTTATGCATATCCGACACATTAATTATACAAAAACATAACAATATCTAATGATTAAAAATATATAACGTTTGGACATTATCTAAAATATGCAGATATTTGAATAAATTAAAAAAAAAAAAGACGAAATATATTACGGGGCGAGTATAAAGCGCGAGACATCGAGTCTGCAGTCGATTTGGTATAAATGAAAAATTTGAGTTGACATATTGAACGATTAGGGTCTTGTTTGTGACGGTTCCGTTCTTGAATAATATATAACAACAACTGTTAAGTCGGCGAAGAGGTGAGAGGAGGCGCGAGGAAAGAATATTCGAAGTCAATAACGTGTCACGATTATACAAAGGATCTTTTATTGATGATATATACGTACAATTGAGAATTGTTTGTATTTCTAACTGTTCTGCACCCTGCGGATAGATTATAAAAGACAATTGCTGAAACGTTTGGAAAAACTCTTCGTCGATGCTTTATTGTGTTAAATATCATACGAGGGGGATGAATATTATACAAATAAATAAAACGCTCTATATATAAATAGCATAATATATTATATTATAGCGTTTAAGGTTTATTTTTTTTCTATATTATTATTTTAAGTCTGCCTACGGCCAACATTTTTTTATAATGTGTGTACGGTGTACCTCGTGAGTTTTGGAACTATATCGTGGGATCGTTTCGTGAAGGTACATTTTGTGTATTGTACAATTTGATCTGAAAAATAGAGGACGAGAAACGATGACACGACGATAACGTGGCAATACGCGCATACTACCTATATATTATATTATAATCATCATACATCGTTGTTATCGTCCTCAGTGTATTATTATAATATGTAAACAATTTTAGTTTAAATATTATTTTCTATACGTGTTTAATATGAATATACATGTACGTTGTAAACGGTGAAAAACGGATCAGGGATATAATAATAATAATAATAATAATAATAATAAATAATAATAATAATAATAATAATAATAATAATAATAATAATAATAA
>JAIUCT010000001.1:7385300-7416981 GCA_021307375.1 Tetraneura akinire | reverse complement strand
TAATAATAATAATAATAATAATAATAATAATAATAATAATAATAATACGATTTATAATATTGTGTTTATCTTTTACCGGCAATGTTCAAATGCACTCGCACATATTTATTATATAAAATACAATAGCTCGACGACAACACGATTGTTTTTGATGAAACACCGGAGGCGACTTGTCTTGTGCGATGCAGTTTATTATGTAATAATATGAATATACAGGGTGATCGTAATATTGAACACACCGACATTTTTTTTTTTAATTTTGATTTTTATATACGTATAATTACAATAATTATCAGTTAATAAACTGTGTTATGATAGCAATAAATATTATACGAATAGAAAAACGTTTAGGATTTTCAAATGTATTATATAACGAAACGTTTTTGTTTTCGGTGAAAAATATAACGAATGAATAACATTTTTGAAATAAAAACAGTCAAAGTCAATATTTATACTATTATGTTACCTATATAAATATCGATTTCTATTAGCTTACTGTATAGTTGGATCACAATACTACAATTTATATAATAGAAGACGTACCTATTATAAATTTAAAGATATTATGACCTAATTCTTTGAGACGTATTGTTACGAATATATAATATAAAATATTATGTAATGGACGCTACATGAATTATCGTTTATAAATCGATATTTCTATTATTATCGATCTGAAATTTGTGAAAAAAAAAAAATAGAATAATATTTTTCTTAAATTATCTTAGTTCTATAATATTATACGTATGAAAAATGTATACTAAATATACAAAAATATAATATAAAAATAAAAAATTATATAAAATTGCAGTTGTCGTAAAAATGATTACCTATATTAATACCGTCATTAAATTATTATGTATAATTTTTACGGTATACCTACGACCTGTTCCTGTCCACGCGAGAAAACAATAGTCCGGTGCACGTTCGTGACAAAACGATCACTCTGTATACGCAATATTTTTATTGTATACGGCCGATTTATCGTGTCATCGCCGTTTGCGCGAGCATAATAATAATATTAATATTATATTTAATATAATATTATATATAAACGTTATTTACGTCATGATAATAGTAATATTATTTATGTCTGTGTGTTGTGTACGTCAAAGGCAAAGGCAAAGGATAAAACGGTCGTCGTCGTCTACGTCTGTGTGGAGGCACTGTACGACGTCAACACGGAGGCAAATAGCCTCGGGACGTAATATACGGCTGTAAATATACGACGCCCGCACGCTGGAAAACGTTTTACTTCGGATGTTTACACTAGGAACTCCACAGCGAAAGGATTCAATTTGATTTTAATTTCATGCTTTGTCGCCTCCGAGTTGCGCGGTCGCGTATAATATTATAATATTATATTGTATTCGCCCGCAGTCGAGCAAACAGCACCGGGGTATCATGGATGTTTGTTACGTTTGGAGAACGGGATTTTTAACAAATATAATAATTAGTATGACGTATCCCTGCGATTTTATTTCCCCCGATTCAACTTAACGTCGGAAAATCGTTTGTTAATTTATTAAATCGCGGGTTTTTTGAATTTTTTCTCTTTTTTATTTTAACTAGGTATAGGAATAACACTATACACAAATACAAATTTATAATAAATTATGCGTATGCGTGGCGATAATCCGATGACGAAATATTACGTAACATAATAAATTTAACGTGTAGTCGCATATATTATTCATATAATAATAATAATAAGTTTTTCTTTTTTTTTTATTCTTTGAAATCTCCCGCAGAGAATATTCGACGTTCGGAAAATCTCGCACGAGTTTTCAGAGAACTCATATTTTTTAAAAAAAAAAAATCATATTCCATGAGAAAATTTTCTCATTTTATTTTGTAATTGAATTTTTGGTTCCAGAATTATATTCGTTTGGAAAACATTTTTAAAAAAAAATTTATACCTAATAAATATTAATTCATAAATCACGTGTTTATTTTGAATGGGAAAAATATATAGGACAAATATTTTTTATCCAAGATTTAAATTAATTCGATTTATCCAATTTAAGTAACTCTTTTTGTAAAACGATAGAACGTTGAGAACTTACTTTTTTATTATTATTTATTAAAGCAAATAAGATTTTATGAATTTTATGAAATATGATGTACAGTTATTTTGACGGTGCAAAGTGGTTTTTTGTTCAATTAAAAAAAAAAAAAAAAAAAACGATTATATATTATTGGAAATATATATATTATATTAATTATATTATCATTTGGACAAAATATGATTATACCCTTTATATTATATTGTTTCAATTCAAATTGTGCAAAATAAAAAAAATAATTGTTCATATTTCGATATGCCATGATAATAATATAATATAATATGTTTAGTAGTTATATATATAGTTATTATAACTTAGAAGTTAGAAGGAAACTGGAAGTAATAATTATTTGACAATAACATAATTCAGTTTTATAATAGATAATATATGAAATATTTATCGTGCAATAATTATAATTCACTATTATAATATTATAAAAGAGATACGAATGTATAATACGAGTATTATAACGTTTAATCAATGTTTTCTTATTTTTCGTCGAAATAACAAGACGCACCACCATATTATAATATTATTAAGTATGTTAATCTGGGAACTTATTGAAAAGGATTGCGGGATTATTGTGTGAAATACGACTTCAAACTTTCATGATGCGACTACAACGATAATATAGATAATAAATGATAACTTAGGTATATCCGAGAATTATTATTGTTGTTTTCTTCGTTTGGCCATTCGCGAAACTACATTATTGTTTCTGGTGCAACGTACCGTATATTAAAAATACCTACCCCGCTAGACTGCATATGGGTTTGTTTGGAAGTTTACAATCGAGTCAAAGTGATTTATAATTTGTGAAATCGGTTTGTTACCTCAATGAAACTATATGCTTATATACATATAGCTGTATACATATTTAAACGTAAACGAAGGAATGAAAAAAATAATCAAAATATAGCTAGATGCAGGTAATGATGTTTCCCTGTATCCCTGCTCCATCCCATTTCAATTATCTAATATCTATATATATTCAATAGTTTATTCTATTATTGAAAATATATAAATGAATATTAATTTTCAACAGGACTATATAATATTATATAGACGCAGCAATTAGAATTTCGGATAGGTGTATTTATTATGCTACTGAAATGACGAGACGAACAAACTATTAGGAAACGTATCAATTTTGCGAGGTCCGGAGGCGTTTTTTTATGGCTATTTTATATTGTTTTCTTTATTTTATTATGTTTGGTATAGACTTACAACAACATTATAAAGAGTGATATCTATTATAGCTATAATAATAATAATATATTATAATATTATTTTGTTGTCATTATTATACTGTTATTACTAATGTCCTTGTTTTTGTTGGTGATGCGGATATACCTGTAATGGATATTTTATCGTTAAATTATTATACCTATATAATCAGATCAGATTTAAATCAATTAAACGTGAATAGGTATTTAGATTATGTTCTTTTTTTTAATCTTTTAAATATAGGCGTATGTATAAGACGATTTTATACGTCGAAATATTCAATAGCAAATAGTCATATCATATATAGGTATAATATAATTAATGTTGTATTAATTTAATAATTAATTAATGTTAATTTAATAATTTATAAATCAACGACGCATCGAGTCATAATATATAATATTAATTTGATGTTGTATAATAGTGCGTTATTCGTATAATACCGAACGAACACTAATTATTGTCAAAGACCATAATTAATAATAATAATGTAATCGAGAATCGACTAAGAATAATCACGCGAAAAAAATAAAAACGTGTAAATCACAGTTTAAATACTAGAGATTCGGTTCGATATTAATTTGTAAATAAAATAAAAAAATATAAAATATTCGTAAAAATCGTTCTGATGTAATATTTATGTGTTAATATAATATATATAACATAATATAATAATGCTCGTATTTCTACTCGTAAAATGTAATATTATTGTACTATATCGATTTGTATAATAATTATATTTATGTATAGGCGGTGCCAAACATTTAACTCGAGTGCAGCCTGTAAAGAATTAGATTTCACCCCCTTTCCCAAATTCAATTTTTTTAATAATTAGTGTCGTATATTATTTTTTATTTTTAATATGTTACTTTATACTAAATTTATGTTGTAGTTACAAAATTACCTACTCGTATAGTAAAAAGATTCATCCTTATCCTTTATAATTTTATATTAGCAACATAAGCCACTATTCACACCCAGGAAAAAGTTCCGTAATATTAATGAAAAACGTAATAAAATTAATGGAATTTGGGTAAGATTTCGAGCCAAGTATATTGATTCATTAAAATAAGTATATATATTTCTTTAAATTATCACATTTAATTTTTAATTAATTTAATTATAATTTTCATAAATTTTAAGAATTTTATTACTTCATTTAATTATATTAAATAGTTGAATTAACTTCCTTCGGCATTGAATTCATTCATCAATATGCCTAAATTGAATTAATCATATCCTATATTTAATGATTTTTTTCATTGATTCTATGATGATGTCTTCCTTGAATTTACTACCGATTTCATTGAAAAATATAATATGCCGGAAAAAATGCAAAAATTTTATAATCCCTACCGGGGATTCGACTTGGTCCACCCTACGTGGGCCATGTATTTCGTCCGTAAGGATTCCTGCCTACCTACGACTCCTAACTGGCCTACCTAACGACTGCGCCACGGGAAATTGTTACAAACCGTTAGAAATTCATATTATTTAAATACTTTCAGTGCGGTTAAAATGTAAAATTTTATTATATTATTAAATTAAACTAAACATTATATTATAATATTATCACTTATCAGTGTCGTATTAAATGAGTGTCCTGGGAATTTATCTCCTCATTTTTTTTGTATTGTATTTTTTTACATTTATTTTTATTTTAAAAATTGTTTGATCGTCTGTCACTTAGATAAAGATAGTAGCTGAAGGGTATGATATCCATACATAATATATAGTAATATATCCATACATATATAAAGTATATAGTACTTAGTATATAGTACTATTACTATATAGTATATAGTAATATATCCATACATATATAAAGTTATAAATATCAATTGAAATTTTTAATATTGTAATAGGTAGCTAAACGTAATATTGGAATTCTTTTGATATTGTTTTTTTCTTTATCTCATTAACACAAGAATATGATATGTACCTACTTGATAGTTTATTATTATTTAACATCAAACATAAAACTTTTGAATTATTTAAATGCCGACAAAAAAAATAATATTAAACACAAACGTCACGAATCACGATCAACGTCAGATTTAAAAAAAGCCATAGAGGCATAGAGTAATAAATAGCGAACATAGACATATAATACTATATAGTATATAGTATTATATGTCTATGATAGCGAACAGCACAAACACATTATGGTAAAAAACAATATCATGGTAATCGGTCAATCTATGGTAAAAATAGCAATATTATTTTTTCTCATCATTGACCGTGTTATTAAAATAATGATAATGAACATCAACATAATAATATTTAACATTAAATTAAGTAGATATAGTCATAATTTTTATTCCAAAAAATTCCTTCATTTTTAATACATTTTATAATTATTTCTATGACGCTTTTATTAAATATCATAAAATCAAGTAAAATGTTTTCAAAAATTATTAAATGCAAATCTTTATTTTTATTAATTATTATTCTTTATATTTATGACTCTTACATAGAACCAAAGACACTAGTTTAATGAATTAATAATTATTTCAATGGCATTATATTTATTTTAACACCCATTTACATTAATTTTAAGAAAATTACTAATCATTAAATTAATTAACTATATTCATTGGAACACAGATCAGTTTTTTTCTGAGTGCAGTATTCATTCTAAATATTATAAATAATATGAACTTAAGACTTAACTATTCATAATCTATAGTATTATAAAATGTCATTCATATATTTGAAATAAAGGTGATGTAAAAAAAAAAAAAAAAATGAATTTATAATAAATAATTATTTGTTATCGTTATATTATTATATCAAAAAAATCAAATTAAAACATTTGAAAACCAATAAATAATTTTTTACAATATTATCATTCTACGTGTATAATATAGTATATCATATAATATTTCAAATTCATCAATAATAAAATAATATAACCTCCATAAACGTTGATTTAGTTAGGTTTTTTCTTGTTCAACAAAATGCATCATTAAAGTGTCTAATTTTGCATGTTTCCTTGTTGAACGTACCTAATTTATTTTTGATTGTATTTATGTTATATATATAATATATATATATAAACTTTAAGATCATCGTGTGAGGTTGAACAACTATAATAGGTATATATAAATATAATCTAACTGCTGCAGGAGCAGGATGAGGACCTAAATGATTTTTATACACACACACACACACACACACACACACACACACACATCACCCTTATATTTAGCGGATTCGTCCGAAGTTTCGCACCAATATTATATTATTATGTACATGACGTATACTGTCGTTCCCGCCGTGGCGTTATTTTCCTGAGCATATTTTACGCCGCCACCGTCGTCAAGAGTGTATTTTCGTGTAAGTTCGACGTGTCGCCCTGTGGAATCTGACCGCAGCTGTGCGATGCGTTTCACGTGTACACACTTCGATATATACAGTAGTGTTTTATTGCGTATTCCGTGTATGATATATACCGAACGCGAGTGTGTGAAAATCGTCGCATTTGTGCACACCCGTTTCCTGGATATTTTTACCCACCCTCTATCGTCAACCCTTATCGCCGCATCGCGTATCGATTCCTCGAACCACCACCACGCTGCTCTCCTGTGTAATCGCTGCAAAACTTCGGTGTTGAAATCATATACATATATTATATAGGTACCATATACGTACTCGTATAATAATAATGTATTATGTATTTGTGTGTTTTAAGTGAATATAATACATAATACAAGTACGAATGAGGTCGAGAGATTTAACTATTTAAGAATAATATATAATATGTAGGTATATATTTTAACGACTCCTAGTAATTCGCATTACTCGTTTATATCATATATTCAACATGTAAGTCTCATCTACAGATTCAATATGATTCCGACATTATATTATTGTGACTTGTGAGTATATAAATGTGAAAATATTCTATAAAATCGTTTGCAAATAACCATTTGCTACAGATTTTTGGTAACAATAACGGACGGATATAATAATAAATTCCCATTGTATACAAATTATTAATCGTATACGCTTATATACACAAAATAATTTGATAATTCAGCCATTTTATTGAAAGTATTTTTGAGATGTTATCTGCTATTTAAAAAAAAAAATATATATACATATATATATTAGAATATTATCTTCTTCTTCGGAATTTCCTTTCGTTATTCCTTATGTTCCTTTATATAATATTATGTGAGCATATATTTATCATTTGGACAGTTTTGATTAATATATTTATAAGGGATTTAAACATTAATGCATATATCGACATTCTTCCACACATTTTTTAACGAAATTTGTAATGCAATTTGAACATTATTTCATTAGAGATTTATCAAAAGGTAAAAGAATGAATAATTGGTAACAAATTAAAAATGGGTAGAGGTATTATATTTTACATTTTGACGGCGCAATAACGTATCGAACAATATATATTATGAATTTTAATTAAATGGTTATACTAATCCAGTTAACGATAATAATTGTATTAAGTACATATGTATGTATTTTATAGTAACATAAATTTATCATTAAATAACCAAATCCACAAATATATAATTCTTTTTTTTTTTTTACTATTTTGTATTTTGTCAATAAATTGTATTAAATCTATTATAGGTATATTTCAAACATAAAAAATACAAAAATTATATGGTTTAAAAAAATATTAGTTAATTGAAACGTATAGCTGCACACCTTATGTTAATTATAATATTATTAATTGTACGATTATTTTTTTAGTTACTGTGGTGTAGCCACATGTTTTTTCTCATTTCCTTTTAACATATTTCTTAATATTAATTATAATATTATGACAGAAAAAGAGCTATTATATACAGGACGCTTACTTTTTGGATTAGTTGTATTATATATATATATATAGATATTATAGATTTGTTTTGATCTACTTTGATTATATTTTATTTTTTTAATATCTGTACAATATATATATAACACTTCCAATATAAATTAGCATCAACATGGATGTTTTATTTTAGATTTCTTCCAGTATATTTATACTATATTATTATAAAAAAATAATATATATGCTACTTGAAATAATTAAAATGTCTAAATTTAATTCGGTCATAAATTTATCAAAATATAGCCATGCAAATTATTCAATAACTGCCGAAAATAATAATTTTGGTATTTTAATATTATTATTTTCTATGATAACTAAAAACAGTTAAAAGTATTTTTTGGTAGTGTAATATTATAGACGGAGATTTTAACATAGATGATGTATTATTTATAACTTTCATGTTCAGTTTAAAATAAGATGTTTTTAATAATAAACGTTTGATATAGTTTATTTTATATAGGTATAATAATATATTATTGTTAAAGTAAACCATTAACGCACGATTTACGCTTTTATTATAAAAAATTAAGGTTAAACGAAACATTTTCAAAATACTAATGATAGGAATTGGACCTATATATTATACTGCGTCTACCTGTTTAATCGTATTATATAAAAAAGAATAAAAAAAGAAATATACACCCACGAATAGGCTATAACCCAATAATGGTTTATAATATTATGAAGCTCAACGTCGGCGCACATGTTCAGTATGTTATTATAATCATTCAACAATAACAACTCTACTATAATCGAGTGTCTTTTTATCTGCATTTTTTTTTTCTTATTTATTTATACATCGCATTTGATAATATGTCTACGACGTGCTTGTCCTTTTTCAACACAATTTGTGTTATTATAATATAGGTACGTTTTGTACATGGGTTTACCTGCAGATCAGGACAGGTATTTTTCATTCGTGTGCGTTTTCTCTTCGTTCCAGACTCACTCACTCGACTTTTCGCTCGAATAAACGAAATACGTACAAAACTATGACAATAATAAAAATATATTATAATGGCCATTCGCGCATTTCTTTATATTCCTAAAAATAATGTATACGTACAATATAAAAGAACAATAATATTGTTTATTGTTTGTTTAACCGACCGAATGTAATATCAAACAAAACGTAGGTACTGTGTATATGTTACGTATACATAAATGTTACTTATACCCGTTCGCTGTCGACGTATAATATGTAATATCAACCGTAGGTATATCAGTTGTATAATAATATGAACGATAACATTTTACTATAAAGACGTCATATTGTTATTATCATTATTGTTATTGTTATTATTATTATTATCTGATTATTTAACAAATAATATATAAATTGATTACATTTTTTATTATATTTATCTCTACGTTCAATAATATAAATACCCCATACAACCCAACCCTTAAATTAGTCATCTAAATATCCAAATCTGACAGTAATTCACTGAGAATCGTTTTTCGAATGTAATGATTTATCATTGAATTCAAATGTTAATCAAAATTCAACACTATTCTCTTTACACCTGTATCCTCTCCACACCAATATCCCTTCCCTTTCTTTTTATACTTTAAACAGTTACAAAAAAAAAAAAAAATTCTATCATCTCATATTATAATGTATAGTTTATATTTTATAATAATAATTATAATACAATATTCTTTTATTATATTCTAATTTTGACTTCGACTGAACTGTAAAATAAAATAAAACCACATCCCTTGGGTATTAATAAAATGATTCGTACTACGAATTTTGCGCATTGATGAGGTAAAGAAAGTTAAGTTTGATTTAGCAATACAATACATGGGTTATATACGAATAAAATATGTAGGTATAGGTATTTTATGTTTGTCATTTATTTACACGATTATATTTTGTTAGCTTCTCGAACAATAGAACTGTGTATAAATATTTTTTTGCAGCGGTTTAATGGTTGAAAAAGCGCACAAAAGAAAAATTATTTCATCAAAATAACTCGTTTTATACTTTACCGAGGTTTTCATTAGTGTTTTATGCACAACCATCATCAGCGTTACCTCCTCCCCTTCTTATTTTATGCTACAAAAACGCTTTTATTCTTCTCGTAGTATATTATTTTTTTTTTTCATTTTTTACTTTTATATTTTATAAGTCCGTCCTTTTCACTTCACCCTTACCTTCTGACTATTGTGCCGATGAAAAACCAAAACTGTTAACTGTTAAGAACGGACTTTTAAAAAACCAAATCTAAATTACACAGTGCTTCTATTGTTTAGTTTTTTTTTTTTTTTTTTAAGTATCGACTCTCCATTATTTCTCCATCGCTCGGCGATTACAGTTTTAAGTATACCTAAAAAAAAAAAAAAATAAAAATAAAATAAAAACACTGTACCTACTCGTATATGTAATTTAGTTGTATTAATATTATGAAAACTTTATTATTAATTTTAAAACGTTATTTACTGCAGATAATTTGGACAAAATAGGGTTAGGTATATAAAAAATGATATTTATTATATGTATATATATACTATCTTTTGTTATATAAAAGTATGAATAACAAAATAAAATAAATATTATTATTTTATAATATAAAATTAAATTTTTTTATAAAAAATAATAAATAATAATAGGTTGTAAATTTGTAATCAAAGTTATTTGAAAAGGTTAATAAAATCGATTGATTTTTCTTTAGAACTGCAATTACAAATTCACAATTACAAATCGACTATAACATTATATATAACATTATAAATTTAACTTAATTTATCCATAATATCACAATATGTATAACAATGATTTTTTTTTTATAATTGTGATTTAGATATAACAACGTAAACGCAAATTGGTCGGAATCAATGTGAGTGCTTAAAACATTAAGTAAACGTGAGTAGGATAACCCTCAAGAGGGTTCATCCCTTAGCCTCTTGCAAATTGCGCCCTGTGATGGACAATGGCAATGAAACTATATGTTATAAAATATATTCGAAAAGTTCGTGTTCGATTCGCATTTTAAAGTCGAAATAATAATATAATATATATGCTTGTTTGAAAATGAACGTGTATATAATGCGTAGATTTTTGAAAGGGAAAAGTGATTTGTTGCCGAAAAGACGGACTCGATTCCATATGTATCTGTAAATTTTATGTTGGAAACAAATCCAAGGATGGATTTCGGTTCGCGTTGGTTAATTATTCTTTTCGTGCACATTATAATATTGTTATGATGAAATAAAATTTTCGGAACGAGGGAAATATAATACGATATAATATTTGTGTGTAGCGACGTTACAAATAACGCGGACGTCGACCCGGCATAGAATAGTAAGGTACTTTAATAATATAATATTCCATCTCGGCCGACGGAAACGAATTCGGTGTTCGCGGCGGTCGCAACAAACGATTGTGCGGCCGATCAATAATACATTGGCGAGTAATACTACAATAATATTTATTATAATAGGGGCGAATAATAAAATCGTAATGATAACAATACACAAATGAGACATTAAGTGTACGTACGGCGAAGGTCTCGGGTCGGTCGGCAGGCGATCTCCGGAGGCGGGAAAAATAAAACAGGTAAGACCGGTAGCCGCACGGACACGAAACGACTGTTCAAAATCAACCCGATCTCTGGTATCGTGACACGACCTACACACGACGGACCGACCGCAGATTCTTCAAAAACGGTTTAGATTAGACTGTCCGACTATATACACATACACGGGGGTGGTCGCGTCCTAAATACGTGGACACAAAGTATACAATATATAGGTACATTATAATCGTGGGTGATCTTTATAATATATTAATAAAAGTGCGTGTGTGAGCTCGTTTTCGGACAAATGATCGACGGTTCAGAAAACATTTAGGTATATAATATATAAATAGTGTTTGGAAGAATGGAAGAGAAAAAATATATGACCAACGTATTAGGTATATGTTATTAGGTATTATTATTGTGCCGCCGAATAATGTGTACTATATAAGCGTTCGATGAATGAGTACACGAATTCGATAGTTTATGGATCGTGAACTTATTATTATTTTTATATTTTACCTTTGCCGGCGATTTTGAAAGGACCGCGACGACGACGTGTGTGTGTGTGTGTGTGTGTGGACGTGTATTTGGCATTATTATTACCATTTTTATTATTGCCCATATAATATAATACATATGGGCAGGTAGGTACAACGACGCACACCTATGACCTATGCTATGCGTATACGATATTATAATATGATAATTGTATAGGAATTGGCGAAAAGTAACATCCGGTCCGGACGTTTCCGCAAATACTTATTATAACACAATAATAATATAATAGAAGCTAAAAATATTGTTGTCCAACAGTTTTACAAGAAAAATTTATCAGTATTTTAATATTAAACCGAATATACGCGAACGGTTTAAAATGTTTAAATAATAATAATTATAATAATATTATTTAATAATATTATAATATTCTTTAAAAAAATACTAAACGTCTTGAGTAAACGATCAAATTAATATTGTTGTATCGATTCGTTTTTTTTTCTATAAATTTAATCGAGTATAATTCGGTATATAATATTAATATTATACAAATAATAATAATCGAAAAGGAGATCGAACGTAGAGGAATTTAATGAAAAGGCGTTTAACACGCATTATAATATTGTACGTAATTTATATTCACAAATATTTCGGTATTTATTTAAATTTTTTTTTTTTTTTTACGCGTATTTCAGATATTTTTATTCTTGTTTATTTTGCGTGTATACATTATGACATTATGAATCATATACATCTAATAATAATGAGATTTTTCGTTTTCTGTTTTATTATTGTGTACTTGTGTACGAGTAAAATTAATACAAATTCAAAGCGAAGTCAACAAATCAAAATTTATTATAGTGCTCATTGCTCATATTATATAAGGTATATATTCGCTTATATTGTCGACGAATGTTAATATACTTATTAAATTATATTGAAATCATCTACCTAAACGCATTAAATAATAATTAACCAATAAACATTGGTATATACCGGAAATTAATTATGTCGTGTTATAATCTAGAAATACGTTTGACGAACGTTTAAACGCATATGATAATTTAATAGGACATTATTATAGTTCGAGTGTTTCAATATTGTTGGATAGGTACGTCAAATATTAACATCTTTAATATAATATTGTTTGAAAATATATAATATAAAAACACGACATATAATAATATTGGAATGCGAGTGAACTTCTTATCAATATTGATGTCTGATTATTATATTAGTTTTCGTTGATCGTGTTTCAAAAAAAAAAAAAAATCGATTGAGTAAATCAATATTGTGGTAGAATTTTATTAACCCTTAATGTCGCTGGACGAGCATATTTTATTTTTACGTCCTTGACGATATTTTACGATATTATATTTACGATAAGGTTGTTTGACACGTGCACGGCACATATAGTACATTAGTACGTACACCGCAGTTAAATATATGATACGAGTATGAGTTATTGAATTTCATTTATTTATTTTTTAAGATACTGAGCGAGACGAAGTATGTATGTACTCGTATATTGGTTTTACAATATAAATAATAATATGTGCTTTTTTATGTTTGAGAGCACGATATTAGATAGTAAAAGAGTAGTTTGATTGCCAAAAATGGGTATGCATACGGTAGTAAATTTTATCTAGTTAAGATTAAGATTATTCTGTACTCGTATGTGATAGTGAAAACTACTATAAAAATGTCAAAAAGTGGTAAAATTCGTAGAAACTATATAATTTTGAAGAAGTTAATTTTACTTATTTCATGATAAATTGATAACTAATGAAGTAATATGAAATATACGTCATAAAGAATTGAAAATTTCGTTTTAATTTGAAATTTAAATATAAAGTAAGTAGATATACTTTAAGAAATTTCCAAACTTATATTATTTACTCAGTAATGTGAAATCTACATTGTTGAATTTTTCGGTCTTAAAATGTATTATATAGGATCATGCAAGTGCTTTTAGTAGAGAATTTTTTCATTTAATTTTACAGTAACGTATTAAGGTTAAATTGAACCCTATCTAAATTATCCAAAATTTAAAATTTGAAAATCAACATGAAAATTATAATTGTTTTGACGTAAGTAATATAAAATTGACATAACGTAATATTATTACAGCAGAATATACGTGTATACATCGATGACAATGTCATTTATTCGTTCATCGTTGTCGGACGTACTCGTATTATAATATACTATGCCGTCAAGTGTTGGGTCCTGCCGTCCTGGCAATTCGTAGGATAATAGCGAGAGGACAATAATAATAATGTACCGTGGTACTTGATGTTGGTCGATACGCCATACAGATACTCGAAAGCAGCAGGTGGTGACAAAAAGGTGGTATAATTTAGAATAATATAGACAATGAACAGATAAACTAAGAGGTAAAAAAAAAAAATCTTCGAGGTTGAATAACGAAAAATCAATAGACGAAACAGATAAATCGATCATTGAAAAATTTGATTCGCTTCGATTTGGATGCATAATATTTACTATACTCGGTATTTAAATAAAAAACTTCAATAAATGTTATATTATATTATTCGTTTATACCTACACTATAAAATATAATATAGGTACCTATACCTACTCGATGGTAATATTTTATATCATCGGACTACGTTTAAATCGAGGTTTAAATAATAATAATAATATAAATAATAATAATTTTATCTTATACAGAAACATTTTAGCATCCGCGGATCCGGTCATTCTTTATATAAATAATAGAACGGTCAGCTTACTAGGACTCGCGAGGGATTTCTTTTTATCATATATGATAAGGTATTTTTATACTTTGGAGGAAGTATTGCTAACGCAGTTCCCTTCGGGTCGTCGATTTAAACCTGGAAAGAAAGGTATTTTTAATATTTTTATACTATATTATAACCGCTCGTAATTTCACCGTCGCGTTTATAACGGACACCGCGAGTTCGGCGGCCCACATTGTACGTATATATTTATATAAAATATATAAATATATATTATTATAACACAACGATATAATAAAATATTATTGCAGATAACGAAATGTACAACTCGCGTATATAACGTATATACAGTTCCC
The DNA here is from genome assembly GCA_021307375.1 of Tetraneura akinire. Taxonomy (NCBI): domain Eukaryota; kingdom Metazoa; phylum Arthropoda; class Insecta; order Hemiptera; family Aphididae; genus Tetraneura; species Tetraneura akinire. The sequence goes on along the minus strand of JAIUCT010000001.1, from coordinate 7,401,738 downwards.
CCCCACCGCCGCCGTCATGAGGTTTCCCCTTGTTAATCCATTGTGCAATTTCATAATATTATACCGTGTACGAATATAATATATAATATGTACGTATATACAACAATATAATATAAACTGTAATCTGTCAACCCCTTTCGCACACACCAACAAATTGTACCATTTCGTTGCTATGGTATCGCGGTCGTCGTCGATTCGTTTGTATGGCGGCGGCGGTCCTTTTTCCACGTTAAACGATATATTATTTATAATCTATATATATATACATATAATGTAATTTGTACCGCACACACATAGTCTTCGTCGCCCGTATTCCTTTCTTCTTTCTCTCTGTACAATTTTCTCTAGATTTCGATATAAAATACAATATTTAATTTACGCGTCCGATACGTTTTTGGCCTGAAATCCGCGAGCAAAACTCACACAATATACACCGCCACATTATATTATATTATTCTATAGGTTACGGTATATACTCACTTAAACCGAGGAAATTTAGAATTTACGCCGATTAAATCTAAGTTTTCCAACTGCTCTCTGACCTCTCCGTAAATGTCCAAAATTCTAATAAATTAGGACATCTACCGATCGATCTCGGTAAAAAAAAAAAAAACAATAATCTTGGCCTCACAAACGACCGTATACGTCAAAATAAATGCGGTAATAATATTATAAGATAGAAATCAATGTCGTAAAAGCCGGAAAAATTAAATGGATATTGAATATTTCTATATTTTTTCTTACGTTAACTTTAACATCACAATTATTTAATACCATGCTATTGTTGAATTATTATATATTATCATTTTTTATAATAGTGGATAAATTCGTAAATATTTTCACCATATAACAATAATTAATGTAGACCAGGGTTAATAAAATGTGACTATAATATGTAAAAAGAAAAACTCATTAATAGACCGATGCGAATGTCATTATTGTGATACGATATAATAATAATGAACAGAGATAATATAAAATGTGTAATTTATACGTATTTTATTTAAAATAAATAAAAAAAGTGGATGGTATAATAAATAATAATTTTTTATTCATCCAATAGTTTCTAAAATAAATGAAATTCAATATCATTAAAAATATAGTATATAATAGCCAATAATATTAATTTATTATTAATTTCCTTTTAGGTTTCTCATACTGATTCATTTTTCTAAGATTTACGATTTTGCTCATTTATAAAAGCTCGAACTACAATAAAGGTTGTAACGTCACGAATGTAAAATCAATGTTATAGAAATTATACACATAATATACACTATCGGTCTGGGATTTTTCTATCACCGGCAGGTAATTAATGACTAGTTATAACTTATAACATACCCAGTTTATTTTGTATATAATATATTTAAATAAGAACATTATGTAAAATGCATATCGCCACTCGTGAAACGACCGTAGTACTGCAAAGGCACATTTCCATCGCTTTCCTTACAATCAGATTTCAAATTTTCATCTAAAGGACTGTGGAAGCCACGACGAGGACGGAGAAGACGACAAGAGTGGTGATATGTCGTTAACTATAATTTATAATTATAATATATATATATATTTATATATATCTGTATATCAATCTATACATAATAAAACGAACAAAATATTAAATAATATATATTTAATTATTTAATAAAATTAAATCCTTTAAACTCCGGCTTTTGGGTCTCGGTTTAAGGTGAAATTGGGACTGTAGCCCAATTTCGTGGCTGTATAGTTCACTACCATGAAGACAACAGTTACAAGGTTCTCAGTTTTGCTGTATAGTTTTGCTGTATAGTTTTGCACAATATCCTAGAATTTACCAAGAATAACAGCGAAATTTACCGAGAATGTGCAAATAACGAGTATATATGATGAGTACATAAATGTATATATTATTTCATTTTATAAGAATTATGCATAATACACTTTTTATTCTGATGTATATATAGTTATTGACATTTTATCGTCAATAAATACAACGTTTGGAATATAACATATTATTATTATTATTATTATCAATATTGAATAATGAATATTTTGAAATATTAATGGTTTATGGATAATAATAAATTGTCTAAATTCGTTCGTGATAATATGCGTAAAATAAAATAATATAAGCAGGATGAACATTCTATAGTAAATATTTATGAAACTTATAAAACTCGAAATTATATCTTTAATTGTAAGTATTAATATTTAAGACATATTAATAAAAAATAAATTAGAAATTTGCAATATAGGTACACTCCAGTGCAAATAAATTATACTGTAATATTACTCGGTGTATTATTTGAATTTAGAACGATATTTTCCCGTAACATATTATATAATGTATAATGTTATTATATTATTATATCATATATTTTAATCCAATAATATATGTCATTGTCGTGAACGAGTATAATAATACAATATTATATATTTATAATGATATTATATTAAGTAGCAGGACGGTTTTCGCTATCGAAAAGAATCTTCAACTGCATATAGGTACATAATAATAATATTTAGTACGAGTATATAATACGGGTATACCTATATATACTATTATATAGCGGTTTACACGACACTCTAAACGTCTTAATTTCCACTAAATATAATATTATAGTACTCGAGTGTAACCGCAACCGTGTTTAAACTAGTTATAATCCCCAGCCTTATATATCTATGGTATGCCATCGCCGCCACAACTGACCCGTACTCGAGAGCAGGAGGTTGATCGGATTTTGTTTTTTATAAGGGTGTATGACACGTAAACGACGACGACCATCCTCTTGAGCGACAACCCTACCATATCCCTCTTCGTCTCCTCACATATTAGTAGACTTCACCTGGCCAATAGGCAGATACGGAACAATAAATTACGTATATATAACCATCCAGTGTGTACAATTCATAGCAGTGACACTCTACAATGGCGACCCGTAAAAGATGTGTATTGAAGTATATAATTGATGTGTATTGATATATATAAAAGAAGACTTTGGATAAGAGAATATAAATGTATTTAAAAGAAGAGACATATTCTAATATTAATAATTAGAAAGCATATTTAAATATTCTAAATTCTATCTTTAAATGCTCGAAATAATAAAAAATAACCTAAAATATGCAATTTGGCCTCAACAATGCCTCTTTAAATGATCCAAAGTTTATTTTATTAGCGCTAATATGTTCATAATTTTTATTTTATTACATAAAATGCACATATTATTTTTATTACAAAAACTGGAATTATATAACTTTTTTATTATAAAAAATTTATTTATTTTAATAGGTACAAAAAGAAAAATAATAATAATTGATTAAAAAATCGTATTATATAATATAAAAGCGATAATTTGAAAAAATTTCTTAAAATAATATTTTGAAATACATAATCTGACTATAAATTTCGTATTTCTAATTATAGTAAATATTATATGCATTGGAATGTAATAAAAAATGTTCTAAAAATAAAATAACATTAAAAAAATGCATAGAAATGGAAAAGAAAAGTAAGTTTCACTTTCAAAGAATTCATTAAGTGCATAAAACAAGTTATGTAGGTAGGTACATGAAATACATTGCCATAAAGTATATATATAAAAAAAAAAATGCATTTTCCATTAAAATTATGATTATTGATAATGTATAGGATTCAAATAAATGTTAAATTTAATTTAAATTTAATTTTAATGCTTTTATGGAAAGTGTTTATTAAATTAAAACACTTTATAATTTTTGATAAATATATTATATTGTTATAAATTCGGGATAATCACTTTAGGCGGCCGATTAAAGTACAATAATAATTTAACTAATCTATTTTATTTTTATCTAATTTGATTAATAAATAAATATAATTTTAAATTTAGGATAATATAAAATATATAACATCGTTTTTATTGTTATAGTTATTTTATGAAAATATAAGAAATTTTGATGGCGTCAATTTTTGATTCCAATGTAAGTTTATATACCTACCTATTATGTTTATTATAATTTGCATCAATATAAATGACATATTCTTATTTTCTTATATATTGTCATTTAGTTCTACACCAATCGAATCACAATTATGTTTTTTCTTCATTATTCCATAATATTCTACTACAATTATACTTTATACATCTATACAAATTTCAGAACAATTCATTAACAATTCCATTGTTTCATTTAGATCTCACTACTCGTGTTTTTTTATATGAACGTTATGCATATATTACATATATTATATAATGTTTAAATCGCGAAATCATTAGCAATATTTGTCTCTGAAAGGGATTTGTTCAACGAAATATTGTGTTTCTTTCGTTCAGTTGAATGTACATACATATCAGATTTGTATTATTTGAAATATATGACATACCTAAAGCACTAAACTGTAGTACCTATTGCATTATTATACTTGTAGGGTATATAATATAATATTATATTTCACGACGAGAAAATGAATAAAAATTAAATATTTTTTAATCTTCATAATGCGCATATAGAGTATTTAATTCAAAATATATAGAAGTATCATTTTATGAATCATGTCAATATCGGATTAAGTATTTCTGGCTTAAATCTATTTGTATTGATTGTTTTGCGTTTAATCGTTTGTATGTAGGACACCTGAAATCTTTTGTGTCAGGTAATTTTTGTACTCGAATATTTTTGCATCCGTATGCATTTTCACGGATGACATATTCTTACAATAGAGACCTTAAATGAGTATAATATAACATTTTACTGACAAACGATAACGGAAAATTGATATAATAATTTCAAACAATAATAATAATATTGTTTTTAATCGTTTACAACAATTGAATTGTAACATAGAATTTTGTTTTCTTACTGGATTTTTTTTATGTGTTTCTTATATTCGAACCTCGGGTATAAAATATAACCACGGTACACACACGTTATATATATATAAATTATTATGATATCGTGTCGAGTGGAAATTAGATCGGCATGCGACGTGTGAATGTGACGTCCGCATCGCAGTTGAAACTTCCATAATCCCGTGGGTTATTTATGTTGCGTCTTGGGAGTGCCGACAGTATATCACGACGGACGGTGGGGCGATGAAGAAAGACCGCAAAAGTGAGAATATAGAAAGATACTTTCTATATATATACGTATATTATATATTGTGTAAATAACGTTCAACGAGCATATGTCGAATCCCTCCAATGTTCATTAAAATAATGTTCAGAAACTATAATAATATATACTTAATAATATATCATTGAAAAAATATCCAAAAGTATATTATTATTGTATTAAAAAATCTAAATTTTAATCTCATAAAATAATATTATGCTATATTATATAATATATTATACATTTAACATCATTTTATTATTATTATTATTATTATGATGAAATCTTGTTTAAAGTTTGTATTAGCCGCACATTGTGAAATAATGCAAATCGAAATGGTTGAAAATTGGAAAAGTTTAGACGCCGGAAGTATCAACGGAGCGGTTATGATGACAACGTGTTACGACGATGATCCTACCTATAGTTACACATCTGTTATCTACTGTAGTAAATTTAAACATGTAATAATATTAAATAAATGAGGGATAAAAATTTAACCGTGTATAAATCGTATACCAATAACACTGTGCCTATAATAGGAAACGTGTCATATTCATTTGCCATATAAGAACAATAAAACCACATAGATAAATCGCGAGACAGGCGTGAATCAATGTTTGTTTTTCACAATAATAATGTTACGCACAGAACGGGATTAAAATGACTAGGTTATAAACATATAATTATGTATTTGTATAATAAGATAATAAATTGATAAAAAAAATAATAATAACAGTTCATTGTTACGTCTTGTTACACATATAGTTGAGAAAGTACGAACAATGCCTGTATAAAACGAGTAAAAATACAATATATTTTAAAAATAAATTTATTTGAAGAATACTGACATTAATTTGGTTTTTTCGAGAGAAATATATTATAATAATTATTTTTGCGGTAGGGAGTAGAACAATAATTTTTATATATTTAATTATTATTTATTTCATCACTAAAACGATATTAAAAATACTTATATAAAATAGTGTAATAAAATAATAAAAAATTTTGGAATTCGTTGAATATATAATTAAATTCGAAATGAAATGTTTTTTTTTCTTTTTTGTAAAAAAAGAGTCTATTTGTAACGAATAAATTTACCATTAACGTTATGATAAGTATTATCATCTTTTATTACGTAAAATAGTTTTTATACCGTCGTTATACTTTATTAAGGCATATTATTTTCTTATCGAAATTAAAAACAAAATTACATCTTTTAAATATATTATGATTTAACAATATTAATTTATATAATAAAAGTCGAATAAAGTAAAGAAGAAAAAAGAAAAAGAAAAGAAAGTAATAAACATTTTAACGATTTGTAATAAAATATTGGTATTATAATATATTGATAAACGATTTATAATAAAATTTAATAAAATGTCATACGAATATTATCTTAAAAATTATCGAAAAGAAAACGATCTATTTTATGGATATTTATTTATTATGTATAGATAAAAATTTATGTTTAACTGAATAACTTAAAGGTGATCGCATATAATTTAATGATCCAAATCATTCGTTTACAGTTTACAGTCGTACGTATTACACGTGTGGGTTAAAATGACTGCTCCGAACAGTTTATGTGACTGTAAAAAATATAATTCGTCTCGGTAAGAATGGAACGAAAGAAAAAAAAAGTCGGAATAGTTGCTGGTATTCAAAGGATTCGATTATGAAATGAATAGCAGGGGAAAATACAGATTAGATAAATCAGTATCGTTCGATATTATTAAATTTATAACACGTTGTATATACGATCGATATTATAATGCTTGACGTTAAATTTAAATGAATAGTAAAATGGAAAAGTAAAAAAAAATTAATTAAATTAAAATTTTTAACCGTCTGACCACGTGTGATAACTGATATTATAATAATTTGCCACCGTTTTGCATAATATAATAATTTATTTAACGTTAATAATATTTTTGTGAGTGTTGTTCGAAACTTGGATTTCGTCGGTTAATTAACGCGTTTATGCCGGACGCGTTCGAGGGAACGAATGGCTGTGGTGGAGATTTAGGGATCAATTTGTCACTGCGAAGGGAGCGAAAACGCGTTGACAAAATTAAAAACGGTTGGAAACGCGTCCACAACGACCATATAATAATATATAAGAAGCAGTTGATGGAATTCACTCGACAGTAGCCCACGTATAATGTACAGTCACGAGCATTATCGTTATCGTTTTCACGATTATTATTATTATTATTATTATTATTATTATTATTATTATTATGTCAAGTTGGTCGACTTTGACGTCAGCCGCTGATACGCTAATTAACACTGTATTATATAGTTAGGTCTGTATGCATCGCAAACGCCGCCGCCGTCAGACACGAAGACTAGACTTGACAGACAACTACGTGTAATTTATTTTCCCGACAACTATTTCGATTGTTTCTGTCATTCGACCGTACACGTAGAATGTCTGAGTGTTTTTTTTTTTTTTTTTTTATATACATTTATTTTTATCACGCCCTTACTTTAATAATAATATTATGTAATCTTGTATTGTTTAACGTATCATTAGATCATTGCCGTTTGTACCTATTTAGTACTGATGAATTGCGCGCCGTGTGTGTAGGACGGCAATTTTAATATGAGGAGGATATTAAATTAAAATAATAGGCATGTAACTTAAATTACTTTAAAATATTATTATTTAATATTATGGCATACCTATTTTAACTGAATTAAATTGATTAAATAGCTAAAAAAGAAAAATTACACAATCACACTTAAAGTAAATTTTATAAATAATATAATTATTGTATTAATTAATGCACCCATCAAATTATTAAATATGCAAATGAATATACTGGAATTTCATTTGAATAATAATACAAAATTATATATGAAAAAATGCTGAGAAAAATATATCTTGCATCATCCAAATTGAGGGAATCATAGTTGTATGTCTTTTAAATTAATCGTATTATAAAAAGTTTTATTTTATGAAAATTATAGGTATTATCATTTACAAATTTTAAAATAAAAACCGTTAACATAGTAAGAGAATACAATTTTAATTACAAATTTTTTAATTATATTTCGGTACTATTATTGAATAATTTAGTTATAATTTCAATACATAATTATTATTTTAATTATTTATACTAGAAATTTAAGCATTTGAACTACGAAGAGAAACTATAATAATGATACGCGGTATAAACGTATCACAATAAACATGTGGTATTACAAAATAACATGTAATATTATTTAAAGATTAAAATGCTAGTTACGTACAAATAGTAAATAACAATAAATATTTTTTTTTTCATATTATATACCGAATTCATCTTAAATAATTATTATATTTTTAGTATTTACAACCTCGTTTAAAACAATATAGAAATAATTGTCATATATAATATAAATTATTTATCAAGATCGAATTCTAAATAATAAAAATGTGATTCTATCAATGTTTATTTAATATTTATTATACAAAAGCACCAATTCGTTTAGTTTTGGAAAATTCAAAATTTTTTCTAATTGATTGGTTAATAATAATTTATTTGTGTAAATATTTTTTATCTCAGATATCTGGAAAATTATTGAACCTCACGTTATTTGAATGTTTCAACTAAAATTTATTCTTTAATAATTATCTAATATTATTCTAAATAATTATTTTTTTTTTCGAAAAAGATTTTAAAAATTATTATAATAATAATTATAATATATTATCGTAGACTTATTATTTTGCTCCTAAACGGACATCGCTAGTATTATTTTTTTGATGTGTTATATTCGTATTATACACGTACAAATCTATTTTAACACATAACTGCATAAATAATATTAATCATCGTAAACTATATTAATTTGCTGTTCTTTTGATTTAAATAATATAATATATATATATAACACGTATATTATACACGGACGACTATACACGAGTCATCAAAAATATTTTTTTAGTTTACAAGAGCGATTTACATTTTGTTTGAATGCCAAATATTACAACTTAAATATGTAAATCAGACAACACAAGTTACACGATTAGTTTAAGTTAATCACTGTGTAGCAAACGACATAATAAATCATAATGTGAGCCACATCAAAGAGGCTCGTTGTCATATCAAAATCATAATATTCGTTTAACATTATCAATATTAATGCTCGCGTCTCGCGCATTTATTCCGCGGTTTTCGTTGCTCGAATGGAGGATAAAATTTGTTTAGCAATATTAATATAAATAATTAAATAAAATAATAGTCAGGAGAAGAACCGCGCGGAATACGAAATTATTCGATTGGTTAAATAAAAATATTTTTCATTATGATAATATTATTACAAGAAAAGTACCATCAGACTCTCGTGCGCGTTACATTATATACCTAATACGACAGTCAGTACAGTTGTCGTAGTTATAATGAAGTGTGGAATTCACTGTTCGCTAATAACAACATTATTGTAGTTATTTACCTAACTGTTATTACAAACGTTCTATATTAGTTCACTAAGGTATTTAAGTTGTTGATTTTTTTTCCACATCGCCTGCAGCTTGGAATTTTAATACACAATATTATGATTTGTAATTAACCATCTATATAGGTAGTCACAAGTATTTAAAAGTATATTAATAATTTGTATGTAATATGTTTTCAGATAACATTCCCATATTATTATTTTTACGTATCAAAATTCATATATCGATACAATATTATGTCGAACATTGATTGTCTTGAAAAACTAATATAATATGTACCGTACATGTACATATATAACGAAATATCAAAAATAAATAATTTGAAAAAAAAACGTTTCATTTTTGATAGGTTATATAATATTTTTGGTAGGTACCTATTAGATATAAACACAATAATAATTTTTATACTAATAAAGTAATAACTATTATATATATTATATTAATTTGAATATTTCTCGTCATCATTTCATCTAAGGTAATATACATATTATTATTTATTATTAATGCAGATGTATATCGAGGATTTTTATTATTATTTGATAAATTCAAAAATACGTATTTAATATTATGTCGAGTATAGTCGAGGAATTAATAATAATATGATAATATTTGTAATGATAATATGATGAATTATATATGAAATAAATTTTAAGCTGTTATATTTTCTTTTTGTTATTATAATTAATAATTATTATACTAAAAACAAAAAGGGGATAAATGCTATTTTTTTTTTTTTATCTTTTTTATATAAATTTATAATTCCAAATATTTTACACACATAGTTTTTCTATATTCAATGTATAATATTAAATATCATTATGTAAAGATTGTTATTCTTATTTTACAATAACAATATTAAAATTTATTATCGATTTGTATAAATATTTGTCTATGATGTAGACGTATAAATGTTTACAGGCGTATTTTAAATAATGATATGATAATTTTTTACGAATAACTTTATTCAAAGTCAAACTAACTTTATATCTTTTATGTATCATTATGAACTTATGACTATAGCTAGTAAATTGTATCGCTGTATCTGAAAAGAACAAAGTAATTTCAGCATATTTTATTTCATTAATTGTAATCTAATGGATTTATTTTATTATTATTTTTAAGCATAATATTACGTTTTTACAACGTACATAACTGTGAATACGAGTTTCGTTTAATATTAATAAAATAATATTATGTATTTATAACTTTTTTCAAATCTCTTTGCGAATTCTTTTCCTTAAGTCGTCATCGTTAATTATATTTCCAAAAATTTTCTTATATAGATTTACCGATTCAACAATATCGATATTTTATTTATTTATTTTTAAAACTATATTATATATACTTCGTGTTGACGGCAAAAGTTGTCGTTGTAAAAGCGTTTGAGACGGGGTTAAAAAAAAAAAAAACAAAAACAATTTAAACGACCGACGAATCATCGGAATCGTCGCCACACAAGACGTAAAATAAAAAAAAAAAAAACGCATATAATGCGTAAATAATATGACTATATGTGCATAATGGATCCATTAAACTTGGTTGCCAATTTATTTTTATAACGTTACCAACGCACCATCGACGTACGCACGTCTTTGGTATAATCTCTGCGATACTCGCCAATAATAAAACTTGTCTCATCTTGTACAAAACACACACACACACATACACATTATTGTTGCTATCAATCGCGAGTACAATGGCGCGAGTGAAATAGCTGGCTGAACTTCTGTCCTTGATCAGACCAAAACGACCGAAAGATTAATGGACCGCTCATTTGTCAGCATCCAAACGTATTATGCGAGCACCGCGCGCATATATAGCGACACGCGGTCTGCAGTCGTACGACATCGAGCGGGGCAACTTTATCATGCCCGCGAGCGATAAATCTCCGAAGATAAACCGTTCGTGCCAACAATACATTTTAGGTGAGACGATGCTGTTGTCCTATAATAGGCTGGTATAATAAAATAATATTTTTTTTTTCTAGAAAATCACTCGTATAGTTAATTGTAATTTTTACTTTTAATTATAATTGGTTTTCTCCCACCGTAAAAATTTAAATTGTTTTACTTATTATAACTTTATAACGTAATATTATTGTTCAATTTTCAATATTATTTTACTGACATCATTTTTTCTTTTATCCGTTTTGAATAATTAGGTATAGTAAATTTCGATTGTATACTCAAAGAATTTAAATATACTAAATAAAATATTATGAAAAATGCTCGCGATATTTTCTTTATTATTTATGTTATGTTTTAAAATATAGAAACGGCGTTATTACGTTCTCGTGATTAATGTGGAAATGCTCCTCACAGACAATAAAGATGACAGTCAAACAAATTTCTACAAACATTATTTCTACAGATGTTTATGACATAGTGAAAAACCATTTTGACACATATTTCAAGTGTGTGTGTGTGTGTGTGTGTGCATTATGGTGTATCGCACATGTGTCAGAATACGAACAATTTTGACAATAACTATGAGGATTAATCTGTGATTGTTATGACGCTCTAAATACGAGTTATTTTTCTTTATTTTTTTTTATCTTGACATATTATATTATCTTAAAAAAAAATGCGGTAAAGTTGCCAGAGAAAATTCGGCGTAGGCTGAAATAAAGATAACACCGATCACAATTATAAATAATTGGAATGAACGAAAATAATAAATATTATACAATAATATTTGCTTTGTACAATTGCGTGTTGGCTATAATAATATTTCGTATATAGGTTAAAAAATATTATCACCGGCGACTAATCCAATAATTATTGTACACGGTTAGAGACAATTAAAACGTTAAAGAACTATTGACTTTAGCTGCACACAGTGCACATATGTGCGTGTATTATATTGTACAGGGCGATCAGAGTATACGTGTATAATATTACCTAATATGAATTATGAATACCTGAATACGAAACGCGTATGCGATACCCATAATTCTCAAAAACTAAATTCCGATCACCCTGTACATTATGGTATATATAACAATATAATATACGTCGATAGGACCACGTTCCGAAATAGCTCGCCTTATATTATTTATTTCTTCAGATGTTCACACGTCATTCGGTGCACATTTTAATGCATTATGCGCGCACGCTTGTCTTTTTTTTCCGCTCAACGGAAACTCACTATAGTATTTTATTATTCTTACAACAGTAAGAAGCCCTCTAACAGTTACAAAGTGATTTCTTGTTTTATTTATTTATTTATTTACTTATTTTTATGTAGCTGAACGGCACATTAAATAGTTTTGCGACTTTGTGCGTTATAAAAAGAAAGCACTAAAAAACGGCTCCGCCGTTGTTACGATATACATAATATAATAATATAACATGCAATGTATAATAATGGCAAACAATATTATTTTGTGATGTGAATAATCGCCGTACGAGCAGTGAGCAAATTTACACATTATATCGTTTATTTTTTTACAACCGCCCAAGTCCGATATAGGAGACGGTCGTAAATCATATTATTTTGTCAAGGAAATATCATTCTGCGGCGGCGGCGTGATCCTTTGATAAGAGTCTAAAAGAAATCTTCGGAGTGTTTCCATATGGAAAATTTTGCACGCCCATAGTTTGACCATTTCTGCGTATTCGGTTTCGTTTTCGCATTAATTGTATATAGATTTCATAAACCATACCAATAGGATAGGGTCAAACCGATAGTATACCGATAGTTATGTTCTTCTATAAAACACGTCAAGGGATAAAATCGCCCTTTCAGAATACCTACACGATGAGATAAAAAATGAAATTCGTTCGACGTACGATTCGGATTCGTATATATTAAACGAGGAAAAAAATTTCCAAAGACTAAGGTACCTATATAAATGTAATAGGTACAATTTAATTCCACTTAAACGTGTATTTTATTATTTTTTATGTAAAAATTCGAATCAATATAATTATACGGGAACGGGACGATCAGAATTTTATATTATGAAAATGGTAATCGTTATTCTTAATGAACAATCGATGAATATAAATAATTCTTCAATAAGGTTCATGACGTGTTAAGACATAATTTTAATATTTCAAATTGTAAATTTATAACCTACATATAAATAATATAAATGTAAACATTTCGTGTTTACAATAATTATTAAAATAAATAATAATACGACTATAAATATATAACATTTTTAAACTTATTATTAACTTATTACTTATTATTAAACTTTCGTGATTTTTAAATTTATGATTGGTTTTTATTCATACAAGTAGGTATAGATTAATGCAACAATAATTATTGGAAATATGTATAATATATATTATTATAGTATTTCTACTTTAATATTTATGTATATTATTTTTCCAAAAAAAAAAAAAATCTTTTGTAAAGGTAATTATTATTAACTATATTAAAATTACATTTTAAACACGCAATTATAATATTGTTTAGTTTATTGTACCTATTGCATTTAATTTAATTATTTTAACAAAATTGAATATAAAAATGTTACTTTAAAAGAACTTTGAACCATCCCACGATTGTTTTATTTTCTTCGTAGTTAATTTGTTATTTATTAAAGAAAAAATAAACAGTAAATTATGTTTGAACAAGAAAAGTACCACTGATATTTTGGAAATCTATTCATTGTTAAAAAAAAAAAAAATAAATAAATAAAAAAAATAAAACCCAATGTTCACTCCATTATAATAATAAAAAATTATAATGAACACCAAAAATAAATACAAGTGTTATTAAAATATTTTGGAAAGCTTTTCGAAATAATGAATAAAAGACTACTGTTTTTCTTAGTTTATGAAATGATAAATATAAATTATTATAATAGCAATATTAATAAAAAATATTATTCAAATATATAAAAACGTCTATTAAACTTGTTACAAATGCGAATCAAAGTGAACGTTTTTTAATCATATATTATTCGAATGCATTATACAAATTATAGTAAATAATTACATTATTAGAATAAAACAATTTGTAATTCATTTGAAGTTTTTAATTTGTTCATTTATAACATGTTAACGTCATGATATTATATTTGTATATTTTCTACGTGCAGGCTCCTTGTTTTTAATTTATGCTATTGTTTCATATTATATTAATAATTATTTAAAATTAGAATTACTTTGAAGTTTTTGAACCTATTTTAATTAAAAGTTAAAAAAAAAAAATAAAAAATATTTGAGTAGACAGAATACAAAACTGAGTGCAACTTAAAATGAAAAGAATAATTTATTAAATTCTCGAATGAATATAAAATTATACTATTAACATTGGTGCTATAAAAATACGAGTATAATTGCTACCCTTCAATAAAATTATCGAAACAAATATTACGTTAAATATGCAATGTAATTTTACCTAGGGTGAATGTAGGTATAATATAATAAAAAAAATTATTTTCAAACAATTTATTTTTATTATGGATTATATAATGTTAATTATTATTTGTAAGTAATGTCATTGTTTAGAATTAATTAGTTTTAATTCATAATATTTGAATTTATTATAATTTATAATAAAATATATTTTTATCCTTTGCAAATAATTTATGCCTATTATTTTTTCGTGAAATTCAATAACAAATATATATATATATATATTATAATATGTATTTAATTATATTTCTTGCATATACTTATTAACAATAATATAAAATTGCTTATTTGTAGATAATACAAATTTTATTGTTGTAAATCATATTTTTGCAATTATTAAAGAATTTATTATACTTTTATGTGAAAAATATTATATTGTAAAAAAGTTATATTTTGTTATGATTTATTTTGATCTTATATATGTAACGTTTAATATTTTAAAATTAAGTGTTTTGTATATTTTATTATTTTCGTGTAGCTGCCAAAAGTCTAAAAAATTTTATCATAATTACATAAAATAAAATATAAAACAAAAAACTTCTGTCTAAATTAAATAGGGATTAGGAAATATGAGTTATAAATCTAACGTTTAGGTACGATAATAATATATGTATTAAATATTTTAACAAATACATTTTTTATGGGAATCGATTTTTCATGTAATATTTGTGAGCTATTAGTTAAATGTTTAAAAATAAAATGTCAACACGTAAATCATCAGTTTATAATAACTATTATTTTGGTATACTTATTAATAATAGCAGAAACACACGTGTTACTGCAGAATAATTAGTAGTTATAGCTCATACGTAATATTAACGAATAGATTTCAATAATTTCAAATATATTTATTAAAATTTTTTTTTTTTTTGCGTTTAATCTTGAATTGTTTTTCATCAATATACGTAATTGATTATGATTTTTTTATGCCTTAAAGCGCCAGTTTTACAATTCGTCCGACGTTCTAAATGATATATGTATAATAATAATGTATTATTATCGTGTTCAACTCCAAATTATAAATTTTTAATATGTTATTGAAATGATTTCGTTTGTCTTCATTCGCGTCGACAATATTATAGATTTTATATTGATAATATTTAAATTACTATACATTTTATCCGTCTTATCGCATATAATTTTATACGTTATTTAAATTATTGTTATTTTAATATTATAAATTATAACGTGATTTTCATATCGAAATTTATATCATGATATTGTAGTAAACATATTTTTGGTATTTAATACGCGCGTCTTGACACGACGCGTGTCGACTGAAAAACGATTTTAAACCGATCCAGTAAGTACTTCTTTCGTGTAACAGCGTCAACGTCACTATAAACCGCGATGTTGACGATTCGTTGAAGGTAGGTATAATATAATATAGTACTTAGTTTTCGATTTGCATAATACATAAAATCAACAACAACGGCAACTTGACAGTTTTCCGATGCGTGTGACAATTGAACTGTTATAATATGCACGCTTTAATATATTATTATTATTATTATTATTATTATTATTATTATTATTATTATTA